>JAJJHY010002764.1:275542-381245 GCA_021224005.1 Drosophila setifemur
AGACAGACAGACAGACAGACAGACAGACAGACAGACAGACAGACAGACAGACAGACAGACAGACAGACAGACAGACAGACAGACAGACAGACAGACAGACAGACAGACAGACAGACAGACAGACAGACAGACAGACAGACAGACAGACAGACAGACAGACAGACAGACAGACAGACAGACAGACAGACAGACAGACAGACAGACAGACAGACAGACAGACAGACAGACAGACAGACAGACAGACAGACAGACAGACAGACAGACAGACAGACAGACAGACAGACAGACAGACAGACAGACAGACAGACAGACAGACAGACAGACAGACAGACAGACAGACAGACAGACAGACAGACAGACAGACAGACAGACAGACAGACAGACAGACAGACAGACAGACAGACAGACAGACAGACAGACAGACAGACAGACAGACAGACAGACAGACAGACAGACAGACAGACAGACAGACAGACAGACAGACAGACAGACAGACAGACAGACAGACAGACAGACAGACAGACAGACAGACAGACAGACAGACAGACAGACAGACAGACAGACAGACAGACAGACAGACAGACAGACAGACAGACAGACAGACAGACAGACAGACAGACAGACAGACAGACAGACAGACAGACAGACAGACAGACAGACAGACAGACAGACAGACAGACAGACAGACAGACAGACAGACAGACAGACAGACAGACAGACAGACAGACAGACAGACAGACAGACAGACAGACAGACAGACAGACAGACAGACAGACAGACAGACAGACAGACAGACAGACAGACAGACAGACAGACAGACAGACAGACAGACAGACAGACAGACAGACAGACAGACAGACAGACAGACAGACAGACAGACAGACAGACAGACAGACAGACAGACAGACAGACAGACAGACAGACAGACAGACAGACAGACAGACAGACAGACAGACAGACAGACAGACAGACAGACAGACAGACAGACAGACAGACAGACAGACAGACAGACAGACAGACAGACAGACAGACAGACAGACAGACAGACAGACAGACAGACAGACAGACAGACAGACAGACAGACAGACAGACAGACAGACAGACAGACAGACAGACAGACAGACAGACAGACAGACAGACAGACAGACAGACAGACAGACAGACAGACAGACAGACAGACAGACAGACAGACAGACAGACAGACAGACAGACAGACAGACAGACAGACAGACAGACAGACAGACAGACAGACAGACAGACAGACAGACAGACAGACAGACAGACAGACAGACAGACAGACAGACAGACAGACAGACAGACAGACAGACAGACAGACAGACAGACAGACAGACAGACAGACAGACAGACAGACAGACAGACAGACAGACAGACAGACAGACAGACAGACAGACAGACAGACAGACAGACAGACAGACAGACAGACAGACAGACAGACAGACAGACAGACAGACAGACAGACAGACAGACAGACAGACAGACAGACAGACAGACAGACAGACAGACAGACAGACAGACAGACAGACAGACAGACAGACAGACAGACAGACAGACAGACAGACAGACAGACAGACAGACAGACAGACAGACAGACAGACAGACAGACAGACAGACAGACAGACAGACAGACAGACAGACAGACAGACAGACAGACAGACAGACAGACAGACAGACAGACAGACAGACAGACAGACAGACAGACAGACAGACAGACAGACAGACAGACAGACAGACAGACAGACAGACAGACAGACAGACAGACAGACAGACAGACAGACAGACAGACAGACAGACAGACAGACAGACAGACAGACAGACAGACAGACAGACAGACAGACAGACAGACAGAGAGACAGACAGACAGACAGACAGACAGACAGACAGACAGACAGACAGACAGACAGACAGACAGACAGACAGACAGACAGACAGACAGACAGCTGGGGAAGTTTAATGGCAATTGGCCTTTTATTGTTTTTATTTCTTTTCCTAGCTTGGTGTTTCTGGACTATAATATGCTCTGGCCAGAAACCGGGAGAGCAAATAATTTCGAAGAACTCCATTGCGACACTTATCTTGAAAGATGCAATGTCCCTGGCGTAGGAAAGTTATATTTTTCTACCATTACCTCGGTTATGGTTTTGCTTCATATTAAAGCAGCAACGTCAGTCGCAGAGAGGTCAGGGGCAAGCCGAGACACAAATATTTGTTTTTTAGGTGGTGAAATTTAAATGACTTTGAAGCCTTTAATAGGCTCTGTATACCTAAAATTCAGAGTCTAGTCTTTCGATTACAATCAATTATAATTACCTTGATAATGATTAATTTTTTAAATATTAAAATTTTGGTTATGCCACTTTTAACATAATATTGATTTAAAAAATAAACGTTTAGATTCGGATTTAATTCAATTAAATTGTGACTTCTTAAAAACCAAATAATTACGAGTACTACAAAAAATCGAAAGTTGAGCGCTCCCGAATGTACTACGTCCTACTAGTACATTCCATACCCACCTATAACAAAATTTAAATAATTTTTATTCTCCGCATTGTTTTTATTAACATGGTGATGCTAACATCAATCTGTTGATATTATTCACTAATTGGAATCTGTAACATGTTTCTGTCACCTTAAGTGTGTTCTTGTTTTTTGCATATGTGTTATTAATGTTAATTTAATACAAAAAATTAAAATGCAAATATTTGGGGGTAGGGCACAAATTCATACATTTCATCTGCCCAGACACATTGTATCTCGTTTTTCATACGGACAGTCAGACAGAGACACAGACGATTTGTGTAGTTGTCCTGACCACACTTTTAAAAATTTTAAAGACACATACAAACTGCCAATGCGCTCGGCATTTTTAAATGTAATTTAAAGCTTTTTTTTATTTTTTTATTTATTTATTCTTTGTAACAAAAATATTTAAGATATATTTCGTACTATCAAATAAAATGTTGGTATCATTTAATCCAATAATTGTTTATTTTACAATTTGTAAAACAAGTTTGAAAACATTTTCAATCTCGGTTGTGAGACATATAATGGCTCAGGAATGCGTTTCGGTATGTTTATAAGTTAACCGAAGTCAACGGCCACAGTTTAAAAGAGTGCGCTCTTGCTCACCGTCTACTCCAGCCACGAACTACAAACCCGAAAATGAAAAGAGCCTTCAACTGTGCCGCATAGCGAACGAGCCGTTCTCGGCTACTGCACTACTACTACTACGGCACAGAAACCTCTTTGTCAACTTTCAGGTCAATGACAACAACAATCGCCACTGTGTTACCTGCTCGCCCGATGCCATAGACGGCAAAAGCTGTTTCTGCTGAAACAGCAACAAAAAATAAAGCAAACACATTGACCGCTGCCCCCCTAGACACACAGTCTGCGCAACAGTAAGTGCAAACATTTTTAGACACTGTACCCAAAGGGTAAAGGGTATATTAAGTTTGTGCAAATGTATGTAACAGGCAGAAGGAGGCGTGGCAGACCCAACAAAGTATATATATTCTTGATCTGCATGACGAGCTGAGTCGATATAGCCATGTCCGTCTGTCCGGTAAATCGCTTGCGTTCGGTGCTTGATTTTTCTTGGAAGTGCAGCTGCAGCTGCACTACCTTCATATACATATGTATGAATGTGCGCCTTCAATATATTTATACTGTTAGCTGCAGGTCCAAAAAGTTTTGTGTGGTCGAATGGTTACGACGTTTGATTGAAAGCGTGAAGATCTTGAGTTCGAATCCCAGACCGGACTCGGAGAAAATATTTTTATTTTTTTTTGTTTTGATTTATTTTGCTTATAACCAGTCGGGAAACTCGACTGTAACGTTCTTACTTCTTTAACATTGTCCTTTGTAACCGCAACGGAGGGCATGCCGCTGCGGAATTGATTGGTAGTGGAGACGGTGACGGTGTAATCTGACGGAGCAATAGCCCCCTAATATTTATCCAACTTTTCTTTTGTTTCTTTCGCGGTTGAGCCTCTAAAGAAGTAATGTTTTATGAGAAAACGAAAATTGTTTTTGTCCGTACTCAAGATGAAGCCAAGCACGTCAATAGCAATCAGCTGTCAAAACAAAACTACAGATAGCAACTCACTGAAATTTGGTAGGAAAACTAAAAGACCTGCGGAGATAACCCTCAGCAAATTACAGAGCCCTGTTTACAAGAAGCTGAAAAGTCGGATGCATTAAAGAACGACTACATTACGTAGATCTTAACGGAGTTCATGATATTCAATGAGAACTATGAATGATCTTATCCGTAACTAAACAAATATTTTGATACAGATGCTTATATAACAACATTTATAGTAATAAATGGTTCCATTACGTATAGGTCTGTGGCCAACGGCATGTCCCAACTCACATGAACTAGTTCAATTCCTCAATAACAAACAAATCGATGTAATTGTTCTTGCAGAGACACACCTTACAAAGTAACATTTCCATATGCTAAGCTACTTCTTCCAGATGGGCAGGCGCATGGTAGAAATGTTATCCTGATTGAAACCGTATTAATCACTTATTTTGTAACAATTTCTCAACAAACTATTTACGATAATCTAACGTATACTGTCCTCCTCGTTTTACAATATCTGTAAACAAATTAATGGACTTCTCTAAACCCCTTACCAAACACTGGAGACTACAATGCCAATCACAAGCATTGTGAATCTCGTCTTGTAGCACTAAAAGGCAAACAGTTGTACAACGCAATAATAAAACTAAGTAGCAAGCTTGACTACGCGGGCACGTCTACATAACTAACCCAAAAAAACTTACGGACTTGATTGACTTAGCAGTAACAAATAACATTCTACGTAATCTGATAATTACCGAAGCTCTTTCCTGCAGAACAACTTCAAATAAAACCAACTGGCTTACAAATAAAATATTTGTAAGCTCGCACATTGAACTAAAGCCGAGGCGTATCGATAAAGCTGACATAGAAAGGTCAGCAGGCTATTTTTGCGGTGTATCTACCTTCAAATCGTGGTCCTGCCAATTCAGATACCGAGTACGTTCTTAGTACTACCTCCAATAGAAATAAATCGACCGCTGGATGACCCAATCGTATTTCGACCAACAGACCAACGTAAAAGAACAATTGAATAAACAACGTTCTTAGGCGGCGACCTGATAGCCCAAAGGATGGTTATTGAACTTCCATTTTGCGCCATTTGATCCATCTGCTAGTTCTTTGATGATGAGGAAAAAGTGTCTATCAAAACTCGTCTTTCTTATACGCTTGCAGACGGTATTAAAATTTTGACCAGAAATTTGTAACGCAGTGAAAGAAACATCTCCGACCCCATTAAGTGTATATATTATTGACCAACATCACCAGCCGATTCGATTTAGATATGTATGTCTGTCGGTTGCTTTGTAAACTAGTCTCTCAGTTTTAAAGCTATTGGCTGAAACTTTGCTCCGACCCTTCAATCTGTTGCAGGTAGTACATAAGTCGGAATTGGAGCACTACATCACATAGCTGTCATTGCAAAAAGTGAAAAAGGGAAAAAGTGACATAAATTCGCACTTTTTTTAAGATAATTAATTTATTTCTTAGAAACCACTATTTAATGACTAAACATATCCACAAGGCAAGGCAAGGGTATTCAAAGCTTCGGGTACCGAAGCAAGCCTTTCTTTCTTGTTGGGTAATTAAATTCAATCGACGTCTTACTACTTTTAAGACCCTGTACCCAACGGGTAAAGAATATGCATGCAAATGCATGTAACAGACAGAAGTAGGCTGTGGCAGACCCCACAAAGTGTATATATTCTTTATCAGCATGACGGGCTGAGTCGATATAGCCCCATCCATCTGTCCGTCTGAATAAACGAAAGGATCTCAGAAACTGGGAGAACTAGAGGAACCATATAACCAATGTAGATGTTTGGTTATGCAGCCAGTCAGAATAAAAACTAAATCCCACTTAAGACACTCTTAAATTCCCTTCATTTATTTCTCTTCTTTCTATTCCTTTATTACCTTCATCTCATTGCGGCGGCCCTTTGCCTAAGCTTTATCATTTTTTTTTTATATTCGATATTCGTTTTTTGTAACGATCGCACGGCCAATTCGGGTCCGCTTGCCATTTATCGGTCTTCATAATTATCTCGATACGACCGCACCGCCAATTTGTGGCCGCTTGCCCTTAGTTCGATCGATAAAACCCCAACTTTATAAACCAAAAACATTGCCCTGCGTAGGCAAATAAATGGAACTTAACTAGTTGTGATTATTTGCGGAATTTATAGCCAATGAAAAAGCTCATTAAGTCAACATTTTGGGTACCCCGACGTGATTTGTGAAAAATTAAAACAAATAACTGGCAATATTAATTTGCCTAAACAATAATATCACTTGCTGATATACAATTGAATACACATAAATACATACAGTTTGTAAACGTATGTAATTGCATTGTAATGGTGTCGGTGTTCTTTCGCGTTTTCTTTGTGCTGATCTTCCCGCTTGCTGAACTCATCGGTTCACCCGCTGTTGTTGTTGTGCTGCATTGTTCGCGGGCAATTTGGTTTCTGTGCATTAACCCTAGGATCTGTGCACTTTTTAACCCAGTGGAAAAATGTTATATTTTGAATAAAAAACAAGTAAGAACGTTACAGTCGAGTTTCCCGACTGTTACAGACACTGTACAAATTTGGTTATAAGCTAATTAAATCAAAAACCAAAAAAAGAAATATATATATTTACACCGAGATCGGTCTGGAATTCGAACCCAAGATCTTCACGCTTTTAATCAAACGTCGTAACCATTCGACTACTCCACGACTACGACTTTTGGAACCAGCAGCTAATACAGTATAAATATATTGAAGGCGCACATTCATACATATGTATATGAAGGTAGTGCAGCTGCTGCGGCACTTCCGAGAAAAATCAACCACCGAACGCAAGCGATTTACCGTTTGTTTGAACAAATAAACAGATTTTTTGTGTTTAGCGCCTGTAAACTTTTGGTATTTATTGTGCGCTTTCTAATTAACCAATCTTGCTTGAAAATTGTGCAGTGCACGGCACTGCAAAAATTAAAATTCAAATCGCGGCGGCGGTTGGCGTGACGCAGACTAATAAAAATAAACTTCAGTTGCGTCAGTATTAGGAGAATCTGCACTGGTAATACGGATCCTCTAGCCCTTACAGTTGCTAAGATCCGTGTGTTCACCCGGACGGACGGACGGACATACGGACATGGCTATATCGACTCAGCTCGTCATGCTGATCAAGAATATATATACTTTGTGGGGTCTGCCCCTCCTCCTTCCGCCTGTTACACACATTTGCACGAACTTAATATACCCTTTAGGTACAGGGTCTAAAAAATTGTCAAATGGCAATTAACTCTACCATCAATCCTGGGATGGATAAAATTAAATTAAAATTAAATGCGATGCTTAGCAATGCGGCCGGACTTGTCCATGGACGGCAGTTCCAGTCCAAAGAAGAAAATATGTGACTGAACTTAAATTTAGTGAGTTAAGCAGCGGTTATGTAGAATATGCCGATTTCTTCTCGATGTTTTTGATTATCATCAACAAGGAACCAGATCTGTCTCCAATTGACAAGCTGCAACACCTAAAGTTCTGCCTGAAGGGATCGGCTTTGATTGCAGTTCGTGCGCTCGATATATCTGACGAGAACTATGCTGTGGCTCTGGATTTATTAAATAAGCGATTTAACAACAAGAGTCTTTTTTTTTAGGCGCACATCAGCGCCTGGGCCTCCAAAAAATAAGCATGCATCCGCTGTACACACATTTTGGACACATTTAAAGAGAATCTGCAGGCTTTTCAGTAAGATTGTCATTGTGCGTCAATTGCTTAAAAGGAGGCCATCAAATGTGCAATTGTAGGGCTGGTCCTTGTCGAGAGTGTGGAGCGAAGCATCACAGTCTATTCCATTTTGACTCACAGCACATGTCGCATCAGGATCAGCGGGTTCCACCAACAGCACAAGCTACATTCAGCAGTCACTCCCACTCTGAACCCACAACAACTCCTGCCTCTGCCTCATTGGTCGCCCAGGATCCCTCGACGGAAGTTGTTTTCTTAGCCACGGCAGAAGTAAGTGTGAAAAATCGCACGGGGGCTTGGGTACCATGTCGTGCATTGCTCGACTCTGGGTCAGCTACAATTGTTTCTGGACTTGGAGATTCCAGATTTTGTTCAGATGGGTTAACTATTAATCTAAATTTAAAGACGTTAGCTTCAGAATATTCCGCCAGCATCTGCGCCTTGGTTGCTCCTACGATTACGGGTAATCAACCCAGTCTCACTGTGTGCCCAGACGATTGGAGGATCCCAAGTTACATACGACTGGCTGATCCTGAATTCCACAAGTCGCAGAAGATTGATTTGTTGATTGGAGCCAGTTTATTCTTCAAACTGCTCTGCGTAGGGCAAAGCAATACTTCTATGGGACTGCCGCTGCTACAGAAGACTTTTCTTGGATGGATCGTCACTGGTGGTGTCTCTGAAGTCAACAAATCGTCCGCCTTGTTGGCACAGTCACTGTCCCCTGACAAATTTGAATCTGAAGTACAAGTGCAAGAGATTTTGCGTCGCTTTTGGGAAGTTGAGAGCCATGGTGAAGCGCTGTCAACTAACACGAAAGAGGAGCACACTTGCGAAGCTCATTTCAAGGATAATTTCCGGCTAAGTACAACGTGGAGGTGCTCGAAGATTTCTTTCATCAAGCGCATTATCGGATCCTTAACTTGGAAAGAAAACTTAAACGTCACCCGCAGCTGAAGTCTCAATACTCCGCGTTCATCCATGAGAATCTGCATTTAAAGCACATTATTTGCCTCACCACTGCGTGTGCAAGGAGGATAGCACAACAACGCAACTTCGAGTCGTTTTTGATGGCTCTGCCAGCTCATCATCACGATATTCTCTAAGTGAAGTTCTCATGGCAGGCCCAACCATCCAACCCGAGTTGTTGAACACATTGCTGCAGTTTCGGACTTTCCTTTGACTGGTGACATTTCATGTATCGCTGTGTTCGAGTTGCTGAGCCTGATAGTTACTTGCAGTGCATCTTATGGCGAGACTCACCGCATCAGGAGGTTCAAACCTTCAAGTTGGATGCCGTGATACCGCGCTATGCAACAATTGGCCGAAGATGAAGCTCCTCTTACCCGATCGGATCCAGGACTGTGCTGCGGGATTTCTATGTTGATTACTTAATTACTGGTGCTAATTAAAACAAAACAGAAACTGGAGCCGTCAAGAGAGCTCCCCGCAAGCTTTGTGTGCTTCCGAAACAGGATGTTGTTGAAAGCCCCTGTCTTCTAACGAATGTTTTGTTGTGCAGCCAGTGTCAAAATAAAAACTAAATCCTACTTAAGACTCTCTTAAATTCCCTTTACCTATTTCTCTTCTTTATATTCCTTTATTACCTTCATTTCATTGCGGCGGCCCTTTGCCTAAGCTTTATCATTTTTCTTTGATATTCTATATTCGTCTTTTGTAACGATCGCACGGCCAATTCGGGTCCGCTTGCTATTTTTCGGTCTTCATAATTATTATCTCGATACAACCGCACCGCCAATTCGTGACCGCTGCCCTTAGTTCGATCGATAAAACCCCAACTTTATAATCCAATAACATTGCACTGCGTGGCCGAATAAATGGAACTTAAATTAATATAGTTAGTTGTGATTACTTGCTTCGAAATGTATGTGTTGTGCAATTAACAATAATAGTGACCAGAAAGGAAGGCTCGGTAACCGAAGCTTAGAATAACCTTGCAGACCAGTTGCCTTCAAACCTTTCAATCGTTTGTATGACAGCTATAGGATGTAGTGATCCGATTTCTGGTTTTTAATTTTCTAAAACGGCTTACTGCTCAATGACCCATTTTCTTTCAATGGCAGCTATACGATATAGTGGTCCGATATTAATGAAACTTTCAAGATATGTTAAAATAGTCATTAAATAATAATTTCTAAGAAATAAATTAATTTTCTTAAAAAATTTCGAGTTTATGGCACTTTTTTTCAATTGTTCCTATGGCAGCTATGTGATGTAGTATTCCGATTCCTGTAACAAATTAAAGGGTCAGTGCAAAGTTTTAGCCCGATAGTTTTAAAACTGAGATTAGTTTACACAGCAACCGACAGACGGACAGACAGACGGACATGTCTAAATCGATTCGGCTGGTGATGCTGATCAAGAATATATATACTTTATAGGGTCGAAGACGTCTCCATAACTGCGTTACAAGCTTATGGTCAATATTATAATTTCCTCTGCAAGGGTATAATAAAACAACATATCATAGTCTTATGCACCAAAGGTCAAACATCATGAATCTATGGGCATGCAAGTACGAGTATACCACGCTGAGCATTGCAGGCATTTCGGAATGAGAACCCATCGCATCGTATATCCTTAAGGCCTTATACGTTTGCAGAGGGTATTATAATTTTGACCAGAAGTTTGTAACGCAGTGAAGGAGACGTCTCCGACCCTATAAAGTATATATATTCTTGATCAGCATCACCAGCCGAATCGATCTAGCCATGTCCGTCTGTCTGTCTGTCTGTCTGTCTGTCTGTCTGTCCGTCTGTCTGTCTGTCCGTCTGTCTGTCTGTCCGTCTGTCTGTTGCTATGTACTAGTCTCTCAGTTTTAAAGCTATCGAGATGAAACTTTGCACCGACCCTTCAATCTTTTGCAGGTAGTAAATAAGTAGGAACGGCCGGAATCGGAACACTACATCACATAGCTGCCATAGGAACGATTGGGAAAAAGTGTCATAAGTTCGTCATTTTTAAAGATATTATATTTATTTCGTGTGAAACTTATATTAATATTTATTTTAACATATTCTAAAAGTTTCATTAAAATCGGACCACTATCTCCTATAGCTGCCATAGGAACGATGGGAGAAAATGGGTCATTGAGCATAACTCTGGTGTTTTTCAAGACAATTATTTCATTCTTGAGAAACATAGTTTCCATAGATCTTAAAGCCTTTTAAAAATTAGAAAGCCAAAATCGGATTCCTATAGCTGCCGTACAAACGACCGAACGGTTTGAAAGCAACTAGTCTGCAAGGGTATTCTAAGCTTCGGGTACCGACGCTAGCCTTACTTTCTTGTTTATTATTATCTTTGCATAACAGGTATTAACCATTTCGTTCTTTCTTGTTTTTAAACTAATATATTTGTTTTTTGGACAAGACCCGTTAAATGTTTTACTCTCAAAATTAATTATAAAATCGCTAAAATAGCATAAGTATTGCTTATTAATAGTAATTATAGATGTAGTTACCTGGACGAATTTTGATAGTTTCTTATGCAGTACGAATGATCGTTGTTTCATTACTGTAATATCCGTTTTGCTGGAGTCTTTGTGTTGTCCATTTTTTATGGGATTTGCGTATAAATTTGCGAATTCTCGTTCCGTCCCAAGATATAATGGTTTTATAAAGTTAACCATACTATAGTCTGTAAATGAATGTGAATTAAAAAGTTTAATTTTAGTATATCTATATTTAATTAATAAGACATCTCGCACTCTATTAAACGAAAACGACAGTCTTTTTATAGAGAGGAGATTTTAATTTTGACACAAGTTTGCGTCGCAGAAAATGAGATATCTACGACCCTATAAAGAATAAACCTTCTTGATCAACATCACCAGTCGAGTCGAGTCTGATTGTCTGTTTCTACGGAAACTAGTCTCTCATTTTTAAGGCTGAAACTTCAAACAGAGCTTTATTATACCCTTGCAGAGGGTATTGTAATTTTGACCAGAAGTTTGTAACGCAGTGAAGGAGACGTCTCCGACACTATAAAGTATATATATTCTTGATCAGCATCACCAGCCGAGTCGATCTAGCCATGTCCGTCTGTCTGTCTGTCTGTCTGTCTGTCCGTCTGTCGGTTGCTATGTAAACTAGTCTCTCAGTTTTAAAGCTATCGGGCTGAAACTTTGCACCAACCATTCAATCTGTTGCAGGTAGTATATAAGTCGGAACGGCCGGAATCGGAATACTACATCACATAGCTGCCATAGGAACGATTGGGAAAAAGTGTCATTAATTCGCCATTTTCAAAGATATTTTTTTTATTTCTTAGAAAACTTGTATTATTGACTATTTTAACATATCCTGAAAGTTTCATCAAAATCGGACAACTATATCCTATAGCTGCCATAGGAACGATGGGAGAAAATGGGTCTTTGAGCATAACTCTGGTGTTTTTCAAGACAATTAATTCATTCTTGAGAAAAACAGTTTTCATAGACAGGAAAGGCTTTGTGTGCTGCCGAAACAGGATGTTGTTGAAAGCCCATGTCTTCCAACGGGGGGAGGATGTTTGGTTATGCGGCCAGAGTCAGACTGTTAAGAGTCTTAAGACTCTCTTAAATTCCCTTCATCTATTTATCTTTTTTCTATTCCCTATTACCTTCATCTCATTGCGCAGCCCTTTGCCTAAGCTCTATCATTTTCTCATCGTTCTATTCGGTTTAATACTTTGTAGCGATCGCACGGCCAATTCGGGTCCGCTTGCGACTTTATATATATAAAATTATCTCGATACGACTGCACGGCTTCATTGTGTCCGCTTGCCTACGTTCGACATATAATTCCCAAATTTGTAAAATATATATATATTTATCTCGGTACGACTGCACGGCCTCATTGTGTCCGCTTGCCCACGTTCGATAGATAATCTCAAATTGTAACCTAAAAAACATTGCCCCTCGTGGCCTAATAAATTTAAATCAAACTAATATAATTACTTGTAATTATTGCGGAAAAATATAGCCAATGAAAAGGCTCATTGACTCAACACAGGCTATGACCGTATAAGCGAAAACTACTCAAAACATCTACCAACCAAAGTCAACATTTATAAGAAACATCTTTTGGAAGGTTGCTGAAAAAGTTGCGATACCTTAACTAATTAAAAATGCTTCACTACCAGTATCCAAGTCATCTAAACAAATATAAATGTATTGAACTTTCCACTGTTCGTCAACGGTTAGACGATACCTGCTGATGTAAAAGCTAAATACCTAAGTTTAACCACTG
This sequence comes from Drosophila setifemur, assembly GCA_021224005.1. Lineage (NCBI taxonomy): Eukaryota > Metazoa > Arthropoda > Insecta > Diptera > Drosophilidae > Drosophila > Drosophila setifemur. The sequence continues at coordinate 288,649 of JAJJHY010002764.1, forward strand.
ATTCAAAAGTAAACTAAAGAACACATTATCCAAAGTTAAAGTTAATTTATCTGCAAAATAAAAGAAAATTTTTTAGGGAACTGTGAAGAAGACAAACATACAAATATACAACAACTTACACGTAGATACATAAACAGATATACACATTGATACAATACAATGATACACGACAGCAAGGATACACGAATTTTATTCCCTTTTTGTATATGTATACAATGGGTACAGAAACTAATAAAAGCTAGACTCGTTCAACTTAAAGTGGGCCGTACAAACGTTAATTTGGTGGAAATACAATTTCCACTCAAAGAGCAAAAATCAGCTGAATCGTTTTATGCAGCTTGGGCTGTTGCTGTGGTCATTAACGTTGTGGTCACTTGCGTGCTGCTCATAGTCACCAGAATCTGAACGAAGTTTTATCTCCTCTACCTGGCTGCCTCTCCTGGCTCGACAACCTGCGCCATCTCAACCGGGGTTCGATACTGCCCCTTTCACAAACGGTTCTGCAGCGGCATATGCGGAGTTGTCACACGTCTCTGACATAACTTATCGAATTCACTGTGGCAATATTCTGTTCCATTGTCTAATTTTAACGATTTGATTTTTCGTTTACGTTTTAAAAACTTTCTTTACTCCGATTTCTGTTTAAGAAAAAAAAATTCACAACACCTCGAATTATAATCGCTAAATGTTACAAAATATTTTCAACCTCCAAGCGATTGCCTTCTCATTGGGCCGCACGTCGCTGTTTATAATTTTTTGTAAATCACTTGTTCTCTTGTCCTTTGCGCTATTGTATCTACTTGCAGCTCGTTTATGCAAACTCCACAATTTACTTACTTTTGTGTCGCACGCTTTTCCACTTTTAGCCATATATTTTAAGTCGCACTCATTTAGGTGACCAATTCTATAATGCCACTTATCGATATCGTTTTGATCACACTGCCTTACGCTGTTTACTTGATGCTTTTCGTTATTCAAGTAGTTGTGCACGTAGTCATGAAAAATAATAAGGTCTGAGAACGTGCACAACTACTTGAATAACGAAAAGCATCAAGTAAACAGCGTAAGGCAGTGTGAAGTTCATTTTCAAAAAATTATGCAGTAATTATGAAAAATAATAATTACTGCATAATTTTTTCGAAAATGAACTTCGTAACCATTGTCTGCGATTTTGGAAATTGACTTTAAATTTTGCGTAAATCGGACACACAAAAATCGTCTTTTAGAGTTATGTCCTCTTTTTGCATTTCTTTTCAACCGCTATTTTTTTTGCCGATATATTTATTTTTTCCCAGATGCAAAGTCTTTCCGACTTTCAAAAAATACAGCGTTGGGGGATCTTTCCACCCATTTACATACTGCCATAGTTCGTTTTTCACTAGCACGGCTTACATTTGCAGTTTCCACGGCTGCACTCTTCACTTAATCTCCACGTTTGTTTATTTTTGAAGTGCTGGGCCCATAACGTGTTGGAATAATAGAGCAAATGCACATATTCCAACCAGCGAAACAGATAAGATATAAATGTAGTTTTTTATGTGGAATTAAATATAGATTTTATTTTTCCTTGAGCGCGTTATAGATAAATACGAGGGCTGTTCAAAAAGTATCGCGAATTTTGTGTTTTTTCAAAAGTTATTTATTTATTTATGAATATCTATTTTGTCCCCTTTAAAATAATCCCCATTAGATATTATACACTTGTGCCAACGGTTTTTCCAATCTTCGAAGCACTTCAAAAATTCATTTTTTTTAATCTTGTTCAGCTCCTCCTTCGATGCCGTCTTTATCTCGTCAAGCGTAGCGTAACGTCGTCCTTTCATGGGCCTCTTCAGTTTAGGGAACAAGAAAAAGTCACAGGGGGCCAGATCTGGGGAATACGGTGGCTGCGGCATCATGAGTGTGTTGTTTTTGGCTAAAAAGTTGCGCACAAGCTACGATGTGTGAGCAGGTGCGTTATCGTGGTGCAAAAGCCAATTTTTGTTCTTTCACAAATCCGGCCGTTTCTGGCGGATTGCTTCGCGCAAATTGCGCATAACTTGCAGGTAATATTCCTTATTGACCGTTCTTCCTTGTGGCAAGAACTCATGATGCACCACGCCCCTGCAATCGAAGAAAACTGTCAGCAAAACTTTCACATTCGACCGAACTTGGCGCGCTTTTTTCGGTCTTGGTTCGTGCGGCAGCTTCCATTGAGATGATTGAACTTTGGTTTCCACGTCATAACCGTAAACGCACGATTCGTCACCAGTTATGACCCTCTGGAGCAAGTTTGGGTCGTCGCGGACAGAGTTTAACATCTCATTAGCAATGTTCATGCGATGCTGTTTTTGGTCGCAATTGAGCAATTTTGGTACGAATTTCGCGGCGAAAAATCGAAGACGATACAAAACACGTGCAAGCAAAGCAGCTGTCAACAATTAAGTGAACATTAAAAATGGCCGAGCTTGTCGGCATAAGTGAGAGACATGTGTACCAACATAACGCCACAAAAAAATCAAAATTCGAATATACGTAACCCACGAAAATTCGCGATACGTTTTGAACAGACCACGTATAAAAGAGCTAACAGAAACAAAGGATGAATATGGAAACATAATATATTGGAGTTACCATATTGTTACTTTGTTACTTATCGAAATTCAAAACAAGTGAGAACGTTACAGTCGAGTTTCCCGACTGTTACAGACCCTGTACAAATTTGGTTATAAGCAAAATAAATCAAATAAACAAACCAAAAATATTTTCTCCGAGTCCGGTCTGGGATTCGAACCCAAGATCTTCACGCTTTTAATCAAACGTCGTAACCATTCGACCACACAAAACATTCTAAACTAGCAGCTAATACAGTATAAATATATTGAAGGCACACATTCATACATATGTATATGAAGGTAGTGGCAGCGCAGCTGCTGCGGCACTTCCGAGAAAAATCAACCACCGAACGCAATCGATTTACCGTTTGTTTGAGCAAATAAACAGATTACTTGTGTTTAGCGCCTGTAAACTTTAGGTATTTATTGTGCGCTTTCTAATTAACCAATCTTGATGAAATTTTTAGGATCGGTAGAAATCTATTTTAGAAAATTTTAGATTGAAAATTGTGCAGTGCAGGGCAGTGCAAAAATTCAAATACAAATTGCGGGGGCGGTGGGAGTGGCGCCGACTTAAAAAAATAAACTCTAATTGACTCAGTATTAGGTGAATCTACACTGGTAATACGGTTCCTCTAGCTCTTACAGTTGCTGAGATCCGTGTGTTCATCCGGACGGACAGACGGACATGGCTATATCGACTCCGCTCGTCATGCTGATCAAAAATATATATGCTTTGTGGGGTCTTCCACGCCTCCTTCTGCCTGTTACATACATTTGCACAAACTTAATATACCCTTTACCCATTGGGTACAGGGTCTAACAAGTCAACCCCCTGTACCATTTTGGTTATAAGCAAAATAAATCAAAACGAAAAAAAAACAAGAAAGGAAGGCTAGCTTCGGTACCCGAAGCTTAGAATACCCTTACAGACCAGTTCCCTTCAAACTGTTCGATCGTTTGTATGGCAGCTAAAGGATATAGTGAACCTACTTTTGGTTTTTGATTTTCTAAAAGGGATTTAATGTTTATGAATTCTCAAGAATGAATTAATTGTCTTGAAAAACACCAGAGTTATGCTCAATGACCAATTTTCTCACATCATTCCTATGGCAGCTATAGGATATAGTGGTTCGATTTTGATGAAATTTTCAGTATATGTTAAAATTGTCATTAATAGAAAGTTCCTAAGAAATAAATAAAATATCTTTAAAAATGGCGAGTTTATAGCACTTATTTCCAATCGTTCCGGCCGTTCCGACTTATATACTACCTGCAATAGATTGAAGGTTCGGTGCAAAGTTTCAGCCCGATAGCTTTAAAACTGAGAGACTAGTTTACATAGCAACCGACAGACGGACAGACAGACAGACAGACAGACGGACAGACGGACAGACAGACGGACATGGCTAGATCGACTCGGCTGGTGATGCTGATCAAGAATATATATACTTAATAGGGTCGGAAATGTCTCCTTCAATGCGTTACAAACTTCTGGTCAAAATTATAATACCCTCTGCAAGGGTATAATGACTGTACTCTAGCATCGTAAGCCTAGAGCAGCGAAGAAATAGCACAATCATAAGATGTCAAATATCTTGGCATGCACCTAGACAGACTCCTAGCACGGTAAAAGCATAAATTTACGAAACGCAAAGAATTAGGACTTAACCTCGTTGTACCGGTAGACGCTCAAAACTATCACTCGACAACAAACTGCTCATATACAAAACACCATCAAGCTCCTATGCAACTATCCCATTCAACTCTGTGGCGCAGCAGCTAAAGCCAACATTAATATTTTGGAACGATTCCAGGCAAAGGCTCTACGCATTATTACAGGCTCACCACGCTTCGTCACAAATTAAGCCACTGTGAGTGAGGAAATCAGAAAACAAAGCGATAAATAATCAACCATCCCAACATACTGGCTAGACAAATCCCAACACCAACACATACACACCACGTCTCAGACTTGGCACTTCACTACAATACGTCAGGAATTAGAAGAACCTGATCCAACTAGTTAAATGTAGATTACCTTCAAGCCCGAAGACAACGACGGTGCTGCATCATCAAGCTTTCAATAAATATTAATATTATTTATAGTATTTGCCTAATGTTGTAAAACAGATTGATGGAGTAAAAAAAGTCGGTTCTGATAAAGACAAAGATAGCAAAGACAAAGATAGAGAAAGCAATGCCACGATACACGAATCTCAACAACTCGGTTGCATTTCATTCGAAATTCTAGGTAAGATTCCCTGTGATGCAATAAAAACAAGAAAGGAAGGCTAGCCCGAAGCTAAGAATACTCTTGCAGACTAGTTCCTTCAAATTACTTTCACTTCCCATAGCGAACGGACGTGTTTTTATTTTGCGCCCCGAAAATTTTCTGTTTAATTACAAAAACCCCGGAGTTTTTATAAAGTAACCACTTAAGCTATTCCGATCACTATCTGCGGTACTCATCAGCTTTTTCCGTTCGCTACGCGTGTGCATGCACCTGTTTATTAAATAACTCTGAGCAAGTAATTTTGTGTAAGCTTAGTGTTGTTGTAGTTTGTTCTTCATCTCCGTTTTGCGTGTAAATCTATTTACCGCAATTTCTTAGTAAAGTCGCCCTCTCTCTTTGAAGTTTGTGTAAATTTTTAATCTGTTTATCGCAACAGTAGCAAAGTCCCTCTCTCTGCCCATACTTCTCTCCCATCATACACCATTCTCGCTCTCTTTGCACAGTGGTCCACAGCACTGCAAAAATGTCCGAGATTATCTGTTCGGTGAAAACTTGCCGCAAAGCTATTACAGCGAGACAAGCTAGTATCCACTGTTGGCTGTGCGATAATGTCATGCATTGCAAGTGCGTAAACTATTCCGGCCATGTAGCCGATGCTATGGCCCTTAGGACTGGGTTGCATTATTGTTACGAAGCCTGCCGCGAGATTGAGAACGAAATAAAATCGTTCATGCGGGAAACCAAAGGAGGTTTTAAAAATTTGGTTATTGGGTTTAAACAAATCCATGACCAAATGGCGCTCGACGCTCAATTTAACAGCCTTCAGCTGTTAAATGAGTCGCCGAAGCGCAAAAAAAAAACCGCTTCTGGTGAACCCGTGGCCACTACCACACAATCTCGGGCGGCGGAGCAACGAATGATGGCAAAACAGCTGAGGACGGAAGACACCGCACTAGCACCGGCCACAGACGCTATTAAAGATTCGGTTTCCGAATGTGCCAGTGTGGTAGGACCACAGCCACAGTCCGTCCCAGAGCCAGGACATATCCCATTAATTCCGAAAATCAAAACCATCCCAGTCCCGAATATACCCACTCCGTCGAGGCAACTAAGGTCCGGACTACCGGCTCCACTTGGTTCTGATAGCGTCAAACCTGCAGAACCAAAACCCCTCACGGTAATCCCACCCAAAAAACAAATATTTTTATCTCGGCTTGCCCCTGACCTCTCTGCGACTGACGTCGCTGCTTTTATACGAAGCAAAACAATAGCCGAGGTAAAGGTAGAAAAATTCAACTTTTCCTACGCTAGGGACATTGCTTCTTTCAAAATAAGTGTCCCATTAGAGTTCTTCGACATTATTTGCTCTCCCGGTTTCTGGCCAGAGCATATTATAGTCCAAGAACACCAAGCTAGGAAAAGAATTAAAAATAATAAAAGGCCTATTGCCATTAAACTTCCCCGTCCAACTGCACCTGCTGTGGTCACAAAAAACTAGCCTCCTCTTTCCTTATATCCTATCAGAATACAAGAGGCCTACGAAGTAAGCTTACTAAATTGTACTCTGATAGTTTTTCATTTGGTTCACAGGTGATTGTGTTTACAGAAACCTGGTTAAAACCCGACATCCTTAGTTCCGAGGTTTTCCCAGGCAAGTACACAATCTTTAGAATTGATCGTCCTTCCAGGCGGGAAGGACTCCAAACTCCCGGCGGAAGAGATATGCCTTCAAGAATTCGGTGATATCGAATTCATTTGCGCTAAAATAACTTTCTCAGGTAACACTTTCTTTATTACCTGTTCATATATTCCGCCTTCTTCCGAGTTACCCATGTACTGGAAGCACTTATCCGCTATCCAATCTGTTTCTAACTTGCTTGCCGACAGGGATCAGTTGATCGTTCTTGGGGATTTTAATATACCAGAAGTTAATTGGTCCGATGATACAAAGTCTAACTCTGTATTGCCGATGGCGCAACATGACCTTATTGTTGGCCTGCTTGAACTGTCATTGTCACAAATTAACAATGTGCGAAATTCTTTAGGCCGCATACTGGATCTGTGCTTTGTATCAGACCCGGACAGCGTGATTTTATCAAGAACCTCCCCACTAACACAACCTGAAGATCACCATCACTATGTTCTATTCCCACCCTCTATGTCCTTTGAAAACTCATCGGCAAAGACCGATCAGGCAATTGCCGATCTTTTTGCTAGATTTTTCAAAACCACATATGAACCCGCTAAAATTTTAAACCATACGGATTCCCAGGAATTCCCAAGGTCAAATCCAATTTTCTGTCCCGTCATTAACGAAAGCTCGATTATAACCGATCTTCAACGGGTTAAGCCAACTTTTTCGCCAGGACCGGATGGTATACCAGGCTGCGTGCTTAGATACTGCGCCGATTACCTGAGCAAGCCTCTTCTAAAGTTATTTAATTTGTGTCTCGAGTCCTCAACGTTTCCTCGGATATGGAAGGAATCATTCGTTATTCCGATCCATAAAAAAGGTAAACGAAGCGAGGCAAGCAATTACAGAGGTATCTCTAAATTGTCTGCTATCCCCAAGCTTTTCGAGAAACTTCTAACCCCTCAATTGCAACACCTATGCAGCTCTTTTATTTCTCCATGCCAACATGGATTCATGAAACGTCGCTCGACGACAACTAATCTTTTGGAGCTCTCATCTTTTGTTATCGAGGGCTTCCAGTCAAATTTTCAAACGGACGTTAATCACTCTCTTCTTTTAAAAAAGCTTGACAAAATGGGCTTTCCTGTATGCTTACTAAAATTGATCAGCAGTTACTTGAGTAATAGAACTCAAAGGGTTCTTTTCAAGAGCTCACTTTCTGGTGAAATCCATGTCACCTCGGGCGTCCCTCAAGGTAGTCACCTTGGTCCTCTGCTGTTCACACTCTTCATTAACGACCTTCCATCGGTCGTGCTTAATTCTCGCGTACTAATGTACGCGGACGATGTCAAGCTTTGTATACAATATAATGATTTCTCTCGTCAATCGGTATTACAGGCCGATCTTAATAACTTACAGGCATGGTGTGTAATAAATTCCCTAAAATTAAACGGCTCTAAGTGCAAACTGATGACATTTTACCGTAAAGATCCTCAGTTTGCTGCTTACTCTCTAGATGGAGTCTTTCTTGATAGAATCACGCGTGTTGATGATCTTGGCGTCATACTTGATGCCAAATTAAAATTTACTGACCACATTTCATGCATGGTAAATAAGGCCATGGGTGTGTTAGGCTTTATAAAAAGGTGGTCAAATGAATTTAATGACCCCTACGTGACTAAGACTTTGTACATCTCGCTTGTCCGGCCAATTCTTGAGTACGGATCATGTGTCTGGAGTCCTCAGTATGGAGTTCACCAAGGCAAAATTGAATCCGTGCAAAAAATTATTCTGATTTTCGCGCTTAGAGGCCTAAACTGGGAACCAAACTTTCAACTTCCCTCTTACTCTAGTAGACTGATGCTTCTAAACCTACCTACACTTACTAATCGTAGAACCATGCTTGGTGTAGTTTTTATCCTCAAACTAATACACAATGAGGTTGATAGTTCTGCCTTGTTAGAACGCATCAACTTTAATGTGCCCCGTAGACTTACAAGAAATTTTATCCCACAAGCTTTCAACCACAGTAGTTTAAATTATGTCCTGCATGAGCCCTTTAGAGTACTTTGCTCAGATTATAACGTAGTGCACCAACTAACGTCCGATTTTTCTTCTATTAACGACCTTATGCATATTAAGTCCCTAATTCTTACCTACCTTACTCACCACAATTCTATGTAGTTTTCCTCGAAATCTTTCAACTATTTTCCCTGCATGCTCGGTCCTATCTTCGCGATCGAGCCGTACGTTATGCGGCTGCGCCCCTCGGTCGGTTGGGCGGGAGGTGGGTTGCATCACGTGCAACGGGATTCGCGAAAAAAAAAAAAAACCCTTCTATAGTTTGTATGACAGCTATGGGACTAGAGGTCTGATCTATGAGTTTATCATTTTCTTAATTGGCTTTAATGTATAACAATATATTTTTGTCTAAGAACAAATTTATTATATTAATATACATTTCCGATTTTCAGGATAGGTTAACATATTAATTTAAAAGGGATTAATAAAGAATCAATCAGTTACCAGTCAACCAGAGTCCAAATAAAAGTAAATCCTACTTAAGACTCTCTTTAATTCCATTCATATAATTCTCTTCTTCTATTTCTAGAGCCTAAGCTCTATCATTTTCATTTTTTATTCGATATTCGTGTTTTGTAACGACCGCACGGCCAATTAGGGTACGCTTGCCATTTCTCGATCTGCAGAATTATTATCTCGATACAACTGCACAGCCAATACGTGACCGCTTGCCCTTCGTTCGACCGATAATACCAACCCCAACTTTGTAAAACCAAAAACATTGCCCTGCGTGGCCAAATAAATGGATCTTGAATTGATATAATTTATTTGTGATTATTTGCGGAATTTATAGGCAATGAAAAAGCTCATTGAATTAACAGTAATCTTGAAAAATATCGAATTTACGACCTTTTTTCCCAATTGTTCCTATGGCAGCTATGTGATGTAGTGTACCGATTCCGACTTATATACTACCTGCAACAGATAGAACAGTTGGTGCAAAGTTTCATCACGATAGAATGAATTATATTTTATTTTTGTTATTTGTTATGAAACACTGCAAAACTAAATTGTTCAAGTTGAGTTTTCTAGAGAGGTCGATGAGAACGCCCTACCTTCATATGAACATATGAATATGCGCCTTTAATATTTGTCTACTGTATTAGCTACTTGGTACAAAGTGTACATGGTAGGGCAATAGTTAGAAGGTGCCTAGTTCGAGCTTCAGACTCGGTAGATATTTTTTGCATTTTTTTTTTATATTTATTTTTTTTACAAGAAAATTTGTACAGGGTATTTTATGTTCTTACTTGTTTTTAAATAAAACACTCCAAAATAATGTTGAAATATTCATGTTTTGCAAACGAGGTTTGAAAGAAGCAAAAGATTGTTGAAAATAAGCCTTAGAATACGTGGTAGAAAAAAATGCTATACTTATACTACATAATATACTACTAGTATATGCCAGACAGAAGCCAAGTCCAGCCATAACCAAAATCGATTTATCAACCAAATATTAGGTCACAATCACCACAATGAATAATAATTTTTAGTTTTGTGGGCCCAATTTAAATTTAAAATTGTCTCTGATATTTTCCTAAACAGTGTTTTTGTATATTTCGTTTATATTTTAAGTATATATATTGTTGCTCAGCGGGAGTAGCCGAGTCGAGCCCGTCTATCCCTCAGTCCCTCTGTCTGCAGACAGATCAAGTTTGTGTAAACATTTGTAAGTACATCCATTTTATTAAGCCTTGATTTTGCAGTGGTGTAACGGGTATCTAATGTCGAGACACTAGTTCATACATTTTTTTCTTGCATTTAATAAAACATTCGATTTTACTTACATTCTTTAAGATTATTCTGAATCGGTGTTCCCGTTAATATAATTCGTTTTGGCGTCCTTATTTTGGCCACCGCAAGACTTATAGCGGATCTGCTGTTCTTAATTATGTGGCCTTCGTCACAAACGACTATATCCGCACCTAATAAATTTTTATTACGCTTTAGGAGTAATTTATGATAATTTTTATATTCTTACCGGGTTGTAATAAGTATTTTTTTAATCTTTCTCTAATACTTTCTATTTTAGAAGAAGCATTTCCTCTATATTTGTGTGAGTTATAGAAGACAAGTGAACGAAAAGTCTCATATCCCAATAACAAGCAGCCGGCTCTTCCTCTCGTAGATAAAGACCATTCTTCTAGTACTCGTAGCTTATCGGCAATATCACTGAAATTATAAAAATAGATAAATAATTTGTACATATATTTTCGGAAAAAAGCGGTTGCGATTGTTAATAATTATACCCTTGCAGAGGGTATTATAATTTTGACCAGAAGTTTGTAACGCAGTGAAAGAGACGTCTCCGGACCCATAAGGTATATATTCTTGATCAGCATCACCAGCCGAGTGGATCTCCGTCTGTCCGTCTGTCGGTTGCTATGTAAACTAGTCCCTCAATTTTGAAGCTATCGAGCTGAAACTTAGCACCAGCCCTTTTATCTGTTGCAGTTAGTATATAAGTCGGAACGGCCGTAATGAAAACACTACATCACATAGCTGTCATAGGAACGATTGGGAAAAGTGTCATATAGTCGCCATTTTTAAGATAATTAATTTATTTTATAGGAAACTATTTTGTGACTATAATAACATTTCAGGAAAGTTTCATTAAAATCGGACCACTATATCCTATAAGCTGCCATAGGAACAATGGGAGAAAATGGGTCATTGAGCATAACTCTGGTGTTTTTCAAGACAATTAATTCATTATTGAGAAATACAGTTTTCATAGACTATAAACCGTTTTAGAAAATTAAAAACCAAAAATTGGAACACTATATCTTATAGCTGTCATACAAACGATCAAACAGTTTGAAGGCAACTGGCCTGCAAGGGTATTCTAAGCTTCGGGCGCCGAAGCCTTCCTTTCTTGTTTTTAGGTTACCTTTAGCCCCATTAGAACATAAATGCTATTTGCGTTAAATTTTTAGTTTTAGAAACTAAAGATACTTTAGGTTAAAACAAGTAAGAACGTTACAGTCGAGTTTCCCGACTGTTACAGACCCTGTACAAATTTGGTTTTAGGCAAAATAAAAAAAAAAAAATATATATATATATATTCACACCGAGTCCGGTCTGGGATTCGAACCCAAGATCTTCGCGTTTTAAGTCGAACGTCGTAACCATTCGACAAATCCAAACTTTTTGAACCGGCAGCTAATACAGTAAAAATATATTGAAGGCACATATTCATACATATGTATATGAAGGTAGTGGCAGCGCAGCTGCAGAGACACTTCCGAGAAAAATCAACCACCGAGCAAATAAGCAGAATATTTGTGGTTAGCGCCTGTAAACTTTAAGTATTTATTGTGCGCTTTCTAATTAACCAATCTTGATGAAATTTTCAGGATCGGTAGAAATCTATGTTCCAATTGCATGTGTATTTTTAAACAAATTTTAGCTTGAAAATTGTGCAGTGCAGGGCAGTGCAAAAATTCAAATACAAATTGCGGGGGCGGTGGGCGTGGCGCCGACTTAAAAAAATAAACTCTAATTGACTCAGTATTAGGAGAATCTGCACTGGTAATACGGTTCCTCTAGCTCTTACAGTTGCTGAGATCCGTGTGTTCATCCGGACGGACGGACGGCCGGACGGACAGACGGACATGCCTATATCTCAGCTCATCATGCTGATCAAGAATATATATACTTTGTGGGGTCTGCCACGCCTCCTTCTGCCTGTTACATACATTTGCACAAACTTAATATACCCTTTACCCTTTGGGTACAGGGTCTAAAAATATACAGCCACCAACAGTTAAAATTTCAAGATTGCAAGTGAAAGCTAAGCATGCTAAGAAAGCACAAATATACAGGGTGAATAAAGGGAAGACAAGCATTCCACTAATTCCAATCATCCGTTTCAATAAAAAAAAATCCAATTAAAGTCTTTTCTCAGACAATATATAAGGCCAGTTACTTAAGCTGTCTTGATAGAGAGCTTGGAATCCGATCAGACATGGAGAATAACATTATAAATGTATTGAGCGTTTTAGGAGAATGTCTCGAAAAAAACGAGTCGAAGGAGGAAATCATCAAGTTCGCCGAGATGCACCTCGATGCCCAGGAATCCCTTTTAAAGTTTCATATGAAATTGCACAAGCTACAGGGCAACTTCAAGTTTCCCATCTGCGACTTTTCTGCTCCCTCCAGGAGCACAAGCATTCAGTGCGCACGCGCATGAATCTCATTTGAACAAAGATTTAATTAAATCTTTGTTCAAAATGAGATCCCGTAGCTGAACTGACAAATATCATAAATATCACACTCAACGGCACATAAATGCCTCCTGTAGATCACTACATATTACAGTTCTTTCCATTTATTCATCGGAAAGCAAACAAACTGGATTGTTATGTAACAAGAAAGGAAGGCTAGTTTCGGGGCCCGAAGCTTAGAATACCCTTGAAAACTAGCCTTCAAACCGTTCGATAAATTGTTGGCAGCGAAAGGCAGCTCCGATCTTAGGTCCGATTTTTGGTTTTTATTTTTTTTTTTCAATTTTTCAATGTTTATGAAAAGTATATTGTCCAGGAAATAATTATATTAATAAACACCAGAATTATGTTAATTTTTTACCATCGTTTCTATAACAGCTATAGGATATAGTGGTCCGATTTTAATAGGTTAACCTAGTTATTTAAAAGTGATCTATTAAGATACAATCAATTATCTTCAACAACGTCGAATTTACTACCTTTTTGCTAAATCGTTTCTTTGACAGCTATGCGATATGGTGTTCCGACAGCGGCCGTCCTGACACATACTGCCAGCAACAGATGGAAGGGTTGGTGCATACATACATACAGTTCGTCAACGTATGTAAATGCATTGCAAAAATTGCTATTTTTTTTCTCGCATTCTCTATGTGCTGATCTTCCCGCTTGCTCAACGCATCAGTCCACTCACAGTTGTTGTTCTTGTGCTGGAATAGGTGATTTTCGCATGCAAACATTGCTCGCGGGAAATTTTACTTCTATGCATCTAGGAAGCGATCTGTGCTTTTTTTAACCCAGTGCAAAAATTGTATATTTTTAATAATAAAACAAGTAAGAACGGTACAGTCGAGTTTCCCGACTGTTATAGACCCTGTACAAATTTCGTTATAAGCAAAAAAAATATATATATATATATTCACACCGAGTCCGGTCTGGGAACCCAAGATCTTCGCATTTTAAGTCGAACGTCGTAACCATTCGACAAACCCAAACTTTATGAACCGTCAGCTAATACAGTATAAATATATTGAAGGCACACATTCATACATATGTATATGAAGGTAGTGGCAGCGCAGCTGCAGCGGCACTTCCGAGAAAAATCAACCACCGAACGCAAGCAATTTACCGTTTGTTTGTGCAAATAAACAGATTATTTGTGGTTAGCGCCTGTAAACTTTAGGTATTTATTGTGCGCTTTCTAATTAACCAATCTTTGGGTTGGAGGATCCCAACTAACATACGATTGGCTAATCCTGAATTCCACAAATCGCAGAATATTGATTTGTTGATTGGAGCCAATATATTCTTTAAACTGATCTACGTGGTGCAAATCAACCTGTCTACGGGACTGTCTCTGCTAAAGAAGACTCGTCGTGGATGGATCGTCACTGATGGTGGGGTGGCGCTGAAGGCAACCAATCGTCCGTCTTGTTGGCGCAGTCATCGTCCGATAACGGATTTGAATTTGAAATGAAAATGGAGGAGTTTGTGCGTCGTTTTTAAGATGTTGAGAGGCATGGTGAAGCGCTGTCGACTAATACGAGAGAGGATCATAGTTGCGAAACTTATTTCAAGGATAATTTCTAGAGTCTGGTTTATGCAGAATACTCGGTTCGCTTGGAGATTCCTTTTATTAAGCGCATTGACGGTTCCTTAAGTTGGAAAGAAAACTAAAACGTCACAAGCAGCCGAAGGTTCAATACTCCGCCTTTATCCATGAGTTTTTGGAATTAAAGCACATGTCTCCTGTTAATAAGAAATCTGTAGTTTTTTGCAAATACTATTAGCCTCACCAGTGCGTACTCAAGGAGGATAGCACAACGAAGAAACTTCAATACGTTTTTGATGGCTCTGCCAGCTCATCATAAGGATAACCGCTGAATGAAGTCCTCATGGCAGGTCGGACCATCCAACCTAAACTGTTTAACTCATTGCTGCAGTTTCGGACTTTCCCTATTGCGCTGACTGGTGACATTTGCAAAATATATCGCTGTTTGAGTTGCTGAGCCTGATAGCTACTTGCAGAGACGGCGAGCTTCACCGCACCAGGAGGTTCAAACCTTCAAGTTGTATACCGTGACGTACGGCACCATGCCCGCATTCTTTCTGGCTGTTCGTGCTATGCCTGCGCCCTCTTACCCCATCGGACTTAGATCTGTGCTTCGGTTTTTCTATGTTGATGACTTAATTACTGGTGCCAAAAATCATGCGACAAACAGAATGACTTTTGGAGAGGTGGTTTCAAGTTGAGAAAATGGTGCTTCAAAGACCCTGACCCAAATTTGACGACGGCAGCGATATCACTAAGTTGCTCCGCCTGGCCTGGAATTATATTGCACATTGCCTGCTTTTCTCTAATACAGGTCAAATTAAAACCTTCCAAGCGATCCGTCTTTGCAATTATCCCCTCTAACACAACCTGAAGATCACTATCATCCCACTTTCGAGATCACGATCGACAATGTGGAAATCGAGGTTTTCAAATCGAATAGGAAAGCCCCGCGTACCAGATGCTTTCGGAATACTGATTTTCATAAATTAAACTCTCTTATAGCCGGCTATGATTGGACCGACCTCTACTCATGCACCGACATTGTGAAGTGAGCTATTTTATTTATTTTATAAAAAAATAAATATGTTTTTTGACTCATGTGTTCCGCTGCGGTATCCACCTAATTCAGAAACACCCCCGTGGTTTACCAAACATTTAAAAAATTTAAAAATAATTAAAACTAGACTTTACACTTAATTTAAAGAAACCGGGTCGAGCAATGTATGTGCTCAGTACTTAACTGCTCGGTCTAATTTCACCGAGCTAAACGCTCAGTGCTATAATAATTATTTAACTCGTTGCAAGGTCCAGTTCACTCAGGACCCAAAACAGTTTTATAATTTTGTTAACACTAAGCGTAAGTCTGTTCTATTCCCATCCTCTATGTCATTTGAAAACTCATCGGCAAACACCGATCAGGCAATTGCCGATCTTTTTGCTAGATTTTTCAAAACCACTTATCAACCCGCAATAATTTTAAACCATACGGATTTACAGGAATTCCCAAGGTCTAATTTAATTTTCTGTCCAGTTATTAATGAAAGCTCGATTATATCCGATCTTCAACGGGTTAAGGCAATTTTTTCCCCAGGACCGGATGGTATACCAGGTTGCGTGCTTAGATACTGCGCCGATTACCTAAGCAAGCCTCTTCTTAAGTTATTTAGTCTGTGTCTTGAGTCCTCAACGTTTCCTCGGATATGGAAGGAATCATACGTTATCCCTATCCATAAAAAAGGTAAACGAGGCGATGCAAGCAATTACAGAGGTATCTTTAAATTGTCTGCTATCCGCAAGCTCTTCGAGAAACTTATAACCCCTCAATTGCAACACCTATGCAGCTCTTTTATTTTTCCATGCCAACATGGATTTATGAAACGTCGCTCGACGACTACTAATCTTTTGGAGCTCTCATTTTTTGTTATCAAGGGCTTCCAGTCAAATTTTCAAACGGACGTCTTTTACACAGACTTCAGTAAGGTATTCGACTCCGTTAATCACTCTCTTCATTTAATAAAGCTTGACAAAATGGTCCTCTGCTGTTCACACTCTTTATTAACGACCTTCCATCGGTTTTCCCTAATTCTCGCGTACTAATGTACGCGGACGATGTCAAGCTTTATATTCAATATGATCCCTCTCGTCAATCGGTCTTACAGGCCGATCTTAATAACTTACAGGCATGGTGTCAAGCAAATTCACTAAAATTAAACGGCTCTAAGTGCAAACTGATGACATTTCACCGTAAAGATCCTCAGTTTGCTGCTTACTCTCTAGACGGAGTCCTTCTTGATAGAATCACGAGTGTTGATGATCTTGGTGTCGTACTTGATGCCAAATTAAAATTTACTGACCACATTTCATGCATGGTAAATAAGGCCATGGGTGTGTTAGGTTTCATAAAAAGGTGGTCAAAAGAATTTAATGACCCCTACGTGACTAAGACTTTGTACGTCTCGCTTGGCCGGCCAATTCTTGAGTACGGATCATGTGTCTGGAGTCCTCAGTATGGAGTTCACCAAGGCAAAATTGAATCCGTGCAAAAAATTATTCTGATTTTCGCGCTTAGAGGCCTAAACTGGGAATCAAACTTTCAACTTCCCTCTTACTCTAGTAGACTGATGCTTCTAAACCCACCTACACTTACTAATCGTAGAACCATGCTTGGTGTAGTTTTCAGCCTCAAACTAATACACAAGGAGGTTGATAGTTCTGCCTTGTTAGAACGCATCAACCTTAATGTGCCCCGTAGACGTACAAAAAATTTTATCCCACTAGCTTTAAACCATAGTAGTTCGAATTATGTTCTGCATGAGCCCTTTAGCCCTTTGCTCAGATTATAACGTAGTGCACCAACTAACGTCCGATTTTTCTTCTATTAACAACCTTACGCATATTGTCCCTAATTCTTACCTACCTTACTCACCACAATTCTATGTAGTTTTCCTCGAAATCTTTCTACTATTTTCCCTGTATGCTCGGTCCTATCTTCGCGATCGAGCCGTACGTTATGCGGCTGCGCCCCTCGGTCGGTTGGGCGGGAGGTGGGTTGCATCACGTGCAACGGGATTCGCAAAAAAAAATAAAAATAAAAAAATAATGTATATATTCTTCCAACAACTCTGACGGGAAAAGCTTGATTGGGATGACAGTCTTCCTCTTTCGTTAGCGTTATCAAACTATCCGATGATATTGGCTCTAATTAGCATTTAGCCGAGCCCTTGGGATCCGTGGCTTTAGTGATGCCAGAATTCGGGCACCTTCATAGGCCCGAATTCTAGAATTCTGTAGAATTTAAATGAATATATTTTAATCGTGAATATTATCTCGTGAAATCATAGCTAATGAAAAAGCTCGTTGGCTTAACAGTCACAATTTCAGTATTTAAAGAATATTCAGTTCATTTTTAATAGAAAGCTAATGTATATTTTCATCAGAAACTGTAAGAGCTAGAGGAACCGTATTACCAGTGTAGATTCTCCTAATACTGAGTCAATTAGAGTATATTTTTTTAAGTCGGCGCCACGCCCACCGCCCCCGCAATTTGTATTTGAATATTTGCTCTGCCCTGCCCTGCACAATTTTTAAGATAAAATTTTTGAAAAAATGCACATGGAAGTGGAGCATGGATTTCTACCGATCCTAAAAATTTCATCAAGATTGGTTAATTAGAAAGCGTACAATAAATACCCTAAGTATGCAAGCGCTATCAACAAGTAATTTGTTTATTTGCTCAAACAAACGGTAAATCGCTTGCGTTCGGTGGTTCATTTTTCTCGGAAGTACCGCTATGAACGCATTACCTTTATATACATATGTATGAATGTGCGCCTACTATATATTTATACTGTATTAGCTACTGGTTCGAAAAGTATGTTTTGGTCCATTGGTTAGGATGTTTGCTTGACATGACGGAGCCGCAGACAGACCAGACTCGGTTTTATTTTTATACCCTTGCAGAGAGTATTAGTATGTTTGCTTGACATGACGGAGCCGCAGAAGACCAGACTCGGTTTTATTTTTATGCCCTTGCAGAGAGTATTCTTATTTTGACCAGAAGTTTGTAACGCAGTGAGGGAGACGTCTCCGACCCTATAAAGTTTATATATTCTTGATCAGCATCACCAGCCGAGTCGATCTAGCCATGTCCGTCTCTCGGTTGCTCAGTTTTAAAGCTATCGGGTTGAAACTGCACCGACCCTTCAATCTGTTGCAGGTAGTATCGGATCGGAACGCTATATCACATAGTTGCCATAGGAACAATTGTTAAAAAGTGCCATAAGTTCGTCATTTTATAAGATACTTTTATTATTTCTTGGGAAACTCTATTTAATGACTAATCGGACCACTGTATTCTACAGCTGCCATAGGAACGATGGAAGAAAATGGGTCATTGAGCATAACTCAACTCTGGTGTTTTTGAAGATAATTAATTCATTCTTGAGAAACACTGTTTTCATAGACATAGCCGTTGTAGAAAATTAAAATCCAAAAATCGAATTACTATATTCTAAGCTGCCATACAAAAAACGATCGAACTGCTTAAAGGCTACTGGTCTCTAAGGGTATTCTAAGCTTCGGGTATCGAAGCTAACCTTCCTTTTTTAATTTTTTTCGTTTTGATTTATTTTGCTTATAACCAAATTGGTGCAGGGTCGGGAAACTCGACCTACTTGTTAAATATGTTTAAATCATTTTATAGAAATGGCCAGTAATCATTCCTATCTTGGGAGTACGATCATTAAAGAGGTTTTTTAGCCGTCAAAGAATGCCTAAAGAGTGTATATATGTGCAGTATGGAATTTTTGGTATTTCAATTTAAAAAAAAATTCTTTTTACATTGTTGTTGTATGTATATTTTAAATAAAACGATTTTACTATCTTGGTATAAGGTTTTTTGTTATTTTTTGAATTTTTACATGATTCCATTAATTTATATATCGCTAAATAATAAAGGGTATATTAAGTTTGTGCAAATGTATGATACAGGCAGATCAGAATGACGAGATGAGCTAATATAGTCATGTCCGTCTGTCCGTCCGTCCGGATGAACAAACGGATCTCAGCAACTGTAAGAGCTAGAGTAACCATATTACCAGTGTAGATTCTCCTAATACTGACGCAGATGAAGTTTATTTTAATTTTTCGCTGCCACACCCACACCCACCGCCACCGCAATTTGTATTTCAATGTTTGCACCGCACTGCTCAATTTTCAAGCTAAAGACTTCAGCATTTACGCTGATAGCAGATAAGTGCTTCCATTAAATGGATATCTCGGAAGAAGGCGGAATATTTGAACAGGTAATGAAGAAGGTGTTACCTGAGAAAGTTACTTTAACGCAAATGAATTCGATATCACCGAATTCTTGAAAGCCTATCTCTTCCGCCGGGAGTTTGGAGTTAACCGCAAGTAATACTCCACCACCCCGCCGGGAAGGACGATCAATTCTAAAGATTGTGTACTTGCCTGGGAAAACCTCAAAACTAAGAATGTCGGATTTTAACCAGGTCCACAACCACAATCATCTGTCAACCAAATGAAAAACTATCAGAGTACAATTTAGTAAGCTTACTTCGTAGGCGTCATGTATTCTGATAGGATATAAGGAAAGAGGGGGCTAGTTTTTTGGTTGCACAGCAGATGCAGTTGGCTGGGGAAGTTTAATGGCAATTGGCCTTTTATTGTTTTTATTGCAACAGATAAATTATTTGGTGCAAAGTTGCATCCCGATAGCTGTAAAACTGAGAGACTAGTTTGCGTAGAAACAGACAAATGGACAGACAAGCGGATATGGCTAAATCGACTCGGCTGGTGATGCCGATCAAGAATATATATACTTTATGAGGTCTGCCACGCCTCCTTCTGCCTGTTACATACATTTGCACAAACTTAATATACCCTTTACCCTTTGGGTACAGGGTCTAACAAGTCAAAACATTATAGTCGAGTTTCCCGACTGTTAAACCCCCTGTACCATTTTGGTTATAAGCAAAATAAATCAAAACGAAAAAAAAACAAGAAAGGAAGGCTAGCTTCGGTACCCGAAGCTTAGAATACCCTTACAGACCAGTTCCCTTCAAACTGTTCGATCGTTTGTATGGCAGCTAAAGGATATAGTGAACCTACTTTTGGTTTTTGATTTTCTAAAAGGGATTTAATGTTTATGAATTCTCAAGAATGAATTAATTGTCTTGAAAAACACCAGAGTTATGCTCAATGACCAATTTTCTCACATCATTCCTATGGCAGCTATAGGATATAGTGGTTCGATTTTGATGAAATTTTCAGTATATGTTAAAATTGTCATTAATAGAAAGTTCCTAAGAAATAAATAAAATATCTTTAAAAATGGCGAGTTTATAGCACTTATTTCCAATCGTTCCGGCCGTTCGGACTTATATACTACCTGCAACAGATAAAAGGGTCGGTGCAAAGTTTCAGCCCGATAGCTTTAAAACTGAGAGACTAGTTTACATAGCAACCGACAGACGGACAGACAGACGGACATGGCTAGATCGACTCGGCTGGTGATGCTGATCAAGAATATATATATTGTATAGGGTCGGAGACGTCTACTTCACTGCGTTACAAACATCTGGTCAAAATTATAATACCCTCCGCAAGGGTATAAAAAATTAAAATAATAAAAATATTTACCAGATTCACACTATTCTTAACAGGAAAGTGATAAACAAGCCTCCAATCAAAAAACGAGAAATTCCCCAATGCATAAGTTGCCAGAGGTACCCATATACCCAGATTATATACCCATAAATTCTGCAACCACAGTCCAAGATGCGTGAAATGTGCTGATAACCACCCAACATTTAACTGTTTAATGCTAAGCAAGTCAGGCGATGTTAGATGTGTCCTTTGCAACGGTAATCACAAAGCTAACTCCAAAGAAAAACCCTTTTCAAATGTCTGTGTCAATCACACCTTAAATAAATAAAAGCCATTATAAAGAAAACAAAACCAAAAAAAAATCGCCTGTATTTGATCTGAACTATTTCAGCTTGCGCTGAAATACATAACTCAGATTTTTTACGCCATAATCAGATGCGGGCGTGTGCCAAGCCAATTCAATTTGGCAGACATCGTTATGATACCAAAGCCTGGGAAACCAAACCACTTGAAGACCTATCAGCCTCTTGCCAAATCGCTGCTCAGCAGACCAAAGCCCATTCTAAATAAAAAAAAAGGAATTCCTGACCACCGGTTTGGATTTCGTGAGCAACACGCTACCACAGAGAAAATTCATCGCGGAGGAGAAGAAATTGTGCACGGCAGCATTCTTAAATATTTCTCAGGCTTTCGACAAAGTTTGAAATCCATACATTCTACATTGTCCTCAAATCACACTTGGAAGGCAGATTCTTCCGAATAAAGCTTGATAAAACTCACACTAATCTTACACAAATAATCGACGGAGTACCACTGCGCAACGTTTTAGGGTCCCTGCTCTACATACTATTTACAGTAGACTTGCCAACTTGCAACAAAGTAGAGATAGTCATAATGTCAAAAAAAAACAAGAAATGGAGGCTAGCTTCGGTACCCGAAGCTTAGAATACCCTTGCAGGCTAGTTGCTTTCAACCCGTTCAATCGTTTGTATGGCAGCTATAGGATATAGTTATCCGATTTTTGGGTTTTTAAATTTCTAAAAGGCTTTACTGTCTATGAAAACTGTTTTTCTCAAGAATGAATTAATTGTCTTGAAAAACACCAGAGTTATGCTCAATGACCCATTTTCTCCCATCGTTCCTATGGCAGCTATAGGATATAGTAGTTCGATTTTGATGAAACTTTCAGGATATGTTAAAATTGCTATTAAATAGAGTTTTTCAAGAAATAAATAAATTATCTTTAAAAATGTCGAAATTTTTGAACTTTTTCCCAATCGTTCCTATGGCAGCTATGTGATGTTGTGTTCCGATTCCGGCCGTTCCGACTTATATACTACCTGCAATAGATTGAAGGTTCGGTGCAAAGTTTCAGCCCGATAGCTTTAAAACTGAGGGACTAGTTTACATAGCAACCGACAGACGGACAGACAGACAGACAGACGGACAGACGGACAGACAGACGGACATGGCTAGATCGACTCGGCTGGTGATGCTGATCAAGAATATATATACTTAATAGGGTCGGAAATGTCTCCTTCAATGCGTTACAAACTTCTGGTCAAAATTATAATACCCTCTGCAAGGGTATAATGACTCTAGCATCGTAAGCCTAGAGCAGCGAAGAAATAGCACAATCATAAGATGTCAAATATCTTGGCATGCACCTAGACAGACTCCTAGCACGGTAAAAGCATAAATTTACGAAACGCAAAGAATTAGGACTTAACCTCGTTGTACCGGTAGACGCTCAAAACTATCACTCGACAACAAACTGCTCATATACAAAACATCATCAAGCTCCTATGCAACTATCCCATTCAACTCTGTGGCGCAGCAGCTAAAGTCAACATTAATATTTTGGAACGATTCCAGGCAAAGGCTCTACGCATTATTACAGGCTCACCACGCTACGTCACAAATTAAGCCACTGTGAGTGAGGAAATCAGAAAACAAAGCGATAAATAATCAACCATCCCAACATACTGGCTAGACAAATCCCAACACCAACTACATACACACCACGTCTCAGACTTGGCACTTCACTACAATACGTCAGGAATTAGAAGAACCTGCTCCAACTAGTTAAATGTAGATTACCTTCAAGCCCGAAGACAACGACGGTGCTGCATCATCAAGCTTTCAATAAATATTAATATTATTTATAGTATTTGCCTAATGTTGTAAAACAGATTGCACACGAAATGGAGTAAAAAATGTCGGTTCTGATAAAGACAAAGATAGCAAAGACAAAGATAGAGAAAGTAATGCCACGATACACGAATCTCAACAACTCGGTTGCATGCACAGAATGGAAGAGAAAGAATCACCTGGAGTGCGCAAAAATTACAAAACGTTATTAGGTATGTCAAAGCTGCGAATATAAATAATATTTTCATCCGAAATTCTAGGTAAGATTCCCTGTGATGCAATAAAAACAAGAAAGGAAGGCTAGCCCGAAGCTAAGAATACTCTTGCAGACTAGTTCCTTCAAACCCTTCTATAGTTTGTATGACAGCTATGGGACTAGAGGTCTGATCTATGAGTTTATCATTTTCTTAATTGGCTTTAATGTATAACAATATATTTTTGTCTAAGAACAAATTTATTATATTAATATACATTTCCGATTTTCAGGATAGGTTAACATATTAATTTAAAAGGGATTAATAAAGAATCAATCAGTTACCAGTCAACCAGAGTCCAAATAAAAGTAAATCCTACTTAAGACTCTCTTTAATTCCATTCATATAATTCTCTTCTTCTATTTCTAGAGCCTAAGCTCTATTATTTTACTTTTTTTATTCGATATTCGTGTTTTGTAACGACCGCACGGCCAATTAGGGTCCGCTTGCCATTTCTCGATCTGCAGAATTATTATCTCGATACAACTGCACAGCCAATACGTGACCGCTTGCCCTTCGTTCGAGCGATAATACCAACCTCAACTTTGTAAAACCAAAAACATTGCCCTGCGTGGCCAAATAAATGGATCTTGAATTGATATAATTTATTTGTGATTATTTGCGGAATTTATAGGCAATGAAAAAGCTCATTGAATTAACAGTAATCTTGAAAAATATCGAATTTACGACTTTTTTCCCAATCGTTCCTATGGCAGCTATGTGATGTAGTGTACCGATTCCGACTTATATACTACCTGCAACGGATAGAACAGTTGGTGCAAAGTTTTATCACGATAGAATGAATTAAATTTTATTTTTGTTATTTGTTATGAAACACTGCAAAATTAAATTGTTCAAGTTGAGTTTTCTAGAGAGGTCGATGAGAACGCCCTACCTTCATATGAACATATGAATATGCGCCTTTAATATTTGTCTACTGTATTAGCTACTTGGTACAAAGTGTACATGGTAGGGCAATAGTTAGAAGGTGCCTAGTTCGAGCTTCAGACTCGGTAGATATTTTTTGCATTTTTTTTTATATTTATTTTTTTACAAGAAAATTTGTACAGGGTATTTAATGTTCTTACTTGTTTTTAAATAAAAACACTCCAAAATAATGTTGAAATATACATAATGTTTTGCAAACGAGGTATGAAAGAGGCCAAAGATTGTTGAAAATAAGCCCTAGAAGACTCAAGGAAGCGTTGCAGACCCCACAAAGTGTATATACGTGTATTCTTAATAATTGACATGACGAGCTTAGTCGATATAGCGATGTGCGTTTGTCTGTCTGTCTGTCCGTTCGTCCGTCCGTCCGAACGAACGGATCTCAAAAACTGTAAGAGCTAGAGTAACCATATTCTCCTAATAGTGACTCAGATGAAATGTTTTTTGTCGGTGCCAAGCCCACTGCCACTCAATTTGTATTTTTATCTTTGCACTCACAGCATTGCACATTTTTCAGGCTACAGTCTTCTGCCAGAGTCACACGCAATTTGAGCATACATTTCTACGGATTTAAAAATTTTGTTGTTTAGAAACCAGAGTTTACAGCCGCCAACATCAAGCTATCTATTTATTTGCTCAATCAAATGCTAACTCGCTAGCGGTCGGGTTCCACCTTCCAAGATTCCACCTTGCAGAACCCTGCTTTGTTATTTTTATTAGACCCTGTACCCAAAGGGTAAAGGGTATATTAAGTTTGTGCAAATGTATGTAACAGGCAAAAGGAGGCGTGGCAGACCCCAAAAAGTATATGTATTCTTGATCAGCATGACGAGTTGAGTCGTTATAGCCATGTCCGTCTGTCCGTCTGGATAAACGAACGGATCTCAGAAACTGTAAGAGCTAGAAAAACCTTATTAACAGTGCAGATTCTCGTAATTATTACGCAGATGAAGTTTATTTTTTTTTCAGGTGCCACGCCCACCGCCCCCGCAATTTGTATTTGAATTTATGGTCTCACTATGCACTGCACAATTTTCAATCTACAATTTTTTTTTTAAATACACATGCAATTGGAGCATAGATTTCTACCGATCCTAAAAATTTCATCAAGATTGGTTAATTTGAAAGAGCACAATAAATACCTAAAGTTTACAGGCGCTAAACACAAGTAATCTGTTTATTTCCTCAAACAAACGGTAAATCGATTGCGTTCGGTGGTTGATTTTTCTCGGAAGTGCCGCTGCAGCTGCGCTGCCACTACCGTCATATACAAATGTATGAATGTGCGTCTTCAATATATTTTTACTGTATTAGCTGCCGGTTCAAAAAGTTTGGGTTTGTCGAATGGCTACGAAGATCTTGGGTTTGAATCCCAGACCGGACTCGGTGTGAATATATATTTTTTTGGTTTTGATTTATTTTGCCTATAACCAAATTTGTACAGGGTCTGTAACAGTCGGGAAACTCGACTGTAACGTTCTTACTTGTTTTTTATTGTTTATTTGCTCAAATAAATGGTAAGTCGCTTGCGGTCGGGATTTCCAATCCCCGCGACACCTTGCAACATTTTTTTTGATTTTATTTTTTTTTTGTTTAATTATGATAATTATTAACTATTTTTGTAAAATTATTTCTATATTATTTATTACGATACACTGCAAAACCACCCCGGTTCAAGTTGATTTTTTTAAAGAACAGCCAATCAGAACCCAGTACCTTAATATACATGTAAATGTGCGCCTTTAATATATTTATGCTGTATTAGCTACTTGATTCCAAATGTATATGGTGGTGCAATAGTTAGAATGTCAGGATAATAACACAAAGGTTTCTGGTTCTAGCCCCTTGAATATTCCCATAATTTTATGAGCACGGAATGTCTTTAAATAATGATTGGTCATAACAATTGCCCGCTAACGAAGAAATTCCTATTATTGGTTATGACGCTGACAGGAAAGAAGTCGAGCAGCTTATTCAGCACCTTTCCCAACATGCCGCTCTAGAGATCAATCTGAATCCAAGAGGCCATGACACCCTCTTAGAACATAATGATTCTGCTCTTCAGCGGAATGCATTAGTTCCTGGTAAAAGCCGCCGCCCGACAAGTTTAACGCATCAGCATCTTGCAGATGAACATTCATTTCCCAAGTTGTGGTAAATTTTCAAAGCAAAAAAAAACTATGCGAAAAAAGCCAGATCACAAATTAGATTCCACGACCGACGCTTCGCTGTAGTTCCCAAGTTCTATACATGTATGCATTTTGCGAGGTGCAAAGCATCCAATATTCCGTTTATATTGCTTTACGCAAAAAAACTGGAGCAAAAATCTTCTTCTGGAGTTAAAAGCGAAAAGGAAGCGGCAGGAATTTCTCAAACTGGCACGGTTTACCCGATGAGACCCTATGACGTACTCAGGATATTTCGATAATAAATTATGGCAATCAACTAAATTGTTCGAATCCGAAATTTTTGGGGAATTTGCACTTTCTAATTACCAGTGGAGATTGTGATTTTAGCACTGAGGGTCCCATATTCTCATAGTATGTACTGACTTGCTGGTGCTCGATAACACAGAAAATACCGAGCAAGTAAAAAACTTCATAGATAGATTTATTACTTCCAATGGAAATGATCTTGAATTACTATGCCAGAGACTGTTTTAATAAATCTATTAGATTAGAAAGCGAAGCTAACAAAGTTCAACAAAAAGATTTGTTATAAAAAATTAAGGATAAATAAATATTTAGTTCCATTGTAGAAGCAGCTAGGTTTAAGTATTTTCTTGACAAATTTTAAATAAGTTTCGATGATTATAAGTTGGCCATCTATTCAAGCTTGAAAAATACATATGTATATGTATTGCTAAATGCTTTATGTTTAAAGGACATAGTTCAAACTTCTATGGTTTAAAGCTAAGGGGTTATTATTTCTAGTAAGTTTACAAGGTACATTAAAGTTAATACAGAACTATCGACCTCATTCTGAATAAATTTTAGAATAAAGTACAACCAGCATGGTTTTACGATTACTTTATAATAGAGACATTCTAGGCTTACAAAAAGCCAATATAGATATACAATCAATCCTAGATATGTACGTCGGTTGCTATTATATAACTTACTTCGTGATGCCATCACTTAAATGTCAAGGACATATTTCTAACAAGCATAAATTGCAGAACGTTGGCAACAAGTTTATAACTCCACAGAGATATTAGCCCAATAAGCAACTTCCAATCTTTGCGCGGAATTTATGTGCAAGGGCTTTGTCTCGCCGAATTTGCAACTTGTTACACGTTATTCAAGCCTTACCTTACCAAACTTACCGTCCAGCCAAAACAAGTAAGAACGTTACAGTCGAGTTTCCCGAATGTTACACCCCCGCAAAAATTTGGTTATAAGAAAAATAAATCAAGACCAAAAAAAAAACAAGTAAGAACGTTACAGTCGAGTTTCCCGACTGTTACAGATCCTGTACAAATTTGGTTATTAGTAAAATAAATCAAAACCAAAAAAAAACAAAATATTTACACCGAGTCCGGTCTGGGATTCGAACTCAAGATCTTTGCGCTTTCAGTCGAACGGCGTAACCATTCGACTGCACCATACTTTCTAAATCAGCAGCTAATACAGTATAAATATATTGAAGGCACACATTCACACATATATATATATGAAGGTAGTGCAGCTGCAGCGGCACTTCCGAGAAAAATCAACCTCCGAACGCAAGCGATTTACCGTTTGTTTGAGCAAATAAACAGATGGCTTGTGGTTAGCGCCTGTAAACTTTGGGTTTTATTGTGGGCTTTCTAATTAACCAATCTTGATGAAATTTTCGGGATCGGTAGAAATCTATGCTCCAATTGCAAGTGTATTTTAAAAAAAATTAGCTTGAAAATTGTACAGAGCAGGGTGAGACGAAATATTCAAATACAAATTGCGGGGGCGGTGGGCGTGGCACCGACTAAAAATAAAACTAAACTTCAGTTGCGTCAGTATTAGGAGAACCTACACTGGTAATACGGTTCCTCTAGCTCTTACAGTTGCTAAGATCCGTTCGTTAATCCAGACGGACGGACGGACGGACATGGCTATATCGACTCAGCTCGTCATGCTGATCAAGAATATATATACTTAGTCGGGTCTGCCACGTCTCCGTCTGCCTGTTACATGCATTTGCACAAACTTAATATACTCTTTACCCTTTGAGTACAGGGTCTAAAAATAATATGCTGAAGCGAATATGGAAGTCAAAGAAGATGCACACGTTACCGAACAAAGGTACCAACTAATGTATGGGATCGGATTAGTTTGAATTCTTCCCTTCCCCTATTTTAGAGTGCCATGATGACTACCTACAAATTTTGAAATAAACACCGCTCAAAATATATTAAGAAAAACTAAAGAAAAACAAGAAAGGAAGGCTAGATTTGGTACCCCAAGCTTAGAATACCCTTGCAGACCAGTTGCCTTCAAACTGTTTGATCGATTGTAGGTCAGCAATAGGATATAGTGATCCGATCTTTGGTTTTAAAATTTCTAACACGGCCTTATTGTCTATAAAAACTGTATTTCTTAAGAATGAATTAATTGTCTTGAAAAACACCAGAGTTATGCTCAAAGACCCATTTTCTCCCATCGTTCCTATGGCAGCTATAGGATATACTATATAGGACATGGTTAGATCGACTCGGCTGGTGATGCTGATCAAGAATATATATACTTTATAGGGTCGGAAATATCTCCTTCAATGCGTTACAAACTTCTGGTCAAAATTATAATACCCTCTGCAAGGGTATAATAACAACATGGCGTAACCACCGCAAAATATTATATTAAATGAGAGCAATCTCAGTGAGGCTCGTGGGCAATTAAAAGATATTGCCCCATTCAAAGGAGAACCCGAAACACTTTTCACATTTGTCAGTAGAGTCGATTACATTTTGTCGCTTTTCCAAACGGATGACGTGCGGCAGCCTCCTGCTGGGGGCTATCGAGCGAAATCTGGATGGACATGTAACCCGATTATTGGGTCTACCTAACCTCGATGACTGGCCAACCCTGAGGACGAGGCTGATCATGTAATGCAAGCCACAAACACCAAACTACAAACTGCTGGAAAATTTCCGAGAGACACCTTACAAGGGAAATTTGCGAGCATTCTGCGAGGAAGCCGAGAAACGACGCCAGCTGCTGATTTCGAAACTACACCTAGAAGGTAATAAGGCAGATCTTATAATTTACTTACAAGCGATCAGGGATTCAATGAAGATACTAATTCGAAAATTACCGATTCAATTGTTCACCATTTTGGTCCATCACGATATTCCAGATTTGACATCTCTAGTTAATATTGCACAAAGTGAGGGTATTTTTGAAGAACAATTAAATCATGAAACAAATAAATATTCTGAAAATAAATATACAACTCAAAACTTTTATCAAAATCCAAGACCATTCAAAGGTATTTCAGCTAATCAAGCAAGTTACCCACAATACCCCCTTACAATCCAACATTAACCCATGCATGCAACCACCCCGATACACTTACACACAACAAATGCCTAACAGCCAACCTGTGGGTTACGGACAAAGATATTCCGGACCCATATACATGAATGCACAATCCATTTTTAACAGGTACCCATATCCTCAACCTCAGCCTAATTTTAACAGATACCCATATCTTTTGATGAACTTAGAATACAAAACGCACAAGAATATGAACAAAACGAACCAGTGAATGACCAACAATTTTACGAACAAGAGTATTATGACTACAACCAATACCAGGGCCAGATTGATAAGGTACAGTGCCAGGCACCACCCGACCAAAATGAAAATGAACAAGAGCATGACGAAAATTTTCGGCTACCAGCCCCGGAAAATACCAATATCTAGAAATCAAACAAAATAACCATACGTACAAATGCTTGATTAACACCGGGTTCACAATCAACATGATACGAGAGAATATTTTCTCTCTCCCAATCCAAAATATAGAGTGCGAGGTTTTCACATCAAATGCCCCATGATGCTACAAGAATCCGTTATCTTGCCTAGCAATAACATAATTAAAGCCTCCGAACGTTTTTATTTGCATAATTTTTCCGACAACTTCGATATGTTAATTGGCAGGAGACTGCTCAACGTAGCAAAAGCTATTATAAACTACAAAACTCACACTGTCACGCTTTTGGACAACGCCTACCCAATGATAGATTCAGCCCTAGATAAAGAAAAATTTTTCTTTATACAAAAATTATCTGATTCGTACGAAAAATCAATCCCTACACCCATCCAAAAGATGTCGTATCCATTCGACCAAACAATACTTTTTGAACCGGCAGCTAATACAGTACAAATATATTGAAGGCACACATTCATACATATGTATATGAAGGTAGTGGCAGCTGCAGCGACACTTCCGAGAAAAATCAACCACCGAAGCAAGCGATTTACTGTTTGTTTTGAGCAAATAAACAGATTTCTTGTGTTTAGCGCCTGTAAACTTTGGGTTTTATTGTGGGCTTTCTAATTAACCAATCTTGATGAAATTTTCGGGATCGGTAGAAATCTATGCTCCAATTGCAAGTGTATTTTAAAAAAAATTAGCTTGAAAATTGTACAGAGCAGGGTGAGAAATATTCAAATACAAATTGCGGGGGCGGTGGGCGTGGCACCGACTAAAAATAAAACTAAACTTCAGTTGCGTCAGTATTAGGAGAACCTACACTGGTAATACGGTTCCTCTAGCTCTTACAGTTGCTAAGATCCGTTCGTTAATCCAGACGGACGGACGGACGGACATGGCTATATCGACTCAGCTCGTCATGCTGATCAAGAATATATATACTTAGTCGGGTCTGCCACGTCTCCGTCTGCCTGTTACATGCATTTGCACAAACTTAATATACTCTTTACCCTTTGAGTACAGGGTCTAAAAATAATATGCTGAAGCGAATATGGAAGTCAAAGAAGATGCACACGTTACCGAACAAAGGTACCAACTAATGTATGGGATCGGATTAGTTTGAATTCTTCCCTTCCCCTATTTTAGAGTGCCATGATGACTACCTACAAATTTTGAAATAAACACCGCTCAAAATATATTAAGAAAAACTAAAGAAAAACAAGAAAGGAAGGCTAGATTTGGTACCCCAAGCTTAGAATACCCTTGCAGACCAGTTGCCTTCAAACTGTTTGATCGATTGTAGGTCAGCAATAGGATATAGTGATCCGATCTTTGGTTTTAAAATTTCTAACACGGCCTTATTGTCTATAAAAACTGTATTTCTCAAGAATGAATTAATTGTCTTGAAAAACACCAGAGTTATGCTCAAAGACCCATTTTCTCCCATCGTTCCTATGGCAGCTATAGGATATAGTAGTCCGATTATGATTACATTTCCAGGATAAGTTAAAATAGTCATTAAAAAGAGTTTCCTAAAAAATAAATAAATTTTCTCGAAAAATAGAGAATTTATGGAACTTTTTCCCAGTCGTTCCTATGACAGCTATGTGATGTAGTGTTCCGATTCCGATCAGACTTATATACTACCTGCAACAGATTGAAGGGTCGGTGCAAAGTTTCAGCCCGATAGCTATAAAACTGAGAGACTAGTTTACATAGCAACGGACAGACAGACAGGCGGACAAACAGACAGACAGACAGACGGACATGGATAGATCGACTCGGCTGGTGATGCTGATCTAGAATATATATACTTTATAGGGTCGGAAATGTCTCCTTCACTGCGTTACAAACTTCTGGTCAAAATTATAATACCCTCTGCCAGGGTATAAATATATATAAATATAAAAGTGAAGAACATACACACAGTATAAGACTAAAACATAAAAAAAAAAACAATGGAAAATAAAAGAAAAACAAGAAAGGAAGGCTAGCTTCGGTACCCGAAGCTTAGAATACCCTTGCAGAACAGTTTCTTTCAAACCGTTCGATCGTTTGTATGGCAACTATAGGATATAGTAATCCGATTCTTGGGTTTTTTTTAATTTTTTTTTATATTCTTAAACGGCTTCTATGTCTATGGAAACTGTATTTCTCAGGAATGAATTAATTGTCTTGAAAAACACCAGAATTATGCTCAATGACCCATTTTCTCCTATCGTTCCTATGGCAGCTATAGGATATAGTGGTCCGATTTAGATGAAACTTTCAGGATATATTAAAATAAATATTAAATAGAGTTTACTACGGAATAAATAAAATATCTTTAAAAATGGCGAAAATTTGTGATTTTTTCCCAATCGTTCCTATGGCAGCTATGTGATGAAGTGTTCCGATTCCGGCTGTTTCGACTTATATCCTACCTGGAACAGATTGAAGGGTTGGTGCAAAGTTTCAGCCCGATAACTTTAAAACTGAGGGACTAGTTTACATAGCAACCGACATACGGACAGACGGACATGGTTAGATCGACTCGGCTGGTGATGCTGATCAAGAATATATATACTTTATAGGGTCGGAAATATCTCCTTCAATGCGTTACAAACTTCTGGTCAAAATTATAATACCCTCTGCAAGGGTATAATAACAACATGGCGTAACCACCGCAAAATATTATATTAAATGAGAGCAATCTCAGTGAGGCTCGTGGGCAATTAAAAGATATTGCCCCATTCAAAGGAGAACCCGAAACACTTTTCACATTTGTCAGTAGAGTCGATTACATTTTGTCGCTTTTCCAAACGGATGACGTGCGGCAGCCTCCTGCTGGGGGCTATCGAGCGAAATCTGGATGGACATGTAACCCGATTATTGGGTCTACCTAACCTCGATGACTGGCCAACCCTGAGGACGAGGCTGATCATGTAATGCAAGCCACAAACACCAAACTACAAACTGCTGGAAAATTTCCGAGAGACACCTTACAAGGGAAATTTGCGAGCATTCTGCGAGGAAGCCGAGAAACGACGCCAGCTGCTGATTTCGAAACTACACCTAGAAGGTAATAAGGCAGATCTTATAATTTACTTACAAGCGATCAGGGATTCAATGAAGATACTAATTCGAAAATTACCGATTCAATTGTTCACCATTTTGGTCCATCACGATATTCCAGATTTGAGATCTCTAGTTAATATTGCACAAAGTGAGGGTATTTTTGAAGAACATGTAAATCATGAAACAAATAAATATTCTGAAAATAAATATACAACTAAAACTTTTATCAAAATCCAAGACCATTCAAAGGTATTTCAGCTAATCAAGCAAGTTACCCACAATACCCTCTTACAATCCAACATTAACCCATGCATGCAACCACCCCGATACACTTACACACAACAAATGCCTAACAGAAAACCTGTGGGTTACGGACAAAGATATTCCGGACCCATATACATGAATGCACAATCCATTTTTAACAGGTACCCATATCCTCAACCTCAGCCTAATTTTAACAGATACCCATATCTTTTGATGAACTTAGAATACAAAACGCACAAGAATATGAACAAAACGAACCAGTGAATGACCAACAATTTTACGAACAAGAGTATTATGACTACAACCAATACCAGAGCCAGATTGATAAGGTACAGTGCCAGGCACCACCCGACCAAAATGAAAATGAACAAGAGCATGACGAAAATTTTCGGCTACCAGCCCCGGAAAATACCAATATCTAGAAATCAAACAAAATAACCATACGTACAAATGCTTGATTAACACCGGGTTCACAATCAACATGATACGAGAGAATATTTTCTCTCTCCCAATCCAAACTATAGAGTGCGAGGTTTTCACATCAAATGCCCCATGATGCTACAAGAATCCGTTATCTTGCCTAGCAATAACATAATTAAAGCCTCCGAACGTTTTTATTTGCATAATTTTTCCGACAACTTCGATATGTTAATTGGCAGGAGACTGCTCAACGTAGCAAAAGCTATTATAAACTACAAAACTCACACTGTCACGCTTTTGGACAACGCCTACCCAATGATAGATTCAGCCCTAGATAAAGAAAAATTTTTCTTTATACAAAAATTATATGATTCGTACGAAAAATCAATCCCTACACCCATCCAAAAGATAGATTTTCACATTTCCGACTGGATCATCTCAGTCGGGAAGAAGATTCTAAATTGAAACATTTGCTGATCAGATTCAAAGATTTGCAGTACTTGGAAGGCAATCATTTGACATTCACAAATACAATTATACACGTATTAAATACAACACATAACTCCCCTATCTATTCAAACCCAGACCCAGGTTGAGGAAATGCTTGAACAGGGACTAATTAGAGAAAGCAACTCATCTTATAATAGCCCTACTTGGGTTGTACCCAAGAAACCCGTCGCTTCAGGCATATAGAGTATAGATATATATATATAAATATAGAGTAGTGATTGACTACAGAAATTAAATGAAATAACCATTCCTGACAGATACCCATGCCCAACATGGACGAAATAGTCGCAAAACTGGGAAAATGTCAGTTTTTCACCACAATAGATTTAGCCAGAGGATTTCATCAGATAGAAATGGATCCAGAATCCACACAAAAAAACAGCCTTTTCCACCAAACATGGTCATTGCGAATACGATCATATTCCATTCGGCCTAAGAAACGCACCCGCTACTTTGCATGAATAATACTTCGAACATTGCTTAACAAGCATTGTCTGGTCTACTTGGACGACATACGAGGGCTGTTCAAAAAGTATCGCGAATTTTGTGTTTTTTCAAAAGTTATTTATTTATTTATGAATATCTATTTTGTCCCCTTTAAAATAATCCCCATTAGATATTATACACTTGTGCCAACGGTTTTTCCAATCTTCGAAGCACTTCAAAAATTCATTTTTTTTAATCTTGTTCAGCTCCTCCTTCGATGCCGTCTTTATCTCGTCAAGCGTAGCGTAACGTCGTCCTTTCATGGGCCTCTTCAGTTTAGGGAACAAGAAAAAGTCACAGGGGGCCAGATCTGGGGAATACGGTGGCTGCGGCATCATTAGTGTGTTGTTTTTGGCCAAAAAGTTGCGCACAAGCTACGATGTGTGAGCAGGTGCGTTATCGTGGTGCAAAAGCCAATTTTTGTTCTTTCACAAATCCGGCCGTTTCTGGCGGATTGCTTCGCGCAAATTGCGCATAACTTGCAGATAATATTCCTTATTGACCGTTCTTCCCTGTGGCAAGAACTCATGATGCACCACGCCCCTGCAATCGAAGAAAACTGTCAGCAAAACTTTCACATTCGACCGAACTTGGCGCGCTTTTTTCGGTCTTGGTTCGTGCGGCAGCTTCCATTGAGATGATTGAACTTTGGTTTCCACGTCATAACCGTAAACCCACTATCGTCACCAGTTATGACCCTCTGGAGCAAGTTTCCACGTCATAACCGTAAACCCACTATCGTCACCAGTTATGACCCTCTGGAGCAAGTTTGGGTCGTCGCGGACAGAGTTAAACATCTCATTAGTTCATGCGATGCTGTTTTTGGTCGCAATTGATCAATTTTGGTACGAATTTCGCGGCGAAAAATCGAAAAATCGAAGACGATACAAAACACGTGCAAGCAAAGCAGCTGTCAACAATTAAGCGAACATTAAAAATGGCCGAGCTTGTCGGCATAAGTGAGAGACATGTGTACCAACATATACGTATATATGTATATACGAATATACGTAACCCACGAAAATTCAAAATTCGCGATACTTTTTTAACAGACCAAGTAATTGTCTTTTCCACATCTCTCGACGAACATTTGAACTCACTGCAGTTGGTTTTTGAAAAAATTTCCGAGGCTAATTTAAAGATGCAGTTAGATAAGTGCGAGTACCTGAAAAGGAAATCAGCTTTTCTTGGACACATTGTAACACCCGACGGAATAAAACCAAACCCTCTCAAGGTTAAAGCCATAGCTTCGTACCCAATCCCAACAAAAGTAAAAGAAATCAGAGCGTTCGTCGGAATGACTGGCTATTATCGTAAGTTCATCCCGAACTACGCCGACATAGCAAAGCCCATAACCAGTTGTCTGAGGAAGGGAGCTAAAATAAATACAAAGAACCACGATTACGTGGAAGCATTCGAAAAACTTAAAACTCTAATAACAAGCGATCCAATTTTACAACTCCCTAATTTCGAAAAAAAATGTGTGTTGACTACAGACGCTAGCAATTAGGCTCTTGAAGCCGTCCTTTCTCAAAATTATAATACCATATATTTTATCAGCAGAACACTAAACGATCATAAATTGAATAACAGCACCATTAAAAAAAATTTCTCGCAATAGTCTGGGCCACTAAGACATTTCGTCATTATTTGCTCGGAAGACATTTCCAGATAGCCAGCGACCATCAGCACCTCAGGTGGTTGCATACTCTCAAAGAACCAAATGCGAAATTGCGAAGGTGGAGAATTCGATTATCTGAGTTCGATTTTAAAATAGAGCACATCATGGGCAAACAGAATTTAATTGCAGATGCATTGTCCATAATCAGGATCGAGGAAAACTATTTCGGTGAATCCACCCAACATAGACAGTGGAGAATTTATTTAGCTAACAGAAAAAACCAATAAATGTATTTGAAAAACAGATAATATTCATCAAATCAGACCAAAGTAGTGTTAAACAATCAACCAATTCAATAACCACAATCAGCTACGATAAAATGACCCTCGAGAACGCGAAGCAAATTTTGCTTTATTGCCAAAAGCATTGCCATTGCGATGCTGAATTTGAAACTAAGGAAGTTATTAATATCTCCTACACTAAGGCTACTCGTAGCCTGATCTTGTTAAAAAAACGTAAGCTCACACGACGTTTAAAGAAATTATACTTCAAACCCATAAAAAACTCCTACAACCAGGTACCAAAAAAATGACTAAATTATTCAAAGAAAACCATTATTACGCAAACAGCCAATTATTAATTCAAAATATTACAATCGAGTGCCTTGTATGCAACCTGGCCAAGACAGAACACAGAGATACAAAATGTCATTTAAAATCACACCCAAACCCGAAAATTGTCGCGAAAAGTTTGTCGTGGACCTCTATTCATGTGAGGGAAAACCTTAGTTGCATAGACATTTATTCAAAACTTGCCGCTCTTGAGTAAATAAAATCAAAAGATTGAATAGAGTGCAAAAATGCGCATTAGTGTAAACCCATATTGTTGAAGGCGGAGAAAGACGGCGCATTCTCCAGTCTAGCTCTAAAGCAATGGCTCGAGAGCGAGGGCATTGAATTACAAATAAATACAGCAAAGACAGGTGTAGCGGACGTTGAAAGGCTGCACAAAACAATTAATGAAAGGATTTGCGTTATCAACTCATCCAACGATGACAAAATCAAATTGGAAAAATATAAAACATTCTTTACATATACAATCACAAAACAAAACATGACACTACTGGACAGACACCCGTAATACACAAAGAAATCATGAACAAAAAATTAATTATTATATGAAGACCGACAGGAGTACAACGTTGACACCAAATATACAAGGTGCGTTTCAAAGTAAACAGGACTTTTAACAAAAAGACAGAACAAATAGTTTTTTCGGCAAAATCAATTTATTTTATTCAAAATAGTCTCCTTCTGCTTTAATACAGCTTTTTGCACGGTCCAAAAGCATGTCGAACGAGTGTTTTAGCTCGTTGCCCGGTATGGCCGCCAGTATGTCGGTGCAAGCATTTTGAATGGCCTCGACGTCTGCATAACGCTTTCCTTTCATCGGCAAATGCATTTTTACGAAAAGGTAGAAGTCGCACGGTGCCATATCAGGTGAATACTTGGAGTGGTTGATGGTTAAAATGTGATTTTTGGTCAAATAGTCGGTCGCCAACTTCCAAACAAATCGGAATAAACCGTGCACACACCTTTTGTAAGCCCAAATGTTTGGTCAAAATGCGATAAATCGATGTTTTGGAGATGTTCAATTCTACATTTATGAATTTCAATGATGATTTCGACTGATTTTTTATGAATTCACGCACAGTATCGATGGAATTTTCGGTTATCACGGATTTTGGTTGGCCCACATGTTCATCGTCATTTATATCCTCACGACCACTTTGAAAACGTTGAAACCACTCGTGCACTCTGCTACGGGATAGGCAACCATCGCCATAAACTTGTTTCAATTGAAACGTTTCGGTAAAAGTTTTACCAATACTAAAACAAAATTTAATGTTGGCTCTTTGTTCGAAGCTCATTTTCGCACCGATGACAAAAACATACTGACACTTAAACGCAATAACCTCACTTCCAATAGATGAAATGTCATGAAATTTTTACTGGAAGTCGATAAAGGATAGCAGATTCTAACGCACCAGTTGACATATAGATGGCGCCAATAGGGGCGCTAGATTCACAAAGTCCTGTTTACTTTTGAACGGACCTTGTAGAAAGGATCAGAAGGGAAAATTGGAAAATCCATTCAAGGCAAACAATTATGTTGAACAAATTGACTCTGATCATTATAAAATCACTAACCGCAAAAGAGTCACCAACTATTACAAAACACGGTTTAAAAAAAACGAAAGAAAATTAATATTATTTGCCACAGGCCATGCTCAACAGATTCAGATAAACAACATCGATACCGATCATGGCTATCTCCTCTTCTCAAGCAAACCAGTTCAAATGCCATCAGCATTTAAGCACCATTGCCTAACAGTTAATTTAACAGATATCAATGCTATAACCACATATTTTGGCAACAAAATACAAAACAACACAGACATACCCCAAACAAAATTCTTGTACACTAAACTACTCAGAAAGTTGAGCGGAATAACTTTGCATCATGAATCCAGACAAAAGCGAGGTCTTTTTAATTTTGTAGGATCAGCTATCAAATATCTTTTCGGCACACTCGATGACGGTGACCGAGTGAGGATTCAAGACAGATTGGATGCGGCCGCGGAAAATTCGATCGAGGTACATGAGTTAAACGACATAATGCAGTTTATTAATGACGGACTGCGGAGAATCGAACAGTATCAGAACAACCGAAATAGTATAGATACGCTTGTTTTCGAGCTCATGCAGTTCATTGAGTATATTGAGGACTTGGAAATGGGCATGCAACTTTCACGACTGGGACTTTTTAACACAAAACTACTTAATTATTACAAACTAAAAAACGTAAATAGTCAAAATATATTACTAATTAAAACAACCACTTGGGTCAATCCCAAGAATAACGAACTACTATTAATATCACACATACCCATTAATCACAAGCAGATTAACACAATCAATATAATCCCCTATCCCGACCACAATGGCTTTCAGCTGGATTACTCAGAAAAATTTTGAAAATGACAATAAAATCTATAATGAAGGAAACAAAGAAATACACAGCGAATGTATCACAAATATAATTAGACATAAGTACCCAATTTGTAATTTCATACCAGTTTCCGCAAAAGAAATAATTAAATATGTTGAACCAAATGTAGTACTTACTTGGAACTTAACCGAAACCACTATTACACAAAATTGTCAAGAACCAAACAACGAAATAAAAATAAATGGAAATAAAATTATAAGAGTAACACAATGTAGAGTTAAGATTGAAAATGTTATTTTTAGCGAAAACTATTTAACCCAGAAATTGACCTAACACCATTGTACTCACCACTTAACATAACCAAGGTCAAAATGATAAAACACAATGACGTGGTAAAAATAATATCACTAAACAACATCACACTTTACTTAATAATTATAACTGCTATCCTGGCTTTGGTTGCATTGTACTTCATTCAAAAATACGTAAATTCAAATCCATTTATGCTCTTGTATACAAAAATAAGAAAACAAACAGAAAAAAATCAGGAACAGCACCAAGAAATTAAACTTGAACAATATCCATTGCCTTTATTATAACCAACAATACTAGCCATAAGGCTGCCTTTTAAGGGTGGGGAAGTGACGTATTCACTTTCACACTCCACCCATTTCCTATGTCCCGGCCACTTATTTCCTATTGCCCGGCCACTTAGAAACAAATAAACAAAATATACAAAAACTGCGCATTGCTTAAAAGAGTGCGCATGGCTTGCATAAACAGTGCATCAGGCAAAGGCCCAGAAATCAAATCTAAACAATAAACCAAACACATAGCGTAAAGGCAAGCTTGGCCGGTCTAGCTGAATTAATGTAAACAAATAACCAAAAGCCCTGTTAAATTAAGATTTTGTGTTCATCAGTAATTTAGTCCTAAGCTGAAATTCGAATATTAAAGACGTGCTCTCGCAACTCAAATTGTGTTTTGTATTTTGTATTCCAAAAGTTTCAGCGTTGTCCTTAGTCTATACGACGGGACATTTGTTCGGCTTATAATTTAAACGAAGAGCAATAATCTATANAACCTATATATATATATTTTTTTTTCAATAATTCAAGTTTTTATTTGTTTAAAAATTTGTAAACAATTAGTTCTTTTCGTTTTTTGGAGCATATATATATGCCTCAGCAAAACGAGTTTATCTTTAAAATAAATCTAGTTTAAAAATTAAAATGTTAATTGTTCGAAATTTTCAATAGTTAAAATCAACATTCTCTTCAAGAAAAATAAAATTAAGGATACAAATTTAATACATTAATATTACAAATATTAGGAATACAAAACGTAGTACCACAGTAATAGTACAACAAAGACAAGACAGCAAGAATACCCGAAGAGCAATGGACAACCTTAAGCAGTTGACTACAGTTGTGTGCCAATTTTTGGCATAACATTTGCCCAAGTTAATTCAACAATTTCAAAATTCTGTAACCGACTTCGCCAACGCGATTGACCAAGAAATCCTTCGTCAACATTAAAGAAATGGCAGACCTAGACCGAGTACCGGATATCGTAAAAAGTGTTCGGAAATTCTCTGACCATCATTCCGAGTTTAACTCTTGAAGGAAAGGGGCTGAAAGAAATTTAGAAACTTATGCAGAAAAGGTCGAAACACCAAAATATTTCGGTATCTTGCATAGCATACGTAACAAGATTGTGGGACATGCCGACACAGCATTAGAGTTATAAAATGTGACCCGGAATTGGGAAACAATATCCAAGTGCTTAGTACATCATTACACTGACAAGCGTGATTTGCGACCACTTGAATACCAGTTGATCACCACGATTCAGAGCAGCCAAAATTCAGTTGAAGAATTACACCAGGCTGTTTATAAACACCGGTCACCGTTGTTGAATAAGACAGGTTGCGTGAGTTTAGTAAAAAGAGGCAGAATTCACCATGACTAAATTGTTTAGTAAAGCTTTGGATACTATCGTGCGAGGATTGCGTGGGGACTAGCGTAGACTTCGGCGTTATATTTATGTCTTAAATTAGAGAATTAAACGTATCGTACTAAATATGCCGTGTCACAGGGGCAACAATCAAACTTCAGAACACCACATTTTAAGCCATGCCAGTGGGAGAAAATATCACAATTTCTTGTTTGATATCTGAGAAATATAAATTTAATTACTTCTACCTTCACTTAAATCATTTGATTGGTATTGTTGGCAACAATAGCCCCAATTAGTAAAAGACAGCAATTCACACAGACGAACATTATATGATTATTAACAACATAAGTCCGCATACGGAGCACCTGTCCGAAATAAGAACAACATGAATTACTATAAAATTACCTGTTTAACTGTTTACCGAAACTAATGAAATCAGGAGTCCTATGTCCCTCAAAGATTAACTTAAGAACCAGATCTTTCAGCTACTAGATGATGGTATCATAAAACCATCACGGTCTTTGTACAATTCACCTGAGTGGATTGTACACAGAAGAAACGCTTCAAACGAAAAAAATAATGCGTGGGGATTGACTATAGGAATCTTAATAAAGTGGCAGTTGCAGATAAATACCCCATTCTTGAGATTTTCGAAGTACTTGCTCAATCAAGGAACAACAACAAATTTGTTTTCACCGTAAATGCGGGTATCATCAGATAAAAAACAAGAAAGGAAGGCTAGCTTCGGTACCCGAAGCTTAGAATACCCTTGCAGACCAGTTGCCTAAAAACTGTTTGATCGTTTGTATGGCAGCTATAGGATATAGTGGTCCGATTTTGATGAAACTTTCAGGATATGTTAAAATAATCATTTAATAAAGCTTTCTAAGAAATGAATTAATTAACTTTAAAAATGGCGAATTTATGACACTTTTTCCCAATCGTTCCTATGGCAGCTATGTTATGTAGTGTTCCGATTCCGGCCGTTCCGACTTATATACTACCTGCAACAGATTAAAGGGTTGGTGCAAAGTTTGAGTCCGATAGCTTTAAAACTGAGAGACTAGTTTACATAGCAACCGACAGACGGACAGACAGACAGACGGACAGACGGACAGACGGACAGACGGACATGGCTAGATCGACTCGGATGGTGATGCTGATCAAGAATATATATACTTTATAGGGTCGGAGACGTCTCCTTCACTGCGTTACAAACTTCTGGTCAAAATTATAATACCCTCTGCAAGGGTATAAAAACAAGTAAGAACGTTACAGTCGAGTTTCCAGACTGTTAAAGACCCTGTACCAATTTGGTTATATGATAAATAAATCAAAACCAAAAAACAAAAAAAAACCGAGTCTGGTCTGGGGTTTAAGCCTGTGATGTCCGTGTTGCTAGTTAAACGTTCTACCAGTGCACCAGCATAAACTTTTCGATGCGAGTGCTAGTACAGTATAAATATATTGAAAGCGCACATTCATACACATGTATATGAAGGTAGTGCGTTCTCAGAGGATCTTCCGACAAAATCCACCCCCGACCGCAAGCGATTTACCGTTTGTTTGAGCAAATAAACAGATTGCTTGTTGTTAGCGCCTGTAAACTTTGGGTACTTATTGTGCGCTTTCTAATTAACCAATCTTAATGAATCAGGATCGGTAGAAATCCATGCTCCAATTGCATTTCCAGGGCAGAGCAAATAATTAAATACAAATTGCGGGGGCGGTGGGCGTGGCACCAGAAAAGAATAAACTTCAGTTTTGTCAGTATTAGAATAATCTACACTGGTAATATGGTTACTCTAGCTCTTACAGTTGCTGAGATCCGTTTGTTCATCCGGACGGACGGACAGACGGACATGGCTATATTATAGCCATATGTATAGTCATACATATGTATATGAAGGTGGTGCGTTCCCAGCGGCACTTCCTAGAAAAATCAAACCCCGACCGCAAGCAATTTAGAGTTTATTTGAGCAAATAAACAGATAGCTGGTTGTTAGCTTTCTAATTTATGATGAAATTTTCAGGATCGGTAGAATTGTATGCTCCAATTGCGTAAAAAATTGCTGAAGTCTCTACCTTGAAAATTGTGCATTGCAGTGCAGAGTAAATATAAAAATACAAATTGCGGGGGCGGTAAAACTTTTCTAAAGTGAAAAAAAATATATACTATAGTAAAACAGTGAACAATTTACGACACACATCCTCCAAGTCCAGAATTAAAAGTAACACCTATACGAGAGTATCCAGGCCATATAATTCGTATTGACATTTACTTAAGAGAAAAGAAACTAGTACTCACTGCAATAGATCAATTTACTAAACTAGCACAAGTTCGAATAACAAAATCAAAATCAATAGAAAGCATTGTACCCTGTACTCAAAGGGTATATTAAGAGTCACTTTCACGCTTAGTCCGTGTTACGTAGGGTTATGTTACCAAGACTTTATACATCTCGCTGGTTCGGTTCTGTTCCTTGAGTACGGATCATGTATCTAGAGTCCTCAGTATTGAGATAAAACTCACAAAGACGAAAATCGAATATCCAAGAAAAATCATAGAGCTTAGGCAAAGGGCTGCCGCAATGAAATGAAGGTAAGAAGGAATAGAAAGAACAGAAATAAATGAAGGGAATTTATCAGAGTCTTAAGATTCTTCAGAGTCTTACTCTGGCTGCATAACCAAACATCCTCCCCCCGTTGGAAGACAAGGGCTTTTAACCACATCCTGATTCGGCAGCACACAAGCTAACATATTTATTGCCGCTTGTGCTCTTTGGACAGTTCAAGGTATCGAATACATTTAAAAATGTAGACACTTCTTAGCCCATCCATAGGAGCTAACAAATTTGCGGACCAGGGATCCATAGGGAGCTCCTCCATCCGCATCTCATCTTGACCTCCGTTTTCTGACAGCGACTGAGCCGACAAGGCTGACGATTGGTTCCCATCAGAACCTCCACCAGTGACGATCCATCCAAGGTGGGTATTCTGCAGCAGCGGCAGTCCAGAAGCCAACCTGATTTGTCTTAGGCTGAGCAGCTTAAAGAATATATTGGCTCCAATCAACAAATCAATGTTCTGCGACTTGAGGAATTTAGGATCAGACAGTCGTATGTTACTTGGGATCCTCCAATCGTCTGGGCACACAGTGGGACTGGGTTGATTACCCGTAATCGTAGAAGCAACCAAGGCGCAGATGCTGGCGGAATACTCTGAAGCTAACGACTTTAAATTTATATTAATAGTAAATCCATCTGAACAAAATCGGGAA
Source organism: Drosophila setifemur (assembly GCA_021224005.1). NCBI lineage: Eukaryota > Metazoa > Arthropoda > Insecta > Diptera > Drosophilidae > Drosophila > Drosophila setifemur. The sequence continues at coordinate 333,474 of JAJJHY010002764.1, forward strand.
TCTCCAAGTCCAGAAACAGCTATTGCCGATTTATGTCGATGCAATTGTAGTTGATGAACAAGGCGAGAGGTTATAAGGTGCACTTGAGACCCAGAGTCGGGCAATGCTCGACATGGTACCCAAGCCCTCGGATTTTTTACCCTTACGACTGCCGTGGCTAAGAAAACAACTTTCGTCAAGGGATCCTGGTCGACCAGAGAGGCAGAGGCAGGCGTTGTTGTGGGTTAAGAGTGGGAGTGGCTATTGAAAGTAGCCTGTGCCATTTGCTGAATACGCTGATCAAGAGGCGACATGGACTGTGAGTCAAAGTGCAAAAGACTGTGATGCTTCGCTCCACCCTCTCGGCAAGGACCAGCCCTACAATCCCCTTAAACAATTCACGCACAACGACAATCTTCTGGCCTCTCGAAGACGAACTTGCGGGGTTAGGCCTAGAAACGCAGAGCAGTTGTAAAGGGTATGACCAGGAATATTGCAGCAAATGCAATTAATGGGAGGTGCGTTTATGGTGACAAACGAGTTTCTAGCGGAATTGGTCATTTTGTTCCCTCCTGGCGAAAAGACAGCTGAATGCTCCACACTCTCTAGTCGCTCGTCCCACGCTATCCGAGTTCCATTATCCACCTTTTGCAGTAAGCTGTGAATTATGATACAGCCAGAAATTCAAGCTGCAAGCTGCCTAAGGACTTTAAGCCCGTAGGTTCGCATTAAATCTGTCCGAAAGCCCACGCAATTTTACAGCGGATGCATGCTTATTTTTTGGAGGCCCAGGCGCTGATGTGCGCCTAAAAGACAAGACCCTTGTTGTTAAATCGCTTACTTAATCAATCCAGAGCCACAGCATGGTTCTCGTCAGATATATCGAGCGAACGAACTGCATCCAAAGCCGATCTTTTCAGGCAGGACCTTAGGTGCTGCAGCTTCTCAATTGGGGACAGATCTGGTTATATGTCGATGATAGTCGAAAACATCGAAAAGAAATCGGCATATTCCACATAACCGCCGCCAAACTCTGGCAATTTTAGTTCAGGCACATATTTTCTTCTCTGGGCTGGAACTGCCGATCCATCCATGGACATGTTCGACCGCATTGTTGAGCATCGCAACTCAACCCCCCCTGCGCTTCCTTATCTAGCACTGGATGGCTGACTTCAAGTACAAAATTAGCTCCTCGAATTCATTTGGAAGTGGGCTGCCAATTTCATTGAAATCGAGCTCTTCAAGGCTGCCGTGAATTTGGATAAAAGACGCCTGAGTTTTATCCAGATTTCCTTTTGAAAATTCAATAAATTCAAATTTATTAAAAAAATACAATCTTCCCACTGGGTTAAAAAATTCACAGATTGATTCGTATGGTTAATGCACAGACGCCAAATTGCCCGCGAACAATGCAGCGCAACAACAACAACAGCGGTGAACCGACGCAATCAGCAGCGGCAAGTTCACCACAAAGAAGACGCGAAGAGCACCGGCAACTTTGCAATGCACTTACATACGTTTATGAACTGTATGTATTTATGTATATACAACTGTATATCAGCAACAGTTTTTAATTTTTAGGCAAATTAATATTGCCAGTGATTTTATTTTATTTTTCACAATACAAAATCACGTATAAGCCCTCAGTTGCTACTTATTCTCTAGGCTAATGGTTTTTTGGAAGAATCACGCGTGTTAATGATCTTGGTGTCATACTGGATGCCAAGTCAAGATTTACTGTCCACATTTCATGCATGCTAAATAAGGCCATGGGTGTGGTAGGCTTATAAAAATGTGGTAAAAAGCATTCACTGCCCTATGGTACCAAGACTTTATACATCTCGCTTTTAGGCCAATTCTTGAGTTCGGATCATGTATCTAGAGTCTTCAGTATTGAGTTCACCAGGATTTTCGCTCTTTGCGGTCTTAATTTTGACCCAAGCCTTAATCTTCCATTGTACTATAGTAGGCTTATTTTACTTAACCTACCTTCATCAGCTAATCGAAGAACTATGCTAGGTGTTTTATTTTTCATCCTAAAACTAATTCACAATAAGGTTGATAGTTCTGCCTTATTAGAACGCATAAACTTTAATGTGTCCCGTAGACTTATTAGAAATTATAGTCTCTTAGCTTTAAATGTATGGCTCGAACTACGTCCTGCACGAGCCTTTTAAAGCACTCTACTCAGATTTTAATAAATTGCAACAATTAACTACTGAAGTTTCTTCAACTAACCTTATGTCTTTCTTTCTCACCTATCCAGCGCATTACAGTTTTATGTATTTTTCCTCGTAAATCTTTGTTTTTTATTCCCAGCATGTTCAGTCCCATCTTCGTGATCGCGCAATACGTTATACGTACGTTATGAAGTTGTTTAAGTTGACTTTTCTAAATAGTGACGTCTCAGCGTCACATCAACGTCACCTTCAAATACTGTAGTTGCTAATTCCTTGATATTCGGTGGTTGAAGTGTTACGATGCCTGCTTCATAGCCTTAAAGAGCCTGGTTCGATCCCTAACTTTGTCGTTATTTTACACAATTCCTTTTGTTACAGGAAAAAAGTGACTAGGCCTTTTTTTTGGCCGATTGATAACAACCAGTCCCGAAAATGATGCAAAGATAATATTGACAAACTTCAAGATAAGAGGACAGAGACAAAAATACAAAGTACTTGCCAAAACTCAAAGTGGACACTATCTCAAACAGATACTCATTTGTGGATCTATACGCAATATCAACAATAACTACAATTTTCATACACTATTGCAAGGAAAAACAAGAAAGAACATTACCGTCGAACATAAAATTAAAAACAAAGGAAACTACAAAATAAAATTTAAAACAAGAAAGGAAGGCTAGCTTCGGTACCCGAAGCTTAGAATACCCTTGCAGACCAGTTGCCTTTAAGCCGTTCAATCGTTTTTTGTATGACAGCTATAGGATATAGTATTCCGATTTTTGGGTTTTTAATTTTCTAATGTCTATGAAAACAGTGTTTCTCAAGAATTAATGAATTGTCTAGAAAAACACCAGAGTTATGCTCAATGACCCATTTTCTCCCATCGTTCCTATGGCAGCTATAGGATATAGTGGTCCGATTTTGATGAAACTTTCAGGATATGTTAAAATATGCATTAGTAAGAGTCTCCTGAGAAGTAAATAAAATATCTTTAAAAATGGCGAAATTTTGGCACTTTTTCCAATCGTTCCTATGGCAGCTATGTGATGTAGTGTTCCGATTCCGGCCGTTCCGACTTATATACTACCTGCAACCGTTTGAAGGGTCGGTGCAAAGTTTCAGTCTAAGATTGAGAGACTAGTTTGCATAGCAACCGACAGACGGACATGGCTAGATCGACTCGGCTGGTGATGCTGATCAAGAATATATACTTTATAGGGTCGGAAATGACTCCTTCACTGCGTTACAAACAAACTGCCAGGCTATAAAAACTAAAAACAGCAAGCGGGATTTATTTGAGCAAAAAAACAGATAGCTTGTTGCTATCTGAGAGTCGGTGCGCTTAGCACCGACAAAAATTAAATAAAGTTAATATAAGTCAGTAATTGGAGTATCTGCACTGGTAATATGGAATAATATTCAAACAAAACCATATCACGACAACCATGCATGCAACATCCACTGTAGGGAATTACTGCGTTCTTTCTTAGTTGAACTGGTAGGACAAAGCGCAACAAAGAACCAAATTATCTTGTGCTCGCTCCAACCTAAGACACATGGTATCTATATTAACTAATGTATCGTATCATTCATTGGTTCAAAAACTATACGATTGTCAAAAAATAAATTAAGATAAAATCTTCGAATGACCTTAAATAACAAGAAACTATATTAAATACTTACTATGTATCCGGAAATATAAAGACCTTTATATTATGAACATTTTTTAATGGACTTAACCAGTGCTGAAATTCGTCAGCCCAATTCATGACAGTGCTCTTAGGGCAAAGCACCAATATTTTGTCGGTATTTAATTCTTCATACGTTATAACGGTATGCAGCAAAGCAATTAACTAAGAATAAAAATGCTGTATTACCTTATTAAAATAATGTTATAGTATAGTTACCTGAAGAGTTTTTCCAAGACCCATGCAATGAGCTAAAATACACCCGGATCCCGAATTTTTGTTAACAAAATCTACGCCGCCATAACATGAATCATACATAAACCTTACGCCGTCTTTTTGATGAGGCTTTAATAGCTTGACAATTTCCTTATTGACTTTAATAAAAGTTTTCGTTTTATCTAAGTAATCTAGTATTAGTTCATAATTTTGTATACTTTTCAAGTTGTTCTTCATAGCCCTTGAAAGCAAGCTATTTTTTTTATCAAGTTTTCGTATTCTCTCACTTTCATTTTTTTGGGCAGCTCTCGTTTCAAGAGCTAATTGATCGATTCGAAGCATTGGTTTAATAAATCTTTGTTTCTGAACAGCATCGCCTTCATTATTTGAATACTCACTTTCGGAACTAAGTACAATTTCATCTCGTTTGTTTCGCATTTCAAACCGGGATTGCAATTTTTCAAAAGATTTTAATTTTGTAATATTTACTCCACATTTTTCCTTGTCTTCCGATTCAATTTTGTTATACGATTTATCTAAATTACTTTCATCGATGTCTTCATTTGTATGTACAGAATGTGGAACATTGGGATCAGATTGAAATACTGTCAGAAACTTATCCACAATGTTACTAATATTACCGAATTCTTCTGACGAAGATTGTTTTGAATTTTCATAGCTGCTTTGATTTGAAAGTACAGAGTCGCTGTTCGTATCATTTAGGAGTTGATGTTTAATTTGTTCATTGTATTGGGTTAAATATTCGAACTCTGTTATAAAATTGCCATCACTCTGAAAAAAAAGTTTTTTGATTATATATTTTGAAAATGCACTTGTTCCAAATCTTTACTGAAATAATAATACGCTTGCAGAGGGTATTATAATTTTGACCAGAAGTTTGTAACGCAGTGAAGGAGACATTTCCGACCCTATAAAGTATATATTCTTGATCAGCATCACCAGCCGAGTCGATCTAGCCATGTCCGTCTGTCTGTCTGTCCGTCTGTCGGTTGCTATGTAAACTAGTCTCTCAGTTTTAAAGCTATCGGGCTGAAACTTTGCACCGACCATTCAATCTGTTGCAGGTAGTATATAAGTCGGAACGGCCGGAATCGGAATACTACATCACATAGCTGCCATAGGAACGATTGGGAAAAAGTGTCAAAAAACCGCTATTTTAAAAGATATTTTGTTTATTTCTTAGGAAACTCCTATTAATGATTATTTTAATATATCCTAAAAGTTTCATCAAAATCGGACAACTATATCCTATAGCTGCCATAGGAACGATGGGAGAAATTGGGTCATTGAGCATAACTCTGGTGTTTTTCAAGACAATTAATTCATTCTTGAGAAATACAGTTTCTATAGACATTAAAGCCGATTTAGAAAATTAAAAACCCAAAAATCGGATTACTATATCCTATAGCTGCCATACAATCGATCAAACCGTTTGAAAGCAACTAGTCTGCAAGGGTATTCTAAGCTTCGGGTACCGAAGCTAGCCTCCTTTCTTTTTTTATTTGGAGTTTTAGTTCTTTGATTTGAAATAAAATAAATTTTGGGTATGCCCAAAACATATTTTTTTTTAACATTTAATATGTTTTGACTGACGGTTTACATACTCACTTCAATTAATGTATCACTTTTAAATGGCTCTATATCTTCTTCCGTACTAGAACCACTTTTGGTTTTCTTCCCCTTAAATGATAGCCGTAGACGATTTTTTTTTGACTGCCGGGTTTTATGACTATGGCGTACTCCTAGTGCATTCAAATTGATTAATCTACAGTGAAGAAAAATAAACGATTTATTTTGAATATTAAAAAAATATTATTTTGTTTAAATGGGAATATAAATATAGTGACATATTCACGCCAAAACATAAACAATACTTGGATATTGGAAGATATTTCATCTAGAAGCCCAGCGCCAGAAAATTTAGCCGACGCGGCAACAGAGGGCCATTGGTCAACTCCAATAACGTAAACAAAGCAATCCAAGCACATTTTCCATCCACAGAATAATTTAAACATTCTTCAGCATAAAAAATATCACATTTGAGGTTTCATTCCGTTTATAAATATTCATCTAAGTCTGTCTTAAGCTAAACATCGAGAAACAAATATCCGAATAATCCGAGGTCTTTGTGCTAATGCTCAGTTGCTGCGATCGGCGTCGAGTTGAGGTCGTCGGATTCAGTCTCACACTTTGGACCACAGCCTCAATATTCGGTTGTGCGCACTGTCCCAGCTCTGGACCACTTCTGTCATCCACTAACATCCATTTCTCACCAATTTGCGTATAGCTCCTTCGGTGGGTGCTTTATCACGACCCATATCTCCTTTCAAAATTCGTACAGTTTCGGCGGCACAGCACTGACTTTGAAAATAAGTTTTTAAAATTTCAAAACGCTCTTCAAGAGAAAACATGTTGTTTTGTGCCGCGGATGGTATGACTAATGAACTGTCGAAATTTCGGTTCTGTAGCTCGTTTGGTGTTGTAAATCAACGAAATCTAAAAACATACCAGATGATGGCCCACCCGTTTTTAAGAAAAACAAAAAAAAAAATAAAATAAATAAATAAGTAACAACAAAATCAAATCAAACAAGAAAGGAAGGCTAGCTTCGGCACCCGAAGCTTAGAATAACCTTGCAGACCAGTTGCCTTTAAGCCGTTCGATCGTTTGTTTGGCAGCTATAAGATAGAGTGATCCGATTTTTGGTTTTTAATTTTATAAAACGGCATTAATGTCTTTGAAAACTATATTTTTCAAAAATGAATTCAATGTCCTGAAAAACATCAGAGTTATGTTTAATGATCCAATTTCCCACATCGTTTCTATGCCAGATATAGTGGTCCGATTTGGATGATACTTTCAGGATAGATTAACATATTTATTAAACAGTGCTTTGCAAAGAATAAATTAAATATCTAAAATAATGGCAAACTTATGGCACTTTTTCACAATCGTAATGTAGTCTCCCGATTCCGGCCGTTCCGACTTATATACTACCTGCAACCGTTTGAAGGGTCGGTGCAAAGTTTCAGTCTAAAATTGAGAGACTAGTTTGCATAGCAACCGAGAGACGGAAATGGCTAGATCGACTCGGCTGGTGATGCTGATCAGAAATATTTATACTTTATAGGGTCGGAGATGTCTCTTTAACTACGTTACAAACTTCTGGCCAAATAGTTCAAACGTGACAATCGACAAAACACATTTGACCACAACTGTTTTGGAAATCAACATAAAATCCAACAAACATTGCGTATAACTAACCCCTTTGATCCAATCAACCAAATAAACGATTAAGAGTGGACCAAGTAAAATGAGTATTGAAGAATTACAAAACCAGGAGGAAATAAATAACGACAATCAATACCAACCAATAACACCACAACCACCACAGACCAAAACAAATTATGATCGATAGGAAGCAAATACCGAACAGGCTTACAATTTTCAGCTACCGGCCTCGGAAACCACCAATATATAGTGATAAAATATAAAGAAATCTATTGGAAGTGCCTTATCGATACCGCGTTCAAAGTGCCTTATTTATACCAGTAATGGAAAACTCACTATTAATAAGACCGTCACAATCCGGAAAATTTTTTTTTACCAACATCACTTGACTTTTAACTGCATCCTTTATCTGAGAACTATGACCATTTATTAGGATGAAAACCATTACTGTAAGCAAAAGCTTTCATAGACTACCGTGAGCAGAAGGTCTTTACAACAAGAAGTTCAAACTTATTAACCACGATATGGTATCCAAACAAAACCAATTTCAGAATAAAAACAAGAAAGGAAGGCTAGCTTCGGTACCCGAAGCTTAGAATACCCTTGCAGGCTAGTTGCTTTTAAGCCGTTCAATCGTTTGTATGGCAGCTATAGGATGTAGTAATCCGATTTTTTCCTATGGCAGCTATAGGATAAGTAGTCCGATTTTAATAAAACTTTCAGGATATGTTAAAATTACTCTTAAATAGAGTTTTCCAAGAAATAAATAAATTATCTTGAAAAATTTGGAAATTTTGGCACTTTTTCCAATCGTTCCTATGGCAGCTATGTGATGTAGTGTTCCGATTCCGGCCGTTCCGACTTATATACTAACTGCAACAGATTGAAGGGTCGGTGCAAAGTTTCAGCCTGATAGCTTTAAAACTGAGGGACTAGTTTACATAGCAACCGACAGACAGACGGAGAGACAGACAGACAGACGGACATGACTAGATCGACTTGGCTGGTGATGCTGATCAAGAATATATATACTTTATAGGGTCGGAAATGTCTCCTTCACTGCGTTACAAACTTCTGGTCAAAATTATAATACCCTTTGCAATGGTATAACAATACACCAAGCATCATACCATGTAAACCAGGTAAAAGTGTTCCAAGTCCGAATGGTTTAAGAAAGAGTGCATCCATAGAGGAATAAGGCCCATACAGACTATGACATCTAAATTGTGAAGAAAAACAAAAAATTTGCAAGCGCTTGCAACAATATCAACACATACAATATCATAAAAGCGACACGTTAACATTTATTAATCAAACTAAGAAGACCATCAATACCACACATGTTTCACCCACCTATACTAAAGCATACAGTTACGCTCAGGCTTATGAACAGGAGGTTGAAAGCCAAATACTCGATATGTTGGAACTGGGTATTATTCGTACAAGTTACTCACCCGACAGTAGCCCTATTTGGGTAACATTTTTGTACCCTGTATACAACAGCATAAGGATGCAAGTCAGACTGCACAACGTATTTATATTCTTCATAAGCATGACGTGCTGAACTATATAGCCATGTCCGTCTCAAAAACTGTAAGAGCTACAGAACCGATATTACCAGTGCAGATTCAGCTAATACTGGCGCAGATTAAGTTTATTAATTTTATGTCGGTGCCATGCCCCCTAATTTACACACGTAATTTAAGTATCTACCGATCCTGAAAATTTCATTATGTTTGGCAATTAGCCGCTAACAACAAGCTATCAGTTTATTTGCGCAAATATATTATGCTTGCGAACGGGAGCTCGACTCCACGCGACACCTTTAAAATGTTTTTCTTTTAGTTTTCCCTTTATCAAATGATGTTAATTATTAATTTTTGTATGTAATAATAATAAAAATTATGAAACTAGACTGAAATTTTCTTATTATATTTTTTTTTTTGCATACATTATGTTAATTATTACGTTTTTAATGTAATAGTATATCTCTATTATTGTTTACGAAGAACCTCAAAATTAAGTCGTTTAAGTTTACTTTTCGAGACAGTGGTCTCTAAGAACGCACTACCTTTATATACATATACATGATTAAATTTCGACTGGTCCATTAAAAAGCCGCGCGCGATCCGAATAGATGAACATTTTTTTCTAGACATTTTTGTATATTTTTCATATGTCAAAAAGTGTATTTGACAGCTTTTGGTTTACGACGCGAAGAGTTTGCTGGCGATTTGTAAACATTAAAAAAAAAAAAATTTAACAGCGGAATGGAATCACGGCTACAAAATGGATGAAAGCGTCGCAGAAGGGCTTTGGATAGTCTACTTTATGACGGACACAAGTATTTGAGTGAGTCGTAAAGTCATCAAAAATTTGCCTCAAGCAAGTCGTCCATGCACTTCTGTTAATGACGATAAAATCGAAAAAGTTAAAAACAGTGCCCAAAAATCGTTGAGTTGGCATCAAAGAGATAGCAGGATTCTCTACATCTCTTACGGATCGACTCAACTGATTTTGGTTAACGTTGTAGGTACGTAGCGTGGCAACGTTAGACCCGTACCAAAAGACCAGAATTTTTTGCAAAAACAACTTCGAGTGGAGGTCGCAAAAGAGATACGTGACAAAACGAGAGTCCCCACCCAGCCACCGTATTTGCCAAATTTTGTTGTAAAGTAGTTTATAGCCGGGGTGGAGACTCAGTCTTTAATTTTATGTTCCTTCTTATTCGCTCATTTCGCTTTCCTTCCAGCCATTCGCAACTGTACATTTCTAGTCGTGGCTGCTGAAAATGCGCATATGCGGTACATGTTTCCGCCGCTGTATGAGTGTGGGCGTGATATCGCCCGCGTTGCGACGTTGTTTTTGGCGTAGTCTGCCGGGAACTTTACATTTATCTTAAAAATAAGATCTAATAGATTTTTAACTAATAATGAAAGTTAAGTAGTATTTATGAGTAGATAAGAAAAATAATAATTAATAAATTCAAATAGTACTAGTAAGGATAATAATGATAAAAGATTGTGACGGTATTCGCCCCGTCACAATGATNGAGTCTATTGAAGTTAATAAATGTCATTCGCTGAGACAATAAAAGCCATCCCAGCCGAGGCTTATAGCAAGTGGATAGAAATTGGATTAAGCGTTGACATGTTGTATTGGCTCCCGAAGCCCAAAACCCGAAGCAAATCGAAAGCCGGTGAAAAAGATTAACTTTTTCTACGCCATGGACATTGCATCTTTCAAGATGTGTCCCAATGGAGTTCTTTGACACTATAGACCAGGAACTCCAGGCTAAGATAAACAATTAAGAACGTTACAGTCGACTTTCCCTGTACCCTGTACCAATTTGGTTATAAGCAAAACAAATCAAAACGAAAAAAAAACAAGAAAGGGAGGCTAGCTTCGGTACCCGAAGCTTAGAATACCCTTGCTGGCTAGTTGCTTTCAAACCGTGCAATCGTTTGTATGGCAGCTATAGGATATAGTTATCCGATGTTTTTGTTTTTAAATTTCTAAAAAGGCTTTCCTGTCTATGAAAACTGTTTTTCTCAAGAATGAATTAATTGTCTTGAAAAACACCAGAGTTATGCTCAATGACCCATTTTCTCCCATCGTTCCTATGGCAGCTATAGGATATAGTAGTACGATTTTGATGAAACTTTCAGGATATGTTAAAATTGCTATTAAATAGAGTTTTCCAAGAAATAAATAAATTATCTTTAAAAATGTCGAAATTTTTGAACTTTTTCCCAATCGTTCCTATGGCAGCTATGTGATGTAGTGTTCCGATTCCGGCCATTCCGACTTATATACTACCTGAAACAGATTGAAGGGCCGGTGCAAAGTTTCAGCCCGATAGCCTTAAAACTGAGGGACTAGTTTACATAGCAACCGACAGACGGACAGACAGACAGACAGACGGACATGACTAGATCGACTTGGCTGGTGATGGTGATCAAGAATATATATACTTTATAGGGTCGGACACGTCTCAATCACTGCGTTACAACTTTCTGGTCAAAATTACAATACCTTCTGCAAGGGTATAACAAATTAGTAAGCTTAGTTTAATAATTTTAAAAACCCTAAGCGTAAATCTGTTTTATACCCATCCTCAATATCATTTCAAAACTTTTGGACGAAAATCGATCAGACCATGGCCGATTTTTTTGCCAGATTTGTCACCGACACATATAACCATCAACCTTCCCAAGGTCAAATTTAATTTTCTGTCCTTTTAAAAACGAGCTCGATTATAGTGGAACTTCAACGGGTTGTCAGTTTTTTTTTGTCATACTGCGCCGATACTCTGTACAATCCTCTTCATAATCTATTCAGTTTGTGTCTCGAATCGTCGATGTTTCGTCTTATTTGGAAATAATCATATGGTATTCCAATACAAAAAGGCTAAGAAGGGAAAAACGTCGGTTTTCCAGTTACCTGAGTAACGTACACAGAGTGTTCTCTTCAAGAAGTCACTATCTGGCTTACTCCGTGTTACTTAGGGCGTGCCTGCTAAATAAGGCCATGGGTGTGCTCGGGTTATAAAAAGGTGGTCAAATGAATTAACTGCCCTGTGTTATCAAGACGTTATACATCTCGCTGGTTCGGCCAATCATTGAGTACGAATCACGTAGTCCTCAGTATGGAGCTCACTTTGCTTTTTGAGGCCCAAACTGGGAATCAAACATTCAACATCCATTGTACTTTAGTAGACTCATTTTACTTAACCTACCCTTATTAGCTAATTGTAGAACCAGGCTTGCTGTACTTTTCCTCCTAAAACTAACGTGCCCAGTGGACAGCAGAAATTATATCCCCTGCATGAGATGAAAGTAATAAGAGAATGGAAAGATCTCTTCTGTGACAAACAAGCGTGCGAAGTTCGTCAAAACGACCAAACATCGCGATAGAAGTGGCATTTTGCCCACAGAAATCCAAGCTTGTTACCATAAACTTGGATGCTGCCGTTACATGATCCTTGGGGAGATCTGTCATAATATGCTTATCAAGCCGGGGTTTCGCCTTGGAGCATATGATGCATTTGCTTACTACACTTGCCACTGCCTTGCGGTCACCAATAGGTTGATATTGGATCATAATACGGGGACCAGCATGCAATTTTCTCCGATGAGTTTGCATTATTACTGTCCCCGTAACTGGATGCTGCTTCGGAGGAATGATGCTCGGAGTATACTCAGACTCAAAGTTCAGTTCTAAGTTTCCTAGCCTACCTCCAACTCGAATGAGACCAAACTCGTGCATGAACAGGTCGAGAGAGCTAATTGCGCTTGTAGCCTTTACCAGCTATTTTCCTTCCAGGCTCTGGTAATCCTCATACAAAGTGACCATCTGGGTCGGGCGCAGTACCAAAAGGGTTCATTGCCGCTTGTCCTCAATGGAAAGTTCAGAGTGCCTGATACGGTTGCAGAATTTAAAGATGTAGGCGTAAACACGTATTAGCCTTTCCCAGGAGTTGATAAATTTGCATCCAGCTGACACGTCGATTATTGCTACAGCCCCAATCAAAACAATATTCTTTAACTTGGGAAGCATCCTTCCCGGAAGGGGATTCACGCCAGGAATCCAGATGTTCCTGGATAAAATAAGGGCCATGTCCTCTGGAGAAAAAGGCATCCGGATTGCAACTAGTGGGCACATAACACCATTGTCAGCTCCTGTATTAAAAAGATTCGATAATATGTAAATATTTGAATTCGGGAAGGTTATTCTCTTATCCACGACAGCACCACAGCAGAATCCGAACAGCAATACATGGGGCATTCAAAAAGGCCCATCTTCCGAATCTCGCTCATGAGCTGAGCAAGCCGCAATGCAGCGCACAATTCCAGCTTCGGCACAGTGATCGTCTATAAAGGAGCACCTCGTGACTTTGATCACAAGAGATGCGCCTCCATAGGCTCGGATACTGGCATCACTGAAGCCGTGGATCTCAAAGGCTCGGTTTGAGAACAGGACACGACGAGGAAACCTTAAATGATGGGTAAAGCCAATATCATCGCATAGTTTCAGACACGATGACGCTAAAGTAAGAGGAAAACTTTTTCTCTTCGCTCTAACAGGACTAATTAGGCCAAGAGGATCATAAAATCGAGCGATAATTGCAAAGCCGGATCGATTGCATGGTTTCAATTTGACCTGTATTGGAGAAAAGCAGGTAGTCTGCGTTCGAAAACCACCTGTCCCCAAAACTCCTGTAGTTAGCCGCATGATTACTTGAGCATCATCATTTGAAATGGCACCAGTAATTAAGTCAACATAGAAATTCCGCAGCACAATTCTGGATCGGGTAAGAGGACGCATCATCTTCTGCCAATTGTTGCATAGCACGAACAGCCAGAAGGGTTGCCGGCCCTGTGCCGTACGTTACGGTATCTAACTTGAAGGTTTGAACCTCCTGATGCGGTGAATCTTGCCATAAGATGCACTGCAAGTTACTACCAGGAAAACTTTTTAAATGTTACAAGTCAGCGCAATAGGGAATATCCGAAACTGCTGCAATGTGTTGAACAGCTTGTGTTGGATGGTCGGGCCTGCCATGAGAACATCATTCAGAGAATATCCTTATGATGAGCTTGCAGAGCCATCAAAAACAAATTGAAGTTTCGTCGTTGCGCACGCAGTGGTGAGGCAAATAATATTTGCAAAGGTGTACAGATTTTTTTTATTAACAGGAGACATGGATCCAGATACTCATGGATGAACGCGGAGTATGAGCCTTCAGCTGCGTTTGACGTTTTAGTTTTCCTTCCAAGTTAGGAAACCGACATTGCGCTTGATGAAAAGAAACTCTGAGCACCTCCACGTTGCCGTTAGCTGGCAGGCGAACCAAGTATTCTCCAGAAACCAGACGCTGGAAATTATCCTTGAAATGTGCTTCGCAAGTGTGCTCTTCTTTCGTATTGGTCAACAACGCTTCCCAAAAGCGACGCATAAGCCCTTCCATTTGCATTTCATATTCAAATTTGTCATCGGACAGTGACTGTGCCAACAAGACGGACGATTGGTTGCCTTCAGCGCCACCACCAGTGACGATCCATCCACGACGAGTCTTCTTTAGCAGAGACAGTCCCGTAGACAGGTTGATTTGCACCACGTAGATCAGTTTAAAGAATATATTGGCTCCAATCAACAAATCATCTGCGACTGGAATTAGTCTGGAATTCAGGATCAGCTAATCGTATGTTAGTTAGGACATACATAGTGAAACTGGGTTGATTACATACAATCGTAGGACAGTAAATTCATCAGTACGGAATCTGGAATCACCAAGTCCATTAACAGCCTTTGTTGATTTCTTTCGTGGCGTACTTCAATACTTATCCATCTAGAGCCAATCCATTTTCTTGCGCGCGCTCGAATAGGGCCTTGGATTTTCTTTTATTAAACTAATTTTTATCCATACCAGGATTTATGGTAAAATAAATATTATAAAACAATGCAAGGTATAAGAGGCAAAAAATAATAAATCGCAGGTTACGATCCCGACGCCTCAACATTTGCACAACCGAACACATTTACAAGGGGATAGCAGTACAAATACACATACATATATGAATGTATATGAAGGTAGTGCGTTCTCAGCGGCCACTCTTTCGAAAAGTAAAGTTGAACAACATAATTTTGCAGTGTTTCGAAACAAATAACATAGATATATTACAAATAATAATTAGCATAATTAAAAACAAGAAAGGAAGGCTAGAATACCCTTGCAGATCAGTTGCCTTCAAACTGTTTGTACGGCAGCTATAGGATATAGTGATCCGATCTTTGGTTTTAAAAATTTCTAAAACGGCTTGAATGTTTATGAAAACTGTATTTCTCAAGAATGAATACATTTGTCTTGAAAAACTCCAGAGTTATGCTCAATGACCCATTTTCTACCACCTACCATAAAAAGGAAATATAACAAAAGAAAGGAAAAAGTTTTACATGGTGTCGCGAGGAGTCAAACTCCCGATCGGAAACGGAATAACTTTCATTTATTTGAGCAAATAAACAGATAGCTTGTTGTTAGCGGTAAAATTGCATGCTCCAGTTGCGTGTGTTAAAACCGTCTAGCTTGTGCAATTAGCAGTTAAAATATAAAAACACAAGCTGAGGGGGCGATGGGCGTGGCACCGACAAAAAAAATCATCTTTTGCGTGAGTATTAGAAAAATCTGCATTGGTAATATGGTTCCTATAGCTCTTACATTATCTGAGATCCGTTTGGTCATCCAGACGTATAGATGGACATGGCAATGGAAATCAGCTCGTAATGCTGATCAATAATATATATACTTTGTGGGGTCTGCTACGCCTCCTTCTGCCTATTACATACATTTGCACAAACTTAATATACCCTTTTGGTACAGGGTGTAAATAGATTAGAATTCTAAACCGAAACGAAACCCGAATTCGCTGCAAAACGTCCTCACATGAAACAAATAAAAATTATATTTATGCAAGACAATGCGCCGGCGCACAAGAGCATAGCAAACACGGCTAAAATCTAATTGCTTTGGCATCCAGCGTGTTCGCCCGATTTGGCTATCATTTCTATCAACTCCATTTTGCAGTGTTTCTTAACAAATAATATAGAAATAATATTTTAAAACAAATAAAAATAATAAGTAATTAAAAACAAGTCAAAACATTACAGCCGAGTGCGCCGGCGCACAAGAGCATAGCAAACACGGCTAAAATCTAATTGCTTTGGCATCCAGCGTGTTCGCCCGATTTGGCTATCATTTCTATCAACTCCATTTTGCAGTGTTTCTTAACAAATAACATAGAAATAATATTTTAAAACAAATAAAAATAATTAAAAACAAGTCAAAGCATTACAGTCGAGTTTTCCGACTTTTAAATACCTTGTACCAATTTGGTTATAAGAAAAATCGAGGACGAAAAAAAAACTTAAATAGCGAGTATAAATATATTGAAGGCGCACATTTATACATATGTATATGAAGATAGTGCGTTCTCAGCGGCACTTCCTAGAAAACATCTACCCGCGACCGCAAGCGATATACTGTTTATTTGAGAAAATTAACAGATAACTTGTTGTTAGCGGTTGAAAACTTTGCATATTTTTTGTACGCTTTCTAATTAACCAAACTTGATGAAACTTTCTGTAAATCGGCAAGTATGTATGCTCCAATTGTTTAAAAAAAGTTGAACTCTGCAACTTGAAAATTGTGCAGTACAGTGCAAATATAAAAATACAAATTGCGGGGGCGGTGAGCGTGGCACCGACAAAAAAAAAAATAAACTTCATCTGCGTCATTATTAGGAGAATCTACACTGGTAATACGTTTCCTCTCGCTCTTACAGTTTCTGAGACCAGTTCCTTTTTTTTTCATTTCCAACCTCCTTGGAGGTCCTACTTTTAACCCCACATAGTAATTCGATAATTTATTGTTGAACCTAGCAATTGGTTTACAGAACCTGAAAAATTCATACCATGTCTGATAGTCCAGTCTACATACACTACTCTTGTTTATACCCAAATTTGTTCAAATAGGTAGTAGAAAATCAATGACAGGAACATCATGTTGCCTTTATGGACCCGATATAAATCAACAGTTAAGATAGTACGCAAAAAAGGAGATTACAGAAAACTAATTCAGATAGGTATCATACATCGTAGATCGGTTAGCAGAGATGTCCTGTGCCTGCCCTAAAGGGCGAAAGCGATTCAACGCGCTCAAGAAGACATTCTTAGAGACCACATTCGTATGTGTATCGATAATACGAGGGCTGTTCAAAAAGTATTTTTTTGTGTTTTTACAAAAGTTATTTATATATTTATGAATATCTATTTTGTCCCCTTTAAAATAATCCCCATTAGATATTATACACTTGTGCCAACGGTTTTTCCAATCTTCGAAGCACTTCAAAAATTCATTTTTTTTAATCTTGTTCAGCTCCTCCTTCGAAGCCGTCTTTATCTCGTCAAGCGTAGCGTAACGTCGTCCTTTCATGGGCCTCTTCAGTTTAGGGAACAAGAAAAAGTCACAGGGGGCCACATCTGGGGAATACGGTGGCTGCGGCATCATTAGTGTGTTGTTTTTGGCCAAAAAGTTGAGCACAAGCTACGATGTGTGAGCAGGTGCGTTATCGTGGTGCAAAAGCCAATTTTTTTTTTTCACAAATCCGTCCGTTTCTGGCGGATTGCTTCGCGCAAATTGCGCATAACTTGCAGATAATATTCCTTATTGACCGTTCTTCCCTGTGGGAAGAACTCATGATGCACCACGCCCCTGCATTCGAAGAAAACTGTCAGAAAAACTTTCACATTCGACCGAACTTGGCGCGCTTTTTTCGGTCTTGGTTCGTACGGCAGCTTCCATTGAGATGATTGAACTTTGGTTTCCACGTCATAACCGTAAACCCACGATTCGTCACCAGTTATGACCCTCTGGAGCAAGGTTGGGTCGTTGCGGACAAAGTTTAACATCTCATTAGCAATGTTCATGCGATGCTGTTTTTGGTCACAATTGATCAATTTTGGTACGAATTTCGCGGCGAAAAATCGAAAAATCGAAGACGATACAAAACACGTCCAAGCAAAGCAGCTGTCAACAATTAAGTGAACATTAAAAATGGCCGAGCTTGTCGGCATAAGTGAGAGACATGTGTACCAACATAACGCCACAAAAAAATCGAAATTCGAATATACGTAACCCACGAAAATTCAAAATTCGCGATACTTTTTGAACAGACCACGTACAATGATTGGTAACTCTCGAAAATCACTCAAAAGCATTTTCATATTTTAAATATACCGTTGACAGGTACAAAGTATACAAAATGAAACAGCAATTAGAAAACAACAAGCAGCAGGTCGTTATTAATAAAAAACAAGTAACAAGTTTCCCGACTGTTACAGACCCTGTACAAATTTGGTTGTAAGCACAATAAATCAAAACCAAAAACAAGTAAGAACGTTACAGTCGAGTTTCCCGACTGTTACAGACCCTGTACAAATTTGGTTTTAGGCAAAATAAAAAAAAAACAAAAAAAAATATATGTATATTCCACCGAGTCCGGTCTGGGATTCGAACCCAAGATCTTCGCGTTTTAAGTCGAACGTCGTAACCATTCGACAAACCCAAACTTTTTGAAACGACAGCTAATACAGTATAAATATATTGAAGACGCACATTCATACATATATACACATTCGTATGTATGTATATGAAGGTAGTGGCAGCGCAGCTACAGCGGCACTTTCGAGGAAAATCAACCACCGAACGCAAGCGATTTACCGTTTGTTTGCGCAAATAAACAGATTTTTTGTGTTTAGCGCCTGTAAACTTTAGGTATTTATTGTGCGCTTTCTAATTAACCAATCTTGATGAAATTTTCAGGATCGGTAGAAATCTATGCTCTAATTGCATGGGTATTTTTAAAAAAATTTTAGCTTGAAAATTGTGCAGTGCAGGGCAGTGCAAAAATTCAAATACAAATTGCGGAGGCGGTGGGCGTGGCACCGACTTAAAAAAATAAACTCTAATTTACTCAGTATTAGAAGAATCTACACTGGTAATACGGTTCCTCTAGCTCTTACAGTTGCTGAGATCCGTGTGTTCATCCGGACGGACGGACGGACAGACGGACAGACGGACATGGCTATATCAACTCAGCTCGTCATGCTGATCAAGAATATATATACTTTGTGGGGTCTGCCACGCCTCCTTCTGCCTGTTACATACATTTGCACAAACTTAATATACCCTTTACCCTTTGGGTACAGGGTCTAAAAAACAAAATATTTACACCGAGTCCGGTCTGGGATTCGAACCCAAGATCTTCACGCTTTCAATCAAACTTCGTACACATTCGGCCACACAAAACTTTACAATCAGCAGCTAATACAGTATAAATATATTGAAGGCACACATTCGTACATATGTATATGAAGGTAGTGGCAGCTGAAGCGGCACTTCCGAGAAAAATCAACCACCGAACGCAATCGATTTACCGTTTGTTTGAGCAAATAAAGAGATTACTTGCGTTTAGCGCCTGTAAACTTTGGGTTTTATTGTGAGCTTTCTAATTAACCAATCTTGATGAAATTTTCAGGATCGGTAGAAATCCATGATCCAAATGCATGTGAATTTTACAAAAATTTATCAGATCAAATATTCAAATACAAATTGCGGGGGCGGTGGGCGTGGCACCAGAAAAAAATAAACTTCAGCTGAGTCAGTATTAGGAGAATCTACACTGGTAATACGGTTCCTCTAGCTCTTACAGTTGCTGAGATCCGTGTTCTCATCCGGACGGACGAACAGACGGACATGGCTATATCGGCTCAGCTCGTCATGCTGATCAAGAATATATATACGTCTCCAGAGACGTCTCCATCACTGCGTTACAAACTTCTGGTCAAAATTATAATACCCTCTGCAAGGGCTAAATCATCGAAAGCGTCGAAGAAGAAGCACTGCATCTACACGGCGGTGGTCCGACTACGACTGAATGGCAAATTAGTATAGTGGACCGCAACAAAGAAGCCCACATAACTAAAACTTTCACAGAAGACTCATAGGTAAGCGGCGTTGTGCATCATCAGATCGCTGAGGTCTGCTAGATATATATTTAAACTATTGGTCAAGAAGGCAATAGGCGCTTTAAGGCTACAGACACGTCGCGGCGAGGAGAGAGGTTTATGATTTCCCACACACTTCACAAACACACACAAAACCATACTTATCCCGGATAACTAGCGTATCGGAACGGAGCCAGAAATATACTAGTCAAATATTGCACGAATTTATCCAATACGACAAAACATGTCGGGGATCGTGCAAACGGATGATTTCATGCTGATTTTGAAACAACGGTTTCTTAGCTAACTCAGAGTGCTTACATTAAAGAAGACGTATCTTATACCTATTTCGGCAAAGAACTATACCAGAAAAAAGATAGTACCAATATGAAATTCATGTCAAATGGACGTATTTAAGACCATTGGTGTCACGAACTCTTTTATTTTTTAGACCCTGTACCCAAAGGGTAACAGGCAGAAGGACGCGGGGCAGTCCCGACAAAGTATACATATTTTTGATCAGCATGACTGAATCGATATAGCCATGTCCGTCGGGATAAAGGAAAGGGTCTCAGAACCTGTAGGCGCTAGGATAACTAGTAGTCGAGTGGTTTGAGAGCAATCGGTCTGCAATGGTTTTCCAAGCTTCGGACCCCATAGATACTCTTCCTTTCGTGTTTAATAATTAATTGATTAATTATTTAGAATTTGACCGATCCCAAGGTCACATTAAAATCGGGCAATAGCTGCCATACAATAGATCGCATGGTTAGAGAGCAACTGATCTGCAAGGGTATTCGTAGTTTTTGACCCCAAAAATTCCTTTATTTTTTTATTTTTATTGAACTTGCTTAGTTAGCTAAGAACCTTTTAAACAAACAAACAAAGACCACCCATTACACAAACTCTCCAAATAATTCATTCGTCATCGATAATTATCAAATGATTATTTTTAAGCGGGCATAATAAGTATCGTTACCGTACCGCACCATTGTTTTAGTATCATAATATAGAACCAATTACAACATTGCAAAACGTCTTTTCCCAATCTTTCCTAGGGTACTGCAGTGTTGCAATTCCGGACTTTCCGACTTATATACTACCTACTCTTAAATTTAGAGACAAGTTTGCGTACAAGTTTGACGACATAATTGGATCAACGCGCTGTTAATACTGATCAAGCATATATATATGGGGTCGAAATGTATCACCCTCTGCAAAAAAAAACAAACATTACTTTTGCAGAGTAAAATACAAATTCAGTTGTGTAATTTAAATTTTTAAAGCTTCTTACACATACCTGTCAATTTCTTTATCAACGTCATTGTCCGATATATTTATAGTATTTTTGTTTTGTAATTCATCAAAAACCGATTCATTTTTTTTTGAATTGATATCCAGTCTAATATATTTGGAAATATCAATGTCATCAAAAAAATAATTTTGCTGATTTTCACTTTTATTGGCGCCGCGTAAGCCAGACGTGATACTGCTACTTATCGAAGATTCCATTTGAAGACCATCATTCTTGAATTCCACCTCTGAATTTGATGTACCAGACGTATCCAAGAGAAGTTTAATTTTTGCTTTGTAATTGTTTTTATGACGATTCAAATTTGAGTGTTTAAAATTAATTTCGTTCGCGATATTTTGAAGGGACTTTAATTTTCGAGAAATAAATTCCTTAAATTCCATTTCACTTTTTGATTTAAATGTTTTACATTCAAAAAATAATTGCTTTGCAAACTTCATGGTATTCACCAATATTTTTGTTAAAATATCTTGATTTCCAAAGTTTGTATATATATTTTCAAGATACTGGTCTCCTAGTGAGAATTCCATGGGTTCTGAAAAGTTTTCGATTATTTTGTTTTTTTTATTACGCGTTTGTGAGTTGACGTTGGTGAATATTACTTCATTCATTTGCATTTCATCATATTGCAATTTATAAAGTTTTAAATTATGTACGGTGCTTTCAACAAAATTATAAATGTCAGCAGGAATATTTTTTACTTTTAATTTACTGGATATAATTACATTAAGAAGAATGTCTCGAATGCTATCCATATTTGTTTGGCACATTTTTATCTCTTGTGATGTATAGTTATGATCGCTTAGTGCTTCTGTAAATGTCGACGATAATTTCTTTCTTTCCATACTTAATATACGTTTAGTTGAAAGTTTTAGCAACTCCTCAATGCTGGTATGACTGTCAGTGTAACTATATATTTCAACTTGATTTATTTCATCATTTGGATACTGATCATAATTTAATTCAGAGAGTTGTTCTGGCCTAACAGTAATTTCATTGATAAATGTTGTCTTAAAGTGTTTAGGATTAAGGGATACATCTTCAGTATCATCCGAGTCTGGTCCACCCAAAATAAATGCTGATTCTTTCATTTTGATTTCTGAAATTGTATTTTGAAAATCGTGTTTTAGTAATTTTATTAAATCTTACAAAAAAGTAAGTAAGAATATAAAAACCATTCAAATAAAAAACACAAATATTTCAACTAATATTCGGGTAGTTAATTATGCTGGATAAATTAAGCTCATTGCCGACAAGCGATGTCCAAATGGATGTGAAACTGCATAAACGGTGAATAAAGCCTCCTCAAAATTTACCCAGCAAGAAATGTTGTCGAGATATTCTTTAAGAGATTTTGTTCTATACGACATTGAAGAGAGTTCTATAGGTAAGAAATATAGTAAATCTATACTAACAAGAAAGGAAGGCTAGCTTCGGTACCCGAAGCTTAGAATACCCTTGCAGACCAGTTCCCTTAAAACTGTGCGGTCATTTGTATGGCAGCTATATTAGGATATAGTAATCCGATTTTTGGTTTTTGATTTCCTAAATCAGTTTTACTGTTTATGGAATCTGTATTTCTCAAGAATGAATTAATTGTCTTGAAAAACACCAGAGTTATGCTCAATGACCCATTTTCTCCTATCGTTCCTATGGCAGCTATAGGATATAGTGGTCCGATTTTTATGAAACTTTCAGGATATGTTAATATTGCTTTTAAAAAGAGTTTACCAAGAAATAAATAAAATATTTTAAAGAATGGCGAATTTATGGCACTTTTTCCCAATCGTTCCTATGGCAGCTATGCGATGTAGTGTTCCGATTCCAGCAGTTCCGACTTATATACTACCTGCAACAGATTGAAGGGTTGGTGCAAAGTTTCAGTCCGATAGCTTTAAAACTGAGGGACTAGTTTACATAGCAACCGACAGACAGACAGACGGACAGACGGACAGACGGACAGACGGACAGACAGACGGACATGGCTAGATCGACTCGGCTGGTGATGCTGATCAAGAATATATATACTTTATAGGGTCGGAAATGTCTCCTTCACTGCGTTGCAAACTTCTGGTCAAAATTATAATACCCTCTGCAAGGGTATAAAAAGATTTGTCTCTGGCAAACAAAGTGTGCAAAGTGCGCACTTCTACGGGGCGAACATCCCTGTGCTACATATTTAAATTTGTATGGAATGCAAGCAGATTAAGTTTTCTTCATATTTTTGCCCACGTCCTTCCGCTCCCACAAGTGTATACCCTTGCAGAAGGGTATTTGACCAGAAATTTGCAACGCAGTGATGGAGACATCTCCGACGCTATAAAGTACAGATATTCTTGATCA
Organism: Drosophila setifemur; assembly: GCA_021224005.1. Taxonomy (NCBI): domain Eukaryota; kingdom Metazoa; phylum Arthropoda; class Insecta; order Diptera; family Drosophilidae; genus Drosophila; species Drosophila setifemur. The sequence continues at coordinate 357,011 of JAJJHY010002764.1, forward strand.
GCACTCTTGATTTAGGCCTCAATTTTGCAAATTGTAACCGTTTCAGCGTATTTCGGTTCTGGACTCAGGAAGGGTGTAAATATGTTTGCCATTTAAGCTCTTCCCCCGAAATGTTGCAAATATGTTCGCCATTTCAGCTCCTCCCTCCTAATTTTGAATTTTATTCCTGTTAAATATTGTGACCTATGGGTTAGCATCATTTCATTTTTTTTTATTGCTCAGACCTCCTCTGGTTGCAGGTGTTATATATGTCGGAACGGCTGTAACCGGAACAGACGCATAGCTGGAAAAATGGGTCATTGAGCATAACTTTAGTGTTTTTCAGGATAATGAAATATAATATATAATCGGTGCCTAAGTCATACAGCTACGTTATAAACGATCGAATTGTTACATATTACCGCTAACGTAGTGGTCGCGATTAAGTAAAGTAACAGTTTTCCAATACATATACAAAATCTTAAAAATACCAAAAACATATATTGTCGATAATACGATGGTAGTTTGAAGTCAGTGACTTTTTAAAAATTACTAAATTTTGTTACCTTATAGCTTAATACACATAATACTTCAAATTTTTGTATTCCATCCAAACAATACCATTTAAAATAGGCATTTGTTGCTAAAAACTATATTTTCTAACGAAGAATTAATTGTTTAAAACACTGGTGATGCTGATTAAGAATTTATATATACTTTATAGGGTCCTAAATGTCTCCAATACTGCGTTATAAACATCTTTTAAAACACCCACGGCAAAGATATAAAAATACTCAAGTTATGCTGTTTTGTTCCAATCGTTTATATGGAAGCTACGAAACATGTTTCGATTCCGATTTATAGTATATACAGCTGGTTAAAAATAGCGCGGGTCGATGTTATTAACATTGTAAACTTTGTATATTTATTGTGCGCTTTCTAGTTAACCAAACTTAATGACATTTTCAGGATCGGTAAAAATTAATGCTCCAAATGCGTGTGTTATAGCCCAAGACTCTAGCTTGCACAGTACGGAGCAAACGTAAAAACACAAATTGTTGTTATTAACATCGACCCGCTCTATTTGAAAGACCCTTTACATTACCCTTTACCCCTTGGGTACAGGGTCTAAAAACTGTGTTCATGGTTTTCATTGTTTCAAAATAATTTTTTTAAGCAAACCTTCATAGCTTATAAATCATGCGCAATTTGCTGGCATCTTGGCGAAAATCAAAATTACCGTTAGAAACTATGCGATCGGCTGGCATCTTACCAACAATGTGAGCCAAAATGTTTTTAATGAACCGTTTCTATTGGAGGATACGAAATTACCATACAAATCATTCATTATCAACGAGTGGAAGCAAACATATATAAAACAAGTAAGAACGTTACAGTCGAGTTTCCCGACTGTTACAGACCCTGTACAAATTTGGTTATAAGCAAAAAAAATAAAACAAAATAAATATATATTCACACCGAGTCCGGTCTGGAATTTGAACCCAAGATCTTCGCGTTTTAAGTCGAACGTCGTAACCATTCGACAAACCCAATCTTTTTGAAACGACAGCTAATACAGTGTAAATATATTGAAGACGCACATTCATACATACATACATACATACACATTCGTATGTATGTATATGAAGGTAGTGGCAGCGCAGCTACAGCGGCACTTCCGAGAAAAATCAACCACCGAACGCAAGCGATTTACCGTTTGTTGGCGCAAATAAACAGATTTTTGTGTTTAGCGCCTGTAAACTTTAGGTATTTATTGTGCGCTTTCTTATTAACCAATCTTGATGAAATTTTCAGGATCGGTAGAAATCTATGCTCCAATTGCATGTGTATTTTTAAAAAAATTTTAGCTTGAAAATTGTGCAGTGCAGGGCAGTGCAAAAATTCAAATACAAATTGCGGGGGCGGTGGGCGTGGCGCCGACTTAAAAAAATAAACTCTAATTGCGTCAGTATTAGGAGAATCTACACTGGTAATACGGTTCTTCTAGCTCTTACAGTTGCTGAGATCCGTGTGTTCATCCGGACGGACGGACGGACGGACGGACAGACGGACATGGCTATATCAACTCAGCTCGTCATGCTGATCAAGAATATATATACTTGTGGGGTCTGCCACGGCTCCTTCTGTTACATACATTTGCACAAACTTAATATACCCTTTACCCTTTGGGTACAGGGTCTAACAAGTAAGAACGTTACAGTCGAATTTCCCGACTGTTACAGACCCTGTACAAATTTGGTTATAAGCAAAATAAAAAAATATATATAAATATATATATATCTATATATATTTACACCGAGTCCGGTCTGGGATTCGAACCCAAGATCTTAGCGTATTAAGTCGAACGTCGTAACCATTCGACAAACCCAAACTTTTTGAACCGTCAGCTAATACAGAATAAATATATTGAAGACGCACATTCATACATATGTATATGAAGGTAGTGGCAGCGCAGCTGCAGCGGCACTTCCGAGAAAAATCAACCACTGAACGCAAGCGATTTGCCGTTTGTTGGCGCAAATAAACAGATTTTTGTGTTTAGCGCCTGTAAACTTTAGGTATTTATTGTGCGCTTTCTAATTAACCAATCTTAATGAAATTTTCAGGATCGGTAGAATTCTATGCTCCAATTGCATGTGTATTTTTAAACTTGAAAATTGTGCAGTGCAGGGCAGTGCAAAAATTCAAATACAAATTGCGGGGGCGGTGGGCGTGGCGCCGACTTAAAAAAATAAACTCTAATTGCATCAGTAGGAGAATCTACACTGGTAATACGGTTCTTCTAGCTCTTACAGTTGCTGAGATCCGTGTGTTCATCCGGACGGACGGACGGACAGACGAACATGGCTATATCGACTCAGCTCGTCATGCTGATCAAGAATATATATATACTTTGTGGGGTCTGCCACGCCTCCTTCTGCCTGTTACATACATTTGCACAAACTTAATATACCCTTTACCCTTTGGGTACAGGGTCTAAAAAAGGTTTGTTGTTTATTGACAAAAAATTATCTTCTGATCGTTCCTATCGAAGCTATACTCATGATCGGGCAAAATAGTCATTAAACGGACTTTTCTAAAATAACAAATTTATGGTCGTTTTTCCTAATTGTTTTTAGACCCAGTACCCAATGGTAAAGGGTATATTAAGCTTGTGCAGATGTACGTAACAGGCAGGAGGGGGCGTGCCAGACCCCACTAAGAGTATATATTCTTGATCAGCATGACAAGCTGAGTTAATGTAGCCATGCCGGCCTTGGGGATGAACAAACAGATATCAGAAACTGTAAGAAATAGAGTAACCATATTACGAGTGCAAATAATCCTAATACTTACGCAGTTTAATGTGTAAAAAGCATACTTTTTAAGAATAAATTAATTGTCCGCCAAAGCACCAGAGTTATGCTCATTGAACACATTTTCTCCCATCGTTTCTATGACAGCTATAAGGTATAGTGGTCCGATTTCTCTAAGACTTTCAAAATACATAAAGTCATTAAATATTGATTTCTAAAGAATGAATAAAATATCTTTAAAACTTTCGAATTTATGACCCTTTTAGCTGCAAAGCTTCAGTCCGATAGCGCTAAAATTAAGATACTAGTTTGCGTAGAAACAGGCAAAAGGGCAGGGCTAGATCGACTCGGCTGGTGATGCTGATTAAGAATATACATACTTTATAGCGTCGGAGATGTCTCCATCACTGCGTTACAAACTTCTGATCAAAATTATTATATCCTCTGCAAGGGTATACAAATCTGAAAATAAACTAGACTCCTAGCATCCATGGAGTTGCTATCTTGTGTCTGAAAACGCTAAGTTGTCTTACTTGCTTTGTCAATAAATGTTTAGTGATCTGCTGGTAGTCATTCCTCAATCAGTCATAGCCTATAAAATAGGCTCCTTTCAAACTACGATTGTTTCGTCAATCAATACCCTTGCAGAGTGCATTATAATTTTAACCAGAAGTTTGTAACGCAGTAAAGGAGACATCTCCGACCCTATAAAGTATATATATTCTCTAGCCATGTCCGTCTGTCGGTTGCTATGCAAACTAGTCTCTCAGTTTTAAAGCTATCGGGCTCAAACTTTGCACTGATCCTTCAATTTGTTTTAGGTAGTATTTAAGTCGGAACGGCGGGAATTGGAACACTACGTCACATAGTTGGGAAAAGTGCCATAAATTCTCTATTTTTTTTAGATAATTATTTCAATCTTAAGAAAGCATTATTAAATACATATTGTCACTTATCCTGAAATTATTATCAAAATCGGACCACTATATCCAATAGCTGTCATAGGAACGATGTGAGAAAATGGGTCAAAGAGCATTACTTTGGTGTTTTTGAGGACAATTCTTCGAAAATATTGTTTTATTAGACATTAAGACCGTTTTAAAAAATTAAAAACCAAAAATCGGGAAACTATATTCTATTGCTGCTAAACAAACAATCGGAACGGTTTAAAGGTAACTGGTCTGCAAGGGTATTCAAAGCTTCAGGCCCCAAAGCTAGCCTTCCTTCTTGTTTTTTGTTGTGACCACCACTGGACGTCGTTTTTGCAAAAGATTCAAGTCTTTTAGTACGAGTCTAAAGTTGACACGCCTTATACCTAAAACATTAACCAAAATTTGTTGTTGATCCATAAGAGATGTGGAGATCCTTCCCCTGCTATCTCTGTGATGCCAATACGACAATTTTCAAGCACTGTATCTTTAAATTTTTCGATGCTATCGTCATTAACAGAAGTGGATGGACGACTCGCATGAGAAAAGTTTTCTATTCCGAGATACCACTGCGTTGCAAACTTCTGTGTAACACTATAATTATCAGTATTTCTGTGCAAATTTATAATACTGAGTATATCTGTTTGTGGAACTATGCATGTAAGTTCATACATAACCATATATATGTATATTTTCCACTAATCCAGAGGTGTCCATCAATGTCCTTCCTTTTTTTAGCATAAACAGAATCAAATGTATTTAAATTTTTGTGTACCGCTGTCGATTAATCAAAGAACAAACCCACTCTTCTATGCATTTACTCGATTTGATGTTCAATTTGAGTGAGTTGGACTACACTATGTTGACAGTGCTTTTGTAACTATTTTTTAAAATTTGCGTTACATTGCACTTCAATTTTATCAAGCTGGTTACTTACAATTTTTATTATATAAAAGAAACTGTAAACAGTCAAATTTATTAGCTATTAATTCTATCTAGCATAAAAACCACAATATTATTGATATCCATTCAAAGGCAAAAAAATATTGTTCATTTTGGAATGTATAGAATGGAACAACACAATTATGTTTGGAAAAAATTTTGCTGCAACTTTAAAAACAAAGATATTAATTTTAGGCATATCCCTCAGTGTTCGCCGATGTCCGTGGTAATTTAGAAACAAACAAATTAAGTTAATAATGTACGCTGATAATGCCTCAACTACAAGCAAATTTAAAGATCTAGTTAAACACATATATTTAACATTATTCTAAGAGATTTATATAATTTGGGACTGACACTGGAGCAGCCCTCTCCTCCAGCAAAAGTAAAATTCCACACATCTGTTAAAAAATGAAGAAAAACTTGCTCAAATCTTTGTCTTAATAACCTTAAGACTAAACTTTATTTAATTAAGATCTTAAGCTCTGTCTACTCTCTATTTATTGAAAATAGCCTTATTAATCTAACTAGAGCATTGATACTGACCAAAATTAAATATGCGTTTCCATAGTTGGATGGTGTGCAAAATTACATATAACGCTATTTACGCCCGCCTATCACACCGCAGCTCGTCGAAGCATAAATTTTCCAATGCCACGAATAAAATGTATTCATGCTGAAAGTGAAAATCGCATACACAACAGCTAAACTAATCCTCAAGCTATTCTGTTGTCCGAATCAACTTCTTCAGATCGGTGCAAAGTTTCAGCCCGATAGCTTAAAAACTGAAAGACTAGTTTACATAGCAACAGACAGACGGACAGACAGACAGACAGACAGACAGACGGACAGACAGACGGACATGGCTAGATCGACTCGGCTGGTGATGCTGATCAAGAATATATATACTTTATAGGGTCGGAAATGTCTCCTTCCCTGCGTTACAAACTTCTGGTCAAAATTATAATACCCTCTGCAAGGGTATAAAAACTGATCGTGGTTGATCACTGACAACACAAAAACTCATAACGGCAAAATATTTGCATCTGGTTGTCTCCCACAATACTGCTCCATATTCGAAGCTGTAGCTATACACATGGCTGTAAAACATTCATAATAGTCACTTGGCAAATTTTGTATACGTTCCGACAGCCTCTCTACAGTTGAGGCCATATAAAACATTGGAAATCTTAAATCCACATAATGTTAAATATGAGATGCAGTGATTAAAACCGAAACGAAACTACAGCTTTTTTTGGGTTCCAAGACATATTGGCCGACTGTGCAGCCAATTTGTGGCGATGTTTAACATATACAATAATTTCGTATATCTATCTATCTATCTATCTATCTATCTATCTATCCCCACCTTCGCTTAAGGGGTTATGTGTAGTCACAATTTAAAAAATAGCGATTTTTTTTGTTGTTATTTTCTTAGAGAGAAATATTATGTAAAAATTTAAAGTGAATCCGACAAATACTTTTCGAGTTATTCGATAATTAGCCAAGGGTTCCCAGGCGCTCCGAAACGTCCGAGAACAGGTAGCTAGCAGCAGGCACCAGATTATCTATTAATAAATTAAATATTTTTTGTCTGATTGATTATAAGTGAACATCCTAGGACAAGTAAGGAGCTTCGGTTGGAACTGAATTAATATAAAAATGCATTACTTTTAAAATAAGTAATATTTTTCTTCTAACATATCTGTCAAGTCAGTTCGAAACCCTATTTAATGAAGCTATGTTTTTACTTTTATAAAATAAAAAAATGTACTGGCTAAAATAATGTATTCAAAATTGTAATTTTTTCATGTCTTTGACTAGACCTAACGTTTCCAAATCAAAATGTCGCTTTTCGTCCATCTTCGCATTGGCCACAGCACTGCGACTCACTCTCACCTGCTCACCGGGAAACACAACATCTCTTACATTTGGACTTTTGTCCGAACTGGTGAAAATCCGAATAATTTATTCGTCAATTCTCCTCCGTCAACATATTTCTCTACTATGTAATTTTTTTTTTTTTTCGCGAATCCCGTTGCACGTGATGCAACCCACCTCCCGCCCAACCGACCGAGGAGCGCAGCCGCATAACGTACGGCTCGATCGCGAAGATAGGACCGAGCATGCAGGGAATATAGTAGAAAGATTTCGAGGAAAACTACATAGAATTGTGGTGAGTAAGGTAGGTAAGAATTAGGGACTACCGCATATTAGGTCGTTAATAGAAGAAAAATCGGACGTTAGTTGGTGCACTACGTTATAATCTGAGCAAAGTACTCTAATGGGCTCATGCAGGACATTATTCGAACTACTATGGTTTAAAGCTAGTGGGATAAAATTTCTTGTACGTCTACGGGGCACATTAAAGTTGATGCGTTCTAACAAGGCAGAACTATCAACCTCATTGTGTATTAGTTTGAGGATGAAAACTACACCAAGCTTGGTTCTACGATTTGTAGGTGTGGGTAGGCTTAGAAGCATCAGTCTACTAGAGTAAGAGGAAAGTTGAAAGTTTGGTTCCCAGTTGAGGCCTCTAAGCGCGAAGATAAGGAATCTTTTTTGCACGGATTCAATTTTGTCTTGGTGAACTCCATACTGAGGACTCCAGACACATGATCCGTACTCAAGAATTGGCCGGACAAGCGAGATGTACAAAGTCTTAGTCACGTAGGGGTCATTAAATTCTTTTGACCACCTTTTTATAAAGCCTAACACACCCATGGCCTTATTTACCATGCATGAAATGTGGTCAGTAAATTTTAATTTGGCATCAAGTACGAGACCAAGATCATCAACACTCGTGATTCTATCAAGAAAGACTCCATCTAGAGAGTAAGCAGCAAACTGAGGCTCTTTACGGTAAAATGTCATCAGTTTGCACTTAGAGCCGTTTAATTTTAGTGAATTTACTACACACCATGCCTGTAAGTTATTAAGATCAGCCTGTAAGAACGATAGACGAGAGGGATCATTATATTGAATACATAGCTTGACATCGTCCGTGTACATTAGTACGCGAGAATTAAGCACGACCGATGGAAGGTCGTTAATGAAGAGTGTGAACAGCAGAGGACCAAGGTTGAGGGACGCCCGAGGTGACATGGATTTCACCAGAAAGTAAGCTCTTGAAAAGAACCCTTTGAGTTCTATTATTCAAGTAACTGCTGATCAATTTTAGTAAGCCTACAGGGAAACCCATTTTGTCAAGCTTTATTAAAAGAAGAGAGTGATTAACGGAGTCGAATGCTTTACTGAAGTCTGTGTAAATGACGTCCGTTTGAAAATTTTACTGGAAGCGCTCGATAACAAAAGATGAGAGCTCCAAAAGATTAGTAGTGGTCGAGCGACGTTTCATAAATCCATGTTGGCATGGAGAAATAAAAGAGCTGCATAGGTGTTGCAATTAAGGGGTTAGAAGTTTAGTTAGAAGCTTGGGGATAGCAGACAATTTAGAGATACCTCTGTAATTGCTTGCCTCGCCTCGTTTACCTTTTTTATGGATCGGAATAACGAATGATTCCTTCCATATCCGAGGAAACGTTAAGGACTCGAGACACAGACTAAATAAGAAGAGGCTTGCTTAGGTAATCGGCGCAGTATCTAAGCACGCAGCCTGGTATACCATCCGGTCCTGGGGAAAAAATTGCCTTAACCCGTTGAAGATCGGATATAATCGAGCTTTCGTTAATAACTGGACAGAAAATTAAATTAGACCTTGGGAATTCCTGTGAATCCGTATGGTTTAAAATTATTGCGGGTTGATATGTGGTTTTGAAAAATCTAGCAAAAAGATCGGCAATTGCCTGATCGGTGTTTGCCGATGAGTTTTCAAATGACATAGAGGATGGGAATAGAACAGACTTACGCTTGGTGTTAACAAAATTATAAAACTGTTTTGGGTCCTGAGTGAACTGGACCTTGCAACGAGTTAAGTAATTATTATAGCACTGAGCGTTTAGCTCGGTGAAATTAGACCGAGCAGTTAAGTACTGAGCACATACCTTGCTCGACCCGGTTTCTTTAAAGTGTAAAGTCTAGTTTTAATTATTTTTAAATTTCTAAAGATTGTGTACTTGCCTGGGAAAACCTCGGAACTGAGAATGTCGGGTTTTAACCAGGTTTCAGTAAACACAATAACCTGTGAACCAAATGAAAAACTATCAGAGTACAATTTAGTAAGCTTACTTCGTAGGCCTCTTGTATTCTGATAGAATATAAGGAAAGAGGAGGCTAGTTTTTTGTGTTCACAGCAGATGCAGTTGGCTGGGGAAGTTTAATGGCAATAGACCTTTTATTGTTTTTAATTCCCAGAAACCGGGAGAGCAAATAATGTCGAAGAACTCTAATGGGACACTTATTTTGAAAGATGCAATGTCCTTAGCGTAGGAAAAGTTGAATTTTTCTACCTTTACCTCGGCTATTGTCAGTCGCAGAGAGGTCAGGGGCAAGCCGAGATAAAAATATTTGCTTTTTGGGTGGGATTTCCGTGAGGGGTTTTGGTTCTGCAGGTTTCACGCTATCGGAACCAAGTGGAGCCGGTAGTCCGGACCTTAGTTGCCTCGACGGAGTGGGTATATTTGGGACTTGGATGGTTTTGACTTTTGGAATTAATGGGATATGTCCTGGCTCTGGGACGGACTGTGGCTGTGGTCCTACCACACTGGCACATTCAGATACCGAATCTTTAATAGCGTCTGTGGCCAATGCTAATGCGGTGTCTTCCGTCCTCAGATGTTTTGACATCATTCGTTGCTCCGCCGCCCGAGATTATGTGGTAGTGGCCACGGGTTCACCAGAAGCGGTTTTTTTGCGCTTCGGCGACTCATTTTACAGCTGAAGGTCATGGTCATGGATTTGTTTAAACCCAATAAACAAATTTTTAAAACCACCTTTGGTTTGCCGCATGAACGATTTTATTTCGTTCTTAATCTCGCGGCAGGCTTCGCAACAATAATGCAACCCAGTCCTAAGGGCCATATCATCGGCTACATGCCCGGAATAGTTCACGCACTTGCAATGCATGACATTATCGCACAGCCAACAGTGGATACTGGCTTGTCTCGCTGTAATAGCTTTGCAGCAAGTTTCCACCGAACAGATAATTTCGGACATTTTTGCAGTGCTGTGGACCACTGTGCAAAGAGAGGCGAGAATGGTGTATAATGAGAGAGAAGTATGGGTAGAGAGAGGGGCTTTGCTACTGTTGCGATAAACAGACTTACAAATTTACAAATTACAAAAAGAGAGGGCGACTTTACTAAGAAATTGCGGTAACTAGATTTACACGCAAAACGGAGATGAAGAACAAACTACAACAACACTAAGCTCACACAAAATTACTTGCTCAGAGTTATTTCAATAAACAGGTGCATGCACACGCGTAGCGAACGGAAAAAGCTGATGAATACCGCAGATAGTGATCGGAATAGCTTAAATTGGTTACTTTATAAAAACTTCAGGGTTTTTGTTATCAAACAGAAAATTTTCGGGGCGCAAAATAAAAACACGTCCGTTCGCTATGGGAAGTGAAAGTGATGCTTTAATATAGAATGAATCTAAGGATATATTAAAAATTTTATTCTCATAGAATATATATAAAAATGGAGTTTAAAAACAGAGCTGAAGACCTCGGTGCTAGCGCTCGGTGCTAGCACTTTTGTGAGAAACTGTTTCCTACGGATCCAGATCTAAAAAGGAAGCTACCCAGACTACTCAGACTTGAATTTTTAGACCCTGTACCCAAAGTGTATAGCGAATATGATTGTGCAAATATATATAACAGGCAGAAGAAGCCGTGGCAAACCTCACAAAGTATATACCAGTGTAGATTGTCCTCAAATGTATTTATCTCGAAAACATAGACAGATTAAAAGACAAACAAATAAAAGACATACAATACCACAACCACGATAAAAATAAAATTAGGACCTACAGGCAGGGAGAAGAGGTATTCGTTAAGATATCCGCTGGGATACCAGATCAGATTTCATTTTACTGCGGAAAGAGATCCGAACTATTTTCTTCGAGCAATCTGTGAGCCTGACAATTAAATAAGAGCATCACCAAAACAGCTGTTAGCTTAGCTTGCTAACACTCCAGTCTCCACTCCACTTCCCAAATTTTATGGTTGAGTTCGTTGAATTGAGTATTCTTTCTACGATCGTCAAGGAGTGCCGTGCTGGTCGAAAAAAAATTAATGCCGTGATAAATATCTTTGTCAAATTTTAACGTGGTTCGCAACACAATCCACAATCTATTTAGCATTAAATAAATATGGGTTGAAGTGCTTGTTGAATTTGGTCTTAATTTGGAAGAACTATCCCCAGAGCAGTATATGTTCATCTTTAACTCAATTCGCAGAGTGAAGAAACAACATCAAAAAAATAATGTTAAGCATTAACCACCAATTTATAAATAATCAATTAGAAAAAAGATTTAACAATCTTACTAAAATAACCAATTTGATACCGAAATTGCGGTAAGCTTACAAAACGAAAATTGCAATTGGCCACAATTGCTGCCTTTGGTTCTTGATAATGATTTCAACGCGCTTTGTTAATTTAATTCAAACTTTATTTATTAGCATTTTTGACCTTTAGAGAACAGAGAGCGCAATAAAAGCGTTGCCAGAATTTAAGCATGATATACATATGTTATTGATCTTTTAGGAAGTTGAATACAATTTAAATTAAGAAAACAAATACCAGATTTGTGTGCTTTCATCGAACATCCTCCCCACGTTGAAAGTCTTGACTTTTAAATAATACTAGTTCAACGGAAAGGAGCGAGTTTGTAAAATGGACGCCTAAGAAGTGCCCTTCGGTGTCTTCATATTTGTGACGCGGACTCTTCCGTCTTTCCTGGAATGGCTGAAGTTACCCGTGATAGCTCGAACGGCGTATTGTCTTCATGCACGATGACCAATTGTCCAACAGGTAGCTTAGTCTGCCCATGCTTTTTTTTGCCCCGTTGTTGAAGGGTGTGAACGTGTTCTTGCTGCCATTAGGACCAAAATTGCTGCTTGAGATCCGTCACGCTGATATCTGTCCAGATAGCGCATTGCTTTGACAGGCGTATCTTCGGCGTATTAACCTTGACCGTATTAACAAATGGGCAGGCGTTACAGATGCAGTGTCGTTGGGATCGTCAGAAGCAGGTGCAATGGGTCTGGAATTTAGTATAGTTTCGATGTCGATGAACAGGGTTTGAAGCTCTTCGAATGTTAAGTGCGCATTCGTGAAGGCATTGACGGCCAACGTCTTGTATGGTGCTCTAGGGGGAGAAAATTGGAAGCCTTTACTATCTCTGTATAATTTAACCAAGTCAATGGTTTTCTCGTTAAACATTTGAGTCTGAAACTCGGCTTACTTTGTTGCAGCTCTGACAAAGTTAGTTGCGTTGTCGCAACACACGCGTTGGGATATACCGCGACAAGCGATGAAGGAGAAGGCATATAAGAAAAGCGTTTGTGGACAATTCTGAGACGAATATATCTTATATGAGGATTTTCCTCGGAGTTTGTAGTTCGTGAAGAATGGGCCGCAGAAATCGACGTCAGGGATAGAAAACGACCTTTCGCCACGCAGCTGATCTGCCGGTAGATCCCCCATATTTTGTGGCAGCAGACGGGGCTTAAAGTGAAAACAAGCTGTGCAATTTCAAACGACCTTTCGAATTATTGCTTTTGCGTTGATCACCCAAAGCCGCTCTCGCAACACAGATAGCAGGTTTCTGGGTCCAGCATGGAGATTACTTTTATGTAAAAATGTAAAGTAGAGCCTGAATGCTGGGCTGCAATGGCTTGCTCCTCCTGTAAAATTATTACAACAGCTCTCCAAAACGTTTGATCTGCATCTGGTATGTGCTGAATTTCCTTTGATGTTGGAGCGCTGTCAGGTTTGACCCCATCGCAACTGCGTTATATACATGCAAGAATGAGCAGAACTCTTCGATATAATAAGCAGCTGCTGATGATTGAGTTTACAGATTCTGATAATGTGTTAGTGTTGCTACAAACTAGCCCGCACTTCTATCAGCGCAGCACTTGGCTCCAGCAGTTGTCGTCACTCCTCAGCAGGCTACTTTAAAAAGCATGGGCCATTCAGCCACATGTTTGATTAAAGGTCGACGGCGCGACATCTAGCTCAGCTCTGTTAGCAAGAAAGCAGTGTAGCTTCAACGCTTGCATTTTAAGCCATTGTAGCACGTTTTTAGAGTCTATCCAAAACCATACGCAATCGACTTGGATTTATATTTTCTTAGAAAATTTGCGCCATACTCGGTTGAGCAGAACTGCTCCGCATAGTTCGAGCTTTTGTATCGATTATACCTTTGTCGGCGCTACCTTCGATTTGGCGACGAGTAAGTTCACATCGATTACATGAAGACATTGAGCGCGGACGTATATTTCGCAGTTGTCACTTGTTGATGTGAAGACAAATCGCGGTGTTTTCAGTTTGGCCGTCTTTTAGATCCAACAGTAACTTGATCCACCGGTCGTGCAGAGTCTATCAACTGGCGCGTCCCACAAGAGCCCTTTTAGAGGTAAATCTTGAAGGAGAATTTTACAACGAACACTTAGGAGCGATGTCCGTAGAGTTGCTGCTAAACTTTGTGAGTTGTAGGCCAACCTTCGGGAGAATGTTGACGGTTCCGTCCTTTTTTGTTGTAGCTGATCGATCTGGTCTCCGCTGGTCAGAACAAAATTCACATAGAGTGGCCGCACCCATTGGCTATTGGCTTTCGTACAAATTGAAAATATGCTGCAACTCTCTTATGGCCACAAATGGAATTCTATAGGTTATGGTATTCAGCTTATACGTCGCTATTTCGGTCTCAAAAGCATTCTTTGAAAGTGCTGAGCTTTTTCATCCATTGAAAACAGGCGTTTCGTTTTCTCTCTATGTATCTATGTAGTCGAAATAAAATAAATGTTATTATCAAGTCTTGTTGGATTGGAGGTCCAACTATCAGTAGATCGTTAGCAATTTGCCCGAATTGGCCTTCGCCGAAGCACCAAAGACGACGCGGAGCTTCATACTAAGACTTTGCGGTTGCAATACACAGTGATGCGGTATGTAAAAATGTGGGTTCATGTTTCTCGCATTTTTCAGCTTAGATATGTGGCCGAGAGTGATATACTCGATCATCGCGACCAAGTCTGTGCTCGAGAGATTTGAAGCGCCTCTGCGCCATATCATGTACTCGTAAGATGCCAAGGGTAGCGGACGATTCTTTAAACGAAAGTCTAACCTGGATTCGTCCGTCTGGTTTTTGAGTAACGCTCCTTGTCTGTAAGCCGTCTCCTTCACGTTACAAGCCCAAATATTTCAGAAGATTTTGACTAATACATCCAGGACATTTTCTTCGCTTGCAAACTGGTATGCTGTTGCTTGCGCCATGATTGCCGATAACAAGTCGGTATTATATTCTTACGTGAAGTTCGCGCTAGTGATGTAATGCTAGCTGGCTTGATGCATTGTTGTTTTTTAGATAGAAGCGTGTATGTATAGGTGTGTAATGTGCCGATCGATCTTTAACTCTATGCGCTTCCGCAGGTAGTTAAAGTATCCTTCAGCCCTTTTGATCATTTGATATCATTTTCAATGACAACTCTGTGAAATTGGCCGCCCTGAGTTTGGCCCTTTGGTTTGAGTTGCGCTGTTAAGGTTAACTATCCCCGTTGACCCTCCAGAAACTGACAGCCACGATTGAGGATTATACCTAAATCCTCTCACGAGGAGAGTTTCTCAAAACTGTGCTTCTCGCCGTAGTTTGTTTTCGACTCAGCATCAACCTTTGTAAGAACTATATAAATCATGACGCAATTCATTATTTCTTCAAAAGATTCAGGCGAAAACAGCGATTCACTTATTGCGGATGCGTTGTCAATGAGCTTCTGCAAAGCTTCAGAACGACGAATGGCTGGCAATGTAATTAAAGTGGAAATACAATCACGAAAGATTAGAACGTCATTGTCGTATCGCTCCTCTATGCTTGCCCGCGCTTTGGCATAATTCTTCTCAGTTATTTGGACCGTTTGTACAACCTCTAGTCAGGCCCCGACAAACAGTCAAGAAGATAATTGATTTTGTCGATGGTAGGTATGTGTGGTTCGTTGTGAACCAGATTCGTAAATGACGATTTGAATTTTTTGTAAGCTGAATACCTGCCGTCGAAGGTCGCCAATTTTAACTTGGGTAATGGGTGACTATGAAGAATTCATGATATATCAGGAATTATAAAAGAAACATTTAACGGCCGAGTCTGAGATTGCACCAGGGACCTTTAGTCTTAATCTTGCACCTCCAAATACATTTTAACGCATATTAATGACTTTGCATGTTTCTATTGTGCTTTATAATCAACAAAACTTGACGAAATTTTTTCAAACGGTAGAAATTCATGTGCACAAAACTAGTTTGAAAATTGTTTAGCGAATACATAAAAATACAAATTATGAAGGCGGTGGCCAAGGCAAAAAAAAATTGATCTGCGTCAGTATTAGGAGAATATTCACTGGTGAAAGTGTTCCTCTAGCTCTTGCAGTTTCTGAGATATTTTTGATTATCCAGACGGACAGATGGACATAGTTATTTTGACTGAAGTCATTATGCTGATGAAGCATGCTTGTTACATAAATTTGCACAAACTTAACATACCCTTTACCCTTTGTAATAAATTAAGTTTAAACAAAAACAAGAAAGGAAGGCTAGCTTCGGTACCCGAAGCTTAGAATAACCTTGCAGACCAGTTGCCTTAAAACTGTTTGATTGTTTGTATGGCAGCTATAGGATATAGTAATCCGATTTTTGGTTTTTCATTTTCTAAAACGGCTTTAATATCTATAATTTTTTTACTTCTCAAGAATGAATTAATTGTCTTGAAAAACACCAGAGTTATATTCACTGACCCATTTTCTCCAAGCGTTCCTATGGCAGCTATAGGATTTCAGGATATGTTAAAATAGTCATTAGGAAGGGTTTCCTTAAAAATAAATTATTTATTTAAAAAAATTTAGAATTTATGGGACTTTTTCCCAATCGTTCCTATGGCAGCTATGTGATGTAGTATTCCGATTCCGGCCGTTCCGACTTATATACTACCTGCAACGGATTGAAGGGTCGGTGCAAAGTTTCAGCCCGATAGCTTTAAAACTGAGAGACTAGTTAGCAACAGACAGACGGACAGACAGACAGACAGACGGACATGGCAAGATCGACTCGGCTGGTAATGGTGATCAAGAATATATATACTTTATAGGTTCGGAAATGTCTTCTTCACTGCGTTACAACTTTCTGGTCAAAATTATAATACCATCTGCAAGGGTATAAATATGACATTAAAATAGCGAAGTAAATATAATAAATACATTATAAATATAGATAGATCTTTTCATGGGACGTCCTTTGGTGCAACGCATGCTCAAGACAATTGTATGTCCACTTTCAAGGTAATTCCGATTTGGCTGAAATTGGGGATATAGAGTACGGTTGAATTATTGCCAACTCCTGTAATCTGGACAACAATTTTATAACGCTTGTACTGCATGCTCAGTAATAATAAAAGTGGCCTCGGATCCATGGTCGATCAGAGCCCTTGCCACCGCCTACTGAACAATATTAGTGTTGTGCAGAGTGACGAATGCCGTTGCATGGTTCGAGAAGTTCCAGCGGAGATTGCTGCGACAAGATGTGTTGTGTTGGTCATTAATGACAAGTCGGTAGCTGAATTCCGATTGGCTGCTCACATTGCTCAAGCTAAAATATGTTTGAGACTGTCGAGATTTTAGGTTATTTTGGGCTGGATTATTTCGGAAATGTAATAGAGTACGGAGCCGCTGACCACGTTGAATACAATTGCTAGTGCTATTGCATTCGGCTGATGAGTGCGACAGACTGAGGCTGTTAAAGCATGCCTTTGTATGATTTACGATTATGATGTCGCTACTGATTCTCAAGGACATCGATGCTGATGACTCTATTATTAATGAACGTTTCGAAAAGGGATTTCGACTTTTCTGTCAATTCTCCCAAGGTTGAAGCGTATTTGATTACAGTTTGGACACTATCTTATGCTTAGGGCGTTTGAACTCATTGATGAAAACGTTTACGACGAACGTATGCTTCAGTTCTGTAGACAGCGCTTTTGTTGCAGAAGACAATTCGAATAGCGCATTCATATGATATATAAACTGCAGCCGTGGATTGTTGTAGCAATTAACAACTAAGTTCCAGGCAGTATCGTAGTTCATATCTGTCAGATCCATGCGTTACACATCTTAATCTCGTTCGGAGGCTTTGCTTTATTTTCTTGGATGAGTCCGACAAAAGCATCAAAAAAAGCTGACCAATCTATAAATTTGCATGAGTTCTTGGGTACAGGTAATTTCGGTAATGGTACTGGAGTTGATGAAGCTGCGGCAATAACTGTTGTGTTCTCATGTTGAGACGCAGTTAAGATGCGCCTGGCGCAGGAAAAAAAGATTCGCGAGCTTCAGAAATTCCAACGTGAGATAGTCTTCTCCAAATTGCGCAGTAATACAGGAGAAACAGGTCCTTGCAGTTAAACTATAGATGAATGTATTTTAATAAAATTATCTGAAAATTCTACAAGGTTAGACAATCTAAGTTGAAAATGGTTTAGTTTTGTTATACCCTTGCAGAGGGTATTATAATTTTGACCAGAAGTTTGTAACGCAGTGAAGGAGACATTTCCGACCCTATAAAGTATATACATTCTTGATCAGCATCACCAGCCAAGTCGATCTAGCCATGTCCGTCTGTCCGTCTGTCTGTCCGTCTGTCCGTCTGTCGGTTGCTATGTAAACTAGTCCCTCAGTTTTAAAGCTATCGGGCTGAAACTTTGCACCAACCCTTCAATCTGTTGCAGTTACTATATAAGTCGGAACGGCCGGAATCGGAACACTACATCACATAGCTGCCATAGGAACGATTGGGAAAAAATGCCAAAATTTCGCAATTTTTAAAGATATTTTATTTATTTCTTGGTAAACTCTATTTAATAGCAATTTTAACATATCTTGAAAGTTTCATCTAAATCGGACCACTATATCCTATAGCTGCCAAAGGAACGATAGGAGAAAATGGGTCATTGAGCATAACTCTTGTGTTTTTCAATACAATTAATTCATTCTTGAGAAATGCAGTTTTCATAGACATTAATGCCGTTTTAGAAAATTAAAAAGCAAAGATCGGATCACTATATCCTATAGCTGCCATACAATCGATCAAACAGTTTAAAGGCAACTGGTCTGCAAGGGTATTCTAAGCTTCGGGTACCGAAGCTAGCCTTCCTTTCTTGTTTTTTATTATTGCTATCCTTTTTGAAATTATTATTTAGTGGATTTAATTCTGACTCAATTCATGGAGCTTAAAGCAATGTGGGGCTCAAAAGAATTGTAAGTTTAACAAGCACTTTGTCTTCAAACAATATTTATTTAATAGGTAAGTATATAGAAAATGGTGTGGTGATTAATCTTATAATTTGACGAAGATATTTATCACGGCCTTAATTTATTTTCAACTAGCACACACTGCAGTCCTTGGCGATCGAAGAAAGAATACTCAATTCAAAAGAACTCAACCAAAAAATTGGCGCTGTAGCAGTGGATACTGAAGTGTAAGGAAGCTATGTTAACAGCTGTTTTAGTGATGCTCTTATTAAATAGCTTACAGATTACTCTTAGAAAATCGTTCACATACATCTCTAAATAATTGATGACTATCGGTAATAGTCAAGTACCTGTCGATGAATTGAGCAGATGGATTTAATTTCCTCCGAATGTCACTTACTTCGAAAAACGAACTCATCAATATTCAGAAACAATAACGAGGCTGGAAGCCGTCACAGTGATGATATAATTTAAATAAGTATAGACTTTTATTTAGTATGTGCGTTATTGTTTGAAGCCTAGTAAATTTAATTTGTTTTATAAGTTTTATTTCTTGAAGTTAAAAAATTTAATCAATATTATGTTTTATTAATCATTGCAAAAACTAGGAATAATTAGATTAAGAATTGAAAATAAGAGTTAGAAGTGTAAGGAGTGTTCACGACACAACGCGGCGAACAGTGGATTTGTTTAGAGTTTTTTTGATCGGTGTAAGAATTTTTCCAGGTGCAACGGGCAATAAGAAATTTGAAAGCCAAGTGAATAAATTAAAATTAATATTCCCTTTTTTATACATTTAATTATTATAAGGTGGTGAAAAAAACTGGTTCTTCCTTTTATTGGTTTTGATTTGCTTATAGGGATTTATTTGATTTCAAATTTATTCCGTGAGTGTGAGAGTGGTGATCAATGCGACATTGGTGGA
This sequence comes from Drosophila setifemur, assembly GCA_021224005.1. Classification (NCBI taxonomy): domain Eukaryota; kingdom Metazoa; phylum Arthropoda; class Insecta; order Diptera; family Drosophilidae; genus Drosophila; species Drosophila setifemur. The sequence goes on from JAJJHY010002764.1 coordinate 376,520, forward strand.
ATAGTTGAAATGTGAAAACTCGAATCTGTTTGTCTTCAGGACATTGCAATGCCCTCGGTATTTTTTAAATGTGATAACTGGAATCGGCTAAACAATTTTTGCCGATGTAAACGTCCTCGACTGTGAATGTGAAACCTCGAATCTGTCACGAGTCGAGGCGCATGAGCACAGTAGCCAGTTTAGTGGCTTCTGTAACCGGGAGTGGCGACCCTTGACAAGATGTGTTGTGTTGGTCATTAATGACAAGTCGGTAGCTGAATTCCGATTGGCTGCTCACATTGCTCAAGCTAAAATATGTTTGAGACTGTCGTGATTTTAGGTTATTTTGGGCTGGATTATTTCGGAAATGTAATAGAGTATGGAGCCGCTGACCACGTTGAATATAATTGCTAGTGCTATTGCATTCGGCTGATGAGTGCGACAGACTGAGGCTGTTAAAGCATGCCTTTGTATGATTTACGATTATGATTGTCGCTACTGATTCTCAAGGACATCGATGCTGATGACTCTATTATTAATGAACGTTTCGAAAAGGGATTTCGACTTTTCTGTCAATTCTCCCAAGGTTGAAGCGTATTTGATTACAGTTTGGACACTATCTTATGCTTAGGGCGTTTGAACTCATTGATGAAAACGTTTACGACGAACGTATGCTTCAGTTCTGTAGACAGCGCTTTTGTTGCAGAAGACAATTCGAATAGCGCATTCATATGATATATAAACTGCAGCCGTGGATTGTTGTAGCAATTAACAACTAAGTTCCAGGCAGTATCGTAGTTCATATCTGTCAGATCCATGCGTTACACATCTTAATCTCGTTCGGAGGCTTTGCTTTATTTTCTTGGATGAGTCCGACAAAAGCATCAAAAAAAGCTGACCAATCTATAAATTTGCATGAGTTCTTGGGTACAGGTAATTTCGGTAATGGTACTGGAGTTGATGAAGCTGCGGCAATAACTGTTGTGTTCTCATGTTGAGACGCAGTTAAGATGCGCCTGGCGCAGGAAAAAAAGATTCGCGAGCTTCAGAAATTCCAACGTGAGATAGTCTTCTCCAAATTGCGCAGTAATACAGGAGAAACAGGTCCTTGCAGTTAAACTATAGATGAATGTATTTTAATAAAATTATCTGAAAATTCTACAAGGTTAGACAATCTAAGTTGAAAATGGTTTAGTTTTGTTTTTTATTATTGCTATCCTTTTTGAAATTATTATTTAGTGGATTTAATTCTGACTCAATTCATGGAGCTTAAAGCAATGTGGGGCTCAAAAGAATTGTAAGTTTAACAAGCACTTTGTCTTCAAACAATATTTATTTAATAGGTAAGTATATAGAAAATGGTGTGGCGATTAATCTTATAATTTGACGAAGATATTTATCACGGCCTTAATTTATTTTCAACCAGCACACACTGCAGTCCTTGGCGATCGAAGAAAGAATACTCAATTCAAAAGAACTCAACCAAAAAATTGGCGCTGTAGCAGTGGATACTGAAGTGTAAGGAAGCTATGTTAACAGCTGTTTTAGTGATGCTCTTATTAAATAGCTTACAGATTACTCTTAGAAAATCGTTCACATACATCTCTAAATAATTGATGACTATCGGTAATAGTCAAGTACCTGTCGATGAATTGAGCAGATGGATTTAATTTCCTCCGAATGTCACTTACTTCGAAAAACGAACTCATCAATATTCAGAAACAATAACGAGGCTGGAAGCCGTCACAGTCATGATATAATTTAAATAAGTATAGACTTTTATTTAGTATGTGCGTTATTGTTTGAAGCCTAGTAAATTTAATTTGTTTTATAAGTTTTATTTCTTGAAGTTAAAAAATTTAATCAATATTATGTTTTATTAATCATTGCAAAAACTAGGAATAATTAGATTAAGAATTGAAAATAAGAGTTAGAAGTGTAAGGAGTGTTCACGACACAACGCGGCGAACAGTGGATTTGTTTAGAGTTTTTTTGATCGGTGTAAGAATTTTTCCAGGTGCAACGGGCAATAAGAAATTTGAAAGCCAAGTGAATAAATTAAAATTAATATTCCCTTTTTTATACATTTAATTATTATAAGGTGGTGAAAAAAACTGGTTCTTCCTTTTATTGGTTTTGATTTGCTTATAGGGATTTATTTGATTTCAAATTTATTCCGTGAGTGTGAGAGTGGTGATCAATGCGACATTGGTGGAATAGTTGAAATGTGAAAACTCGAATCTGTTTGTCTTCAGGACATTGCAATGCCCTCGGTATTTTTTAAATGTGATAACTGGAATCGGCTAAACAATTTTTGCCGATGTAAACGTCCTCGACTGTGAATGTGAAACCTCGAATCTGTCACGAGTCGAGGCGCATGAGCACAGTAGCCAGCTTAGTGGCTTCTGTAACCGGGAGTGGCGACCCTTGATTTAAGTCTACCCCGCGTAGTCGGGAGTCTTTTTTAGTTCAAGCGGGACTTAAGTTCCTTATAGACAGGTCACCCACTGTAGTTGCCTGTGTGGTTGCCCTCACAGTTAATTTTTGTGGCAGATGGTTCAATTTTGTTGGCACGGCAAGCATCGGTAGTGACATTGAAAGCAACTCAGATAGGTCGGAGGGCGCAGTAAGGTTTAGTAAGGCCATTCTCTTGGCAGTTTGACCACTGGACGGGTCCATTTCGCTTATGAGGCTCCTCTATTCGACGATGGAGTAGATACTGAAGTTTATAGATCGAATGAATTTGATTTTTCTTTGAGGACTTACTATCAGGGGCTAACTCTATTTATAAACATTGGTTGTGGAACCTTTAGCTGTTTTTTATGTTCATCGCTGCCTTTACTTCAAATCCTTTTTCCTTAATAGCTTCGACTATTCTTGCAGTTGAGTCGATTCTCTTTAGTACCACGCCCTTTAGTCTAAAGCCCTTTTTTCACCTTAGGCTACTTGTCAGCTAGTTAGTGTAATAGATGTTGCACTCATTATCAAGCTTTGTAACTTTAACGCAGTTTTCTACGTCATCACCCTGAAGTTTCACTTCGTTAATGTTCCCCTTTTTATACCCTTGCAGAGGGTATTATAATTTTGACCAGAAGTTTGTAACGCAGTGAAGGAGACATTTCCGACCCTATAAAGTATATATATTCTTGATCAGCATCACCAGCCGAGTCGATCTAGCCATGTCCGTGAGTGAATGTTGAAATGAGATTCTAAGGGCCGGACGCCCCTTAACTCCTTGTGTGGTCGCATAAAATGTTTAGACGCACCTGTGTCAATAATTGATCTCCTAATAATCGCAGCAATACCTCCGTATTCCTTATTTTGCGCTATGTGTTTGACTCTGTGCTGTGTTCTTAGAACGCCTGTGCGCTCAGAAATAGCTGGTCTTCTTTTTTGATAAGCTGCTGTTTGAGTCGGTAATAGCCCCCTTGAAAATAAAGGATTGACCTCCATGGGCTCTTGTGTGTCATTATTGTTCTGATGCCTGGCTAGTCAGAGTAGACCCGCGCGTGGTATTGCCTGTTAAAATTAGGATTTTTGGCTCCATTTGGTTGTGGTTCATTTTGCTGAGCGCATTTGTCGTTCATACGACCCTTCATTTTTGCGACGGACTTGCGATCTTTGGCTTCTTGACTTTTCGCAAAGCTGGCTGCAAAAATGTATCTTTTATGATTGGATTCCATCTCGTGTGCTAGGGCTAAAGCCGACAAGCAAGTCTTAGACGAAAGAGCACATATGTGAGGCTACGTTTTAGTCCCGAGATGAATACCCGAAATGCATCGTCGCGGAATTTATCTTTGCCATCGTGGCCTCGTATGACATGTTGACCTTCGTGGTGTACGAGTATAGGGTTAGTATCTTATCTAACATACCTTATTATAATACTAAAGTATGGTGAGGCCACCTTGCGTCAGAGTGTCTAACTCTTCTTCGATGACATGCATCGACCTTTTGTAACTACATATACGAGTATGGAAAATCGAGGCGATTTTTAATCACGTTGAAATTCAATACTGTGCCAAATGAGGCCAAAACCGCATCTGCAGGGTCTCGAATTTTGCTATTAATATAATTATAGCTTGACAACGCAGCGAGCTGTCAATATATGGCTTAAATATTAGGTATGGCCGTATGTACTAATTCCTTAAGGTGATCGGGGCCAATATATCTGGGACCTGTTATGGGTATATGTATGGTATGTGTATGGTATGTGTATGGTATGTGTATGGTATGTGTATGGTATGTGTATGGTATGGGTATGGTATGGGTATGGTATGGGTATGGTATGGGTATGGTATGGGTATGGTATGGGTATGGTATGGGTATGGTATGGGTATGGTATGGGTATGGTGTGGGTATGGTATGGGTATGGTATGGGTATGGTATGGGTATGGTATGGGTATGGTATGGGTATGGTATGGGTATGGTATGGGTATGGTATGGGTATGGTATGGGTATGGTATGGGTATGGGTATGGTATGGGTATGGTATGGGTATGGTATGGGTATGGTATGGGTATGGTATGGCTATGGTATGGCTATGGTATGGCTATGGTATGGCTATGGTATGGCTATGGTATGGCTATGGTATGGCTATGGTATGGCTATGGTATGGCTATGGTATGGCTATGGTATGGGTATGGTATGGGTATGGTATGGGTATGGTATGGGTATGGTATGGGTATGGTATGGGTATGGTATGGGTATGGTATGGGTATGGTTTGGGTATGGTATGGGTATGGTTTGGG
>JAJJHY010002900.1:0-42903 GCA_021224005.1 Drosophila setifemur
ACAGACAGACAGCTGACAGCATTTCTTCTCGTACTTTCCCCCCCCCCCCCTACTTTCTTCTCGGCCATTTCTCCGAATCCTTTGACGGACTCGCTGAAAGGACTTTCCCAGTTCCACTGGGGACATCTTCGCCTCGAAGAGCGTTCAAAGTAAGAGTCAATGAATGGGGAGCTCGATATTGAAAGCCGATTTGAATCTCTGATGGAACCAGTGGCCATACAAAATGTCCAAAGGCCACTCTGGCCATTCAATTAGTTGAGAAGCTAAAAAGCTAAATAAATGGAAAATGCATCAAGCCACAGATTGCGTTTTAAACTAACTTTAAACTAAAACACTCGGAGAGTGAGGGGAAAATTCAAAAGATTCGAAATTATAATTAAAGAAATGTATTTAAAAAACAAATATTTATCAAATCGGAAACTTGAAGTTCAATCCAATGTATGTGACAACATTTGCAATAACTATTGAGATACAAATTAAAACACATTTCAAAATTCGAAATACCATTTAACACCATTTAATTATAGATTTGTTTTTAGTTCTTTGTCTATTATTCCCAGCAACTGCTCTCTAAATTTTCGGCTTTAGGCTAAAATAATATTTCTCGGCTTAGAACCACTTCAATCCCTTTGTTGAACTCTACTCAATCACTCTCTAATTGAACTCTGCTCCCAAAACTGCTCCTAAAACTGCTCCTTAAACTGCTCCTGTCTGCCCAGCAAATGAACTCAATTGAAGCGAATTCTATCACTTGTTATCCCGTCGCACACTCAAATTCATTCAATTCTCCTTCATTTAGCTGGCTGCTCTCCTTTATTTTGTTGCAGGACTCACAGGACTCGCCGGGTTTGCTGGGAGTCGATTAAACTTTGATCTAAGCGCTTTCGAACTTTTATTTTATTTATTTTATTGTGCGGCGCATTTTCCTTTGAATTGAGTCCGGAGTCCGGAGGCAAAACATTTAAACAGATTTTTACGATGCCTTCTTCCGATGGTTTCTTCTGGCGCTGTCGTAGAGTGGACAGCAGAACATCAAGAACTCCAACTCGTCCACAGTTGGAGATAAAGTGTCTCCATTTCCCTCCGTGTGATGGCCCTTTCTTTTGTGTGGAAGGAAAAGGCTTATGGAGAGCATGTACTATGTAAATACATTCGGCTCGAACGGCAAATTCTTTGATTCTCTGTTTGCTTGGCGGTGCTTGGTTACCTACACGGGGACCAGCAGGGATCTGTCTATCTGTATCTATCACTGGAGCACTGGAGCACCCCCTAGGCACCACCCACGGAGGCCAACTCACGCGGAACGAAACAAATCAAATGTGGCAAAGGCTGCGATATTGAGACGCGTTGAGGCGCTAAACGTGCCGCCTAAATGTTTATGCCCCAATCTCTCTCCCAGATGAAGATACCGAAAAGCAGTAACGGTAAACGAGGCGTTGTCAACTTTATCTCCCACCCCCTGTCCCAATCTTGCCAAGAAATCCACCCACTCCTACCCCTGCCCCTGCCCCGCCCACAAACTTCCCTTCAAGGATGTTTTTGCGGGATACTCGATAGGAGGACACACTCTGGAGAAATATCTGAAGCTGAGCGCCTCTTAAAACTCCAATGCTGAAGAGAATTTTGTTTATAGCATACAATTAAGATTCTATTACCTCCTCTTTGCCACTCAAAATGCTTATTATAATTATTTTGTATTTAATTAGTTTGTATTTACTTTTGAAAATTCCCTACTATTCCGTAACAAATATTTCTCTTCTATTCTTATGAACTTTGTAAGTACATAATACTATCTTCCAATTCTTGTAAATTCTATCTTTTTTCCAAATGATTGAAGAACCCTGAATTTTGTTTCATATTTAAGTAAACTCATCCTTTTTAAACGTCTTTTAATGATATTGCTATTCCTTAACAAATGTTTTTCTTCCATTCCTTTTGATTTTTCCAACCATTTAGATTTTTTTTTAAAGTCACCAAAGAACCCAGAATATCTTATTATAAACCTTTATTTTATTTTAATTTGATTCCAAATTAATTGCTCCATCTGTTTATCAAACAAAAGGGGTAAAACCACCATTTGAAATACACTGAACAAAATTTGTTTCATTTGAAATTAAACAACATGCTGGGTAAATTTTCTGTAAGTGCATATAACTTTCGCTAAGGCAAAAGCCGACGCTAATGTATTCTACGTGTCAATGTGGGCCCCGGCCTCCGACGGATATCTGTCTGGACTGCTTCCACCCGTTGGCAGCTAATGCGCGGGAAAAGGACGGGGATAGACGGATTTGGCGAATTAGTTGGCCATGGAGAAGAGAAGTGTGTTCCCTAAAAGCTATAGCTGGATGTTCGTGCTATATGTACTATATGTCCATGGATGAATCATACAAATTAGATTGAATATTCCCCTAATGACATGTGGTAAGAGATTACTATCGTTACCCGATCAATTCATTAATCGTTTGCTAATGACATAGGAACATACATACATATCTATATGATATATGCTAGTTATTCGCTATTCAATTGATTCGGATTCTTTTTTTTTGGAAATTTGTTTATTTTGGTAGTATGTACCATACATACAATATATATTTTATTTATGTTCAAGAAAAAGAGAAACCCATCAAATTGAATTTAATTTCATTATTGATTTTGTAACAAATATATGAAGAAAATTATTAAACATTTTCTTAAAGGTTTTGTTTTTTTTTCGCTGATCTTAACTTTTCCACAAAATAAGCTAAGCCTACGCCCTTGAAAAAGTATTTCTTTTTAATTCCAACCAACTTGAATTAAGACATCTAACCAATACATAATGGTTTTAATAATATTCTTAAAATATATATATTTCATAAAAGTTGTGTTCAAGAAATGGCTCTCTTTATATTGTTTTAAATATACGTAAGCCATATTTGTGCATAAATTAAAACTCTCCCATTATTAATCTATAATTTTAATTGAATAGCCAACTGTTGGGATTTTGAAAACGATAAATATCACCATTCCACTATCTTTACATAGGATAACCCTTAGAAAAGGGACTCCCAACTCCCCACTCCGCATCCCCATCCCAATCCCCATCCTTCAGATGAGAAGGAGATAAGGTACTACAGAGACACGTATGTACATAGGTGCCGGAAAGAGATATATATGCGATAAGAGGGGTAAGGCGATATATGTACACAAAGGTATAAGGATATAAGCACCTACTGGCAGGCAGAAGGCATTTATGGCCCTTTCCCTTATTTTCGTATGTGCCAATGGCAAACATTTAAATTGAATCAAGTTAAGTTATATATATTTGACATTTTGTTGGGCCATAAGGCTTAATGAACCCGTTGCCAGATTTAAGTGACACTTTCTCTATTCTCTATTCCGCCGCTTGATGCAAATTTTCATAAAGTTGTCAAAAACTTGGTTTTGCCCCACCATTCGTATTTATTTTTTTTTGCCAGTTTTATGGACCTTCCACATACATTTCATTTTTTTGGCATTCGACAAAGTTTGGCGTATAAAAAGGAAAAGTTTAAACAGTTTACAGCTCACATCTTGGCCCGAAGGGTAGAGAAAGTTNCTGCGAAAAAAATAAAGAATATCGGAAAGGGGAGAGAGGAGAAAGGAGAAAGGGAAAGCCGCAACAGTTGGAAGGCCGAGACAAACGATGTGTCCAAACACCTTAAGTATACGCACTGTTGTACACAACCCACCACCGGCCCTCCGCCCTCCTCCGCCACTGGATGTCAAAAATTAAACGAAGCAATATATTATGGCCTTGTCAATGGGTGTGCGTGTGTGTGTTTGTGTGTGCTTAAATATCCATTTATATATGCAGATTTCCCTGAGCCTCCTTTCGGAAAGGGTTCGTTCGAGGCTGCTACCCGATACCCTGCAACGTGACCCCTGAACCCACGGGTTAACTGCGGGTGGATTAGGTTCGATTAGGTTCAGACACGGGTTTGATTAATTATTAATTATTAATTCCGGGTTTTTAAACTGTCGTTAACAGACCGAAAAAACGGGCTTTCCTTGCTTTAATCATTTTATGTATCTTTCGGGTGGATCAACTTGGAACTATTTGTATGAATATTCATATGAGATATATGGTTATATATACATTTACAATATAAATTGTTTAGGGTGGTTATATTTTCGAGTATTTCCAATTTTTTAAGCGGTACTGCGTGGCCTGCTTTTCCGGAGTTTTTCCATTCGCAAAATCGATTTCCCGTACCCGCAACTATTTGGGAGCTGTGATTAATGAAATCTGAGAACTTTTGATAGTTGCCCAGTGGACAGGATGAGTTAGGGGACGGATCATACTATATATAGTTTAATAATTCCCAAAGAGTTGGGGGTTATTTGAGGAATTTGTCCCGATTAAATATGCCCCATAAATGCTGTGAGTGCATTACCATTAAGTCAGTTTTCCCTTTTATCATTTACATGGATCTATTATATATATGCGTGTATATATATTTCTTCAGTCCCTTCCGAGAGTTTGTCTTTATGTTAATGTCTATTTTTTGGCCCTCCCTCTCTCCCAGCATTCTCGGGCAATTCGAAACATAATTTGGTCTTGTTTATTCCCCAACTCTCATTTCGCTCTGTTTTTTCATACTCATTTTTATTTGGCTATGTATTAAGTTAATTAATGCGAGGCATAAGCCGTCGCTTCTGCCATTTAGCTCGTCGTCCTTGTTGTCCTTCGTCAAGTCAATCACATGATAATGGAAACAACAAACATTTCTAATGTTTTCCCAACTTTATTTCGGGGCTGTTTCTGTTTTTTATCGTTTTAATTAATTTTGTAAGGGATTTGTGGGGCTTATGAACTTTAAATACTTAACGTTTTTTTTCTCTGTGGCCCCCAAAATCACGAAATCACAAAAAGAACAAAAATGCGTGGAAAAAGGAAAATAGTCAGGGAAAATATAGAAGGAAAGTCGGTGGAAAATTATAGCCCCATAAATGGCTGAAACTGAATCTCTAGTTTGCCTGGAAACCGATGGCAAAAACATAAATAGACGAAACCCGCGCTGCACTTCTGGGATTCTGGGAAAATTATAAGACCCACTGCAAGGGCATTAGGAATTAAGCCAATGAAAATGTCATTTTCCGAGAAGAGTTTGTATGCAGAAAGCCTTAAGTGTTGTACTGGGAAATGGGTACTTGCCTTCGGCTTACAATACATTTCGCATGTAAAATCCACATGGTAAATATTTAATTGTATTCCAAGATGTTCTCTGAAATTCTCCCACGAATATTTTACCAGAACTCTTCTCTCAAAAATAAAAATCCCCTAGCAAAAATGGAGGATTATCCTCCGGGTTTTTTTTTCAACTTGCATTCCCATTCGACTTTATTCACTTCCTGTATTTTATTTTTCTTCCTTCAACTACAATCCCAGGCTTTTCAATATTCTTGGTGAGGGTATTATAATTTTGCCTGGATGTGTGTATCTTTTCGTTCCGAATATATATAACTATATATACTTGTATATATAACTGCCAGAGGAATACTTGAAAAAAAAGAGACATTGAGAACACTTTATTGGGAAACAGACACTTCCAATGACAGTATCCAACTGCAGAAAGGGTATTTCCAGCCTCGGACTTCTTCCTCGCCTCCTCCTCCTGGTCTTACTCCCGCATTGACAGGAAATGTATGTTATGGTTTCCATATATTAAAATGCTGCCACTCAATAAAATCAAGACGGAGGGCGGGGGAATCGGGGGAAACCTATGCAAAGGAGTCGAGAGCACTTCCTTTGCACAGGGCATGTTTCAGGACACATTCCTTGGACTCCGGCTGACAGAGAGGAGATTCAGAGATCCACAGATTCAAAGATTCAGAGATGGGTGTATCAAAAGAGTAAAAAAAAAACAAAAACAAAATGTAAACAAATCACAATAAATAACAGATAGGCATTCGCCCTTGCTTTTGCTTATGCTTTGTACTTGAAATATTTATAAATATATACACATGTGGGCGTGGCTACGAAATTTTTTCAATTATATTGACAGCAGCAAAAGTTTCCCTCGCGCATAAATTTTAAATCACAGGAAAAGTTTCTTTTCGTTTTTTGCTACAAATCCAAACAAGAAAAAAAATGGGCGGGAAGTGCTTCTGACATGTGTAAATTTGATGGGCGGGGCAAATGCTTAATTCAATACGCATCAACAATAATTAATGAATTTTTATTGAAGTTGTGATTCGGTTTTTATGATGAGAAATGAGATATAGCACCCCATATGGCAAATCATAAATTATCCCCGAAAAAAAGAAACCAGACACACGCAATAGAAAAACGAGGAGCATCAAAGGGAGAGGATTTTCCTTTTTTTTGTGGGGGATTGGGGGANATGTTGCCTTCGGTTTACAATACATTTCGCATGCAAAATCCACATGGTAAATATTTAATTGTATTCCAAGAAGTTCTCTGAAATTCTCCCACGAATATTTTATAATAACTCTTCGCTCAAAAATAAAAATCCACCAGCAAATGGAGGATTATCATCCGGTTTTTTTTTCAACTTGCATTCCCATTCGACTTTATTTTTTTTTTCTTCCTTACTTCGCCCTATATAAACCACAATCCCAGGCTTTTCAATACCCTTGCTGAGGTTATTATAATTTTGCCTGGATATTTATATCTTTTCGTTCCGAATATATATAACTATATGTATTTATAACTGCCAGAGGAATGCTTGGAAAAAAGGGAAATTCCGAACACTTTAGTGGGAAATACACAATTCAAATGACTGATCCAACTGCAGAAAGGGTATTTCCAGCTTCGGGCTACTTCCTCGCCTCCTCCTCCTCCTGGTCTTACTACCGCATTGACAGGAAATGTATGTTATGGTTTCCATATATTAAAATGCTGCCACTCAATAAAATCAAGACGGAGGGCGGGGGAATCGGGGGAAACCTATGCAAAGGAGTCGAGAGCACTTCCTTTGCACAGGGCATGTTTCAGGACACATTCCTTGGACTCCGGCTGACAGAGAGGAGATTCAGAGATCCACAGATTCAAAGATTCAGAGATGGGTGTATCAAAAGAGTAAAAAAAAAACAAAAACAAAATGTAAACAAATCACAATAAATAACAGATAGGCATTCGCCCTTGCTTTTGCTTATGCTTTGTACTTGAAATATTTATAAATATATACACATGTGGGCGTGGCTACGAAATTTTTTCAATTATATTGACAGCAGCAAAAGTTTCCCTCGCGCATAAATTTTAAATCACAGGAAAAGTTTCTTTTCGTTTTTTGCTACAAATCCAAACAAGAAAAAAAATGGGCGGGAAGTGCTTCTGACATGTGTAAATTTGATGGGCGGGGCAAATGCTTAATTCAATACGCATCAACAATAATTAATGAATTTTTATTGAAGTTGTGATTCGGTTTTTATGATGAGAAATGAGATATAGCACCCCATATGGCAAATCATAAATTATCCCCGAAAAAAAGAAACCAGACACACGCAATAGAAAAACGAGGAGCATCAAAGGGAGAGGATTTTCCTTTTTTTTGTGGGGGATTGGGGGATTCAGTGGATATGTTATTAATTTTACATCCTATTTATCCTTTAAATCCTAAACCACATCAAAATAAGACAAATTGCTGAAAGAACTGTGGAAGAAAGAAAGTAAAAGTGCTTTCTTATTTAAAAGCTTGTTGGAAAAAAAAAAACTATATAATCGCAAAATATAAATTAATCATCAGAAGTAATTGTAAAATTGTAAATAGTATATAAAGAGAATAACAAAATACATGAAATTCATTTCAAACGATTTTAAAGGAAAGACAAAAAATAACTCATACGCAGAGTTGGCTTATTATTATTTCGAACTTAAAGAGTTGTAGGTTCAACCTTTTGTTTCAGCTTAAATCGTTTCCACGAAGGAGTATTATCCTCATAGTAAGTGAGCCATTTTGCAACGCCAATCATTGGAGTGGAGTGGCCCAACCACCCTTTGGGCCTTGGCAATAAATTTGGATCAGTTTCAATTGAGTATAACATTAAGCTCATTAAAAGACGGGCCAAGTTAGTGGAGCGTCTGCGGATGGGGTTTACAAATTTGTGCGCAAATCTTGGCCAACACAAAGAGTCATCAAATTTGGTGGCCCCGAAAGAGGTGGATCATCAACCGGGTCAGGGTCAGGACCTCGTAAATCCATTGGGGGAACCTGCCTAGGAGTGGGTTTTGGTTGCTCTTAGCCAAGGGAATTTCTGAGGTCATGACGCGTGGCGCAGTTGATTAATTCTCAATTTTATTTGGCCTTTTTATAGAGCGACTGCAGCGATGGAGATGGCGACACAGACCCAACCAAGTCCCGTCTCAGTCACCTCCTCTCCTCAAACTTTCTCCAGCCTTTCTTCTTTCTCCTCTCGGAAAACTCTTCCTCCCCTTTCCGGTGGCCGCTTTCCGCTTTTCAAATGTTGCGATTTTGTTTGCCTTGGTTTCGGGTTTCGCTTTTCGGCATGATTTTATGCCACCTATCAAATTTCCACACGCAGGAGCAGCACTCAGAGAAAATGTATTCAATTATTTTACAATTTGTCACATTATCTGGTCATCAAAAATGCATATTTACTTAAATTAATGAGTGTAAACTGAATATTTTGAATTAAATAAAACCGATTTATTTTCTCCAAGTTCAGCATGTCTCCAGGATGCTGAGGTGGGTTACGCCGAGGTGGTTTTTGGCCCTTTTGTAAGCAGCCAAGAAGAAGCCAAAATAAGCCAAAGCAATATTTTATTTCACCATGAATCGTAAAAATTGCTCGTTTTATTGCTTTCAAAGTGTTTTGCCGGTTGCCAGTCGCCGGTTGAACTCAACCTTCGTCTCCTGAGAAACTTACCATGTGCCCTTCATTTCGTTTTTACTCTTTTTTTGTTGTATATATATATTTTATTTATTCCCCAGTCCACAGAGCAGCGGGAACAAAGGGCACAAGGCAAACATCGCCAGGTGGCTGGAGGAGGAGGAGCCGGGGGAGGAGGTGGCTCTGGCAAATGTCATGCATAAATCGTAGGACTCCTGTGGGCGTCTATCCTCGTCCAGGATATTCTATGTAGGCCCAAGTGACTTTGACTGATGGGTGACAGAAATACAGGCAGGGCGATAAGGTGCGGATTGCCTTACAGCTGGGGCCATTAATATTTTTTATTTATATTTATCATTCGGCAGCAACTCAGAGCGGATACAGATACATTTTGCGAGTTGCCAATCAAGCTTCTAACCAAAAGCCACCAACAAAAGAGATAATTAAATGATTTATTTTTGATTTAGCTGTGTTAGTTGAAAGCAATAATATTTAAAACACAACTTCAAAGAAATTTCAATAACAAATAAATACTTTTAAATTGCATAATATTCTCGCAAATCTGGATCCAATAACCGATTTAACAGATACTTAAGCACTCTTAACCTGCTTCCCTTAGTTCTGAGAAATATAAGAACACAGAACAGACAAGATACACAAATTTGCCCAGTAATTTTAAAGGCAACTACTGCAAATCCCGACAGCATCAAAATCAATTTCCATAAATTGATTCGAAATATAGTAGTTTCCCTACCACAAATAAACCCAAAATCAGATGTTGGCTCTGGCTAAACAAAAATCCCGCCTCATCACTTCCCATCAGCGTTTTCCGGCTGCGCCATCAAATTGGGCCAACAAATTTATTTATGCATTCAATTAGCATACAATGGGGCTAAAAGGGGGCGTGGTCATCGGAAAAGGAAGGTAAAACTCAACCTCACTCGATTGCAAATTGAGAAATTACTTTAAAAAGCAAACAGCCAGCTTGCCAAAAAAAGCGACGATGCGGGTTTTGTTTTCTGTTTTTCTACTTATCCCCAACAATAAATAAAAAAAGAAGAAAATAAAATGCTATCCTAGGAACCTAAACAAATTTCATGGCGAGGTCCTTTTCGTTAAATATGAGTGAGGTCTCCTTTTTTACTTATTGGAGTATTTGGCGGCCGCATTTATTACTCATTTACAGACATTGTCGTCCTGGCTCCTCCTTCCTTTCCTTTCCTTGCTCCTTTATTTTTTTGTTTTTTGTGTCTGTTGGCTTTGCTTTTCGTTTACTGCGAAACGAACAAAAGTTTGAAATCTTTAAATGAATTTAATATGCACAAAGTATGGGAAATATTTCTGGGATTCGGTTCGGTCCTTCCAGGGGGCCCAGGGGTGGCGTTTCCCCTCGGAGAGGGTGAGGGATGGCTGACAGTGCCTCCATAATGTCCCATCACCGTCACCGTATATGATTTCGGAATTATGTTCATTAATATGTTGATATAATAACTTTTTTCCCCCCGCGCCACCATTTTTTCTCACAGTGTCTGTGTGTGGCAGCTGTTGTGTGGCGGCGTCCCGACGGCAACCACAAAAACCGCAGAAAGGATTCCAGGACGAGCGGAGATGATGCCATAGGCTTTGCCCTTTTTTTTAACGCAGTTTTGAGGTTCCTTTGAGCTCCTTCGACAAGGAGTCCTCCCTCCAACTCTCAGGACTTTTTCCTCGTTTTTTTCCTGTTTTTCAAATTTTTGGTGTGCCGATATTTGGTGGAGAGAGGAGAAAGTTTCCCCAGATTGATGGCTAAGCTAGGGACAGTCCCAACAAGGAGATATCCTGGCCAAACATGTCAGCAAATCTAAATCCGAGATTTGGCTGCATATCAATCAAAGCTGGGAGAAGCTTTTGAAGTTTTTCACTAACTAATATATTTAATATTTTTGTGGCTTAATTTACTTTTAACATTCATTTAATTGATAGCTTTAGGCATTCATTTTTTCCCAGGAAAATAGTCGAACAACGATCCTTTTTGTTTAAATTTATTTTGAATTAGTTACTTAAAAATTATAACTTAATTTAAAAATAAAAAAAAAACTGAGAAGAACTAAAAAGTACAAAATTTGCATACACAAACATTAAAAAGTACCGAAAACAAGCTAATTGTGATTAGAGAAAAGAAATTTTGCTTTGAAAATCGCAAGGACAGCAGACAATTTTCCAACATCCCGACCCACAAGAATCTCATTTAGTTTTCCTTTGGTAAAATTCTCCCATCTACCATCTCCCATCTGCCCTTCGCTGGGATTTGCCACCCAATAAACGACTGCCGAATCCCGGAAAATTAACATTCCCCAGATTAGTTTCGTCATGTTATGAGATATATGTGCTTGTGCTCGGACTCAAGTGCGCCATTCCACATAACCCACATATCAATGATGATTGTTGGTAATCGTATCCCGAGTCCAGAATCCAGAATCCATTGGATTCCGGCGAATGAACTGCCCACCTAGGCGTTGCTCATACGCCACGTGGCCGCATGTGCAAAACGTTGAATAAAATATGCCCCGAATCGACGGAGTGACGCCATAAATATTTGATTTTCATTGGAATTGCCTTTTCACATTTCGTTAAATCTGGAAAATAATACCCGTTTGGGTGTGCCCCTCCTTCTTCCCCGCCTCTGCCCCAATTAAATGCTTTATTAATGCTCAGTGATGTGAAAGTTCTTCAGCGCTGAGGTTAAGGTTAAGTCGCCTTAAGATACTTTCTTTTTAGAGGGGGAGGGGAAATTCGTGGAAGCACTTGGCCTTCAAACTACATTATGTCGCGCAAATAGGAAAACGCTACAATTCTGGGAGGGCAATCTACAAACAGTTTTCCATTTAAGCTCATTATTGAAGGAAGCCCGAGTACATTACAAAAAATAAGGAAATCAATTTTAAACGCTCAAAGGATAATTACAAACTGTTCCAGTGCATTAGGTTACTTTTTATTAAGGGTTTTTATAAAACGATTGAAACGTGTTTTGCAAGGCCAATACATATTAAAGTTTTAAGACTTTATTTAATATTTATTCTGTTATACCATATTTAAGATAATTAAAAAAGCCTTTGAACCCGATTTAAGATTTTAGATTTTCAAGGAAAACCCTATCAGAACGATGATCTTAAAAGGGGAAAAGTTATGTAGTGGCAGCAAAATATTTGTCTTTCTTTCCTCCGGACTTTTTAGCTCCATTACTTTCTCCCATTTCTTCTGCATTTCACCACTAAATCCTACTCCATTTCAGCTTATCCCCACCGAAAGCCGCTTGGCAAATTATCAAACTTAATTTGGCATTTTTCCTGCAGTTTCCGCAAACAAAAATCGAAATATATGGAATAAGAACGACTTTTGTGGTCAACACTTAAAGAATTAATGGAGGCTTCAGTTCTCTAAGCTCTTGCCGCCAAATTTATTTATTCCTTTCTCCTTTTTGTCCACCAAAAGCCGCTTTGCTTCGGGCCGTATTTAGATGTGTGTTTCATCTTGGCAGTTCATTTTGTTCGCTGCCCTTTGAATTTTAGTTCCAAAGGGTATGCGAGTGGGTATATTGGTTGCAAGGAGTCAGGGGAATTTTAGTTGGTATGGCTGATAATATTAGTAATAAACGAATTTTAACAAAATATTCGAAATTAATAATTCTTTTGAAGACAAATTTCTCCTAGGAATGAAACCATGTTTTTTTTATATTTCTTAGTTATATTAAATAAAATCGTATCTTCACTATAAAAATTTTTATATTATATAAATATATAATTGATAATTTGATTGTTTTGCTTTCAATATTACCACCTATCTCACTTTGTCAATATTATTATTAAAAAAAAAACAAATTATCATTGTATTTAGATATTTGTTTTTGTTTATTGGAATCTTAAGACGATAGTTAATCATTTGCTGTCTATAGTTGCTGTTTTACCCCAAACACACAAAACCAGGACTGGCGGGAACAAAAATAAATACTAGAGAATCGTCATTGTCCTTTATCCTCGGACTGCCCCTCCGATGTCCTGTTGTTGTTGTTATTGTTGATGTTGCTTAATGTGCTTGTATTTACTTAAACGCACAAACGACTTTCCGGAGGTTCCGCCGGACTTTCTTCGCCTTTCTCAGACATTGTCCTGCAGCAGAGGCACATTAGCGCCCACTTCACTGATCCTTGCTATCCCGGTGCAAATCCTTTGTCCATCCTCCATCCGCCTGTCCCAGCTGCTGATGAGCAGCAAATTGAATTTTATTGACTTGATTTGCACAGCGCGCCTTCTTCGATTCATTTTCTGACCATTGCGTCAAGTTTGTATATGCACAGAGCGAAATTTTGTAAAGTAAATATTGATTATATGGACTATATAGAAAATATCGAACTAAACTATTTTTACGTTCCAAGAGCTACCAGTAAAAACTAAAATATTAGCATCAGTTAATGGAAAATATATGAAACTGCATAACGAAGGGATAATTATTTGAAATAATTTTTGTCTTTGTGTACGAGTGCGAGTGTGTGTGTGTATACCCAATAAATTGATTTCTGATTATCATTGCATAATAAAATGGCTAAATCCGTGAGACCAACAAAAAAAAAAAGTAAAAGGCTCAGAAAGAAGGCAAAGAAACGAAGGACGCGCATAGACAGAAGTTTTAATGAAGCGTATTAAAATTTAATTAAATAACAATTTGCGCAAATATAAATAAACATGGCGCTGCTTATGTAAAGCAGCCCAGAGCCAAGGAGGAGCAGCAGGAGGAGCAGCAGCAGGAGGAGCTCCTGCAGGACATTCATCCTCCTCTCCGGGCAACGCCCAGTGCGGCGAACTTTAGTCATTAAATTAAGTGCACGAGACGACGACAACGACGCGACTGAAGATGGAAGACGATTGCGGGGGGGAGTTTGGAGGCAAGACATAGGTGTGGGGGATGCGCAGAGGGGGTCGCTGGGCCACAGGTTGACGGACCATGTGCGAGAGCTATTCAGCGATTTTCCCATATAGCCATTGCTCAGTTTCATTGGAACTCAAATGTATACAAATACTTTTCCTTTTGTTTTTCATAGTATAACAATACATTCATGACAAATAAAACTTCAAATTAAGTGAATTTTAATTTCATTTTATTCAGTATTTTATATTTTGTATTTGCTTAAACAGTTTTTCCTACTATTTGCTTTTGATTAGGTTGTTATTATTTACTTATATTACAACGCTCAGATCTAATGAAATGAAAGATGGCATAGCAAGATATAATTACATTAATTACACGATAGTATGAATGAATTTATTTAATGCAATATTAAATTCAATGATATTAATTAATTCGAACTAATCAAATTCGAACTACGGATCAAGGATGGTAAAATAAGCTTCCTCAAAAACAAATCCATTACCCTAAATGTTAATTTCAACAATATCAACTTAGTAGTAAGCATTTTACTAGTTTTATATTTTTTAGCTTAAGATTTCGTGTAATTTAGCATATATTTCCTTTTTTAAGCGCTGTTTTTCAAATTGTTTTTTTAATTTTCATACCTTCCTCACCTCCCTCGCAACTGTTCAGAGCGCTCAGCCGGCGTCAGTATCTTTTTTAAATGCGATTTTTAATCTCTCATACACTCTGCCACACACCCATCCAAATACATACCACATACGGAGCTTCAAAGGGTCGCCAGAAGTGCCACCCTTCGCGCTTCCCTGTTTCCTTGTTTTCGATGAATTCGCGTGCGTGAAATGCGGCGGGAAATCTGCTTCATAGAATTTTTCTTTATTCATTCTTTTGAGAAAAACTTCAAGTGGAACTGGAATAGGCTTAAAAATTAAAAACCGTTTAATTTGATGTATTGTGCAATTTTATTCAACCGATTTCAATGCCCATTCAGGGTAAATATTATGCTTAGCTGCCTTGAAAGCTTTTCGTTTTCATAGAAATCGTAAAAACCATTTTGATTTTTCAATGGATGTGTATATATTTAAGTGATCATTTCGAGGACTTCCCCACAGGGTTATGATTTACCAATAAATACAAAATAAATTCAATACAATTTGTATTCCGAATAGATCTTAGGTATATATAAAATGACTTCATTTTCCTGGCACATCAGTATTTCATTTTTTCTAGGCATTCCGTTTTAAAGCCGAATAACCTATTTTAAAGGTATTAAAAACATGAAACGATTCCCAAAAAGTTGTTTGCAACCAGAAAATAAACAACATTCTGTCGGCTCTGGTGTTTTCCCATTTTATTATGATGTTTTTTTTAGGGAGGTCGTTAAAAGCTTGCAATGATTGAATTTTAAGAGGCTTGGGGTGACATTTGTATTTTTTATGGGTCAGCCTTCGATGACGGTCTTCTTGGCCGTCGCAGTTTTTGTCTAAGATGTGATTTTCGTCTATAAGCCAATTTCTTATCAACTGTTTGCAAAGAGTCCTGGCTTTGCCACCCATCAAGGTGACTTAATTTCAATTCAGCAAAATGGGTAAATAAATACAACAAAAAACTCAACAAAATATTACAAAAATGCGTTCACGCTAATTTCATATGCAGCCTTGGAAAAACTGAAAATACATGGCTGCGTATGTATGTGTTCGTGATTAATAGCCGGCGAAAATGCCAATTTAATGTGTGAAACTTCTGCGGGGGATTTCCACGAAAAGCCTCCATTTCCCGCATTTCCCCCAGTTAAGGCCCTACAAGTGGGATAAGTTTCTCGAAATTGTTCACTTAGAAGCTCAGAGTGTGCGTAATCTGCTTCTTATTGCCGGGGTCGGAGGTCGCAGTCTGCCAAAATGCCACACAAAGCCTGTCACATTGCTACTTGAGAGTTGAAGTTAGGCTTACATAGTTTTCTAGATGGAAAAATTACACAAATTTGGAGCAGCATTTAATTTCACATAGTTTCCTTACTTTGCTTCGAAACTTCGAATGAAATCAGGCCAGTAAATTAAAAACACATCAGTAAAAGGTTCTTATTTATATTTAAGCTTAAGTTCTTATACATATACCATATATATATTCTTGTAATTGGTATTTGGTAATTTAAAATATGTTATTAATGTCTTAGTATTGTTACTTTTTCCTTTTAAGTTCTTATATATTTTTCAATCCAAAAACGATGTGGTAACTTACTTTTTTGATTTTCCGAAATGGATTCTCGTACAAGGCGACATTTTCAATCAGCCGGCGGTATATCGAGTGAAACAGGACTCAAAGGATTTTCGAGTTTCCAAGGGTGTGCCACTGGTGAAAGTGGCCTCTCTCTCACTCTCTCCGGTTGGTTAATGACGGTGTTCGTGTTTATTACAAGGCCTAAACCAAAAGATAAGGACAACGTTAACCGCAGGATTCGGGGTGGAACAAACGAACTTTCAACTTGTCGCCATGCCAAGGAGGTGTTTGAAATCCCTTTCGGTAATGGCTGGTAATTATCCATAATTAGTTGTAAAATATTGAAGTGAAAGTATTTCGCCATTTTTTTCACTCTATGAGTTGGCAAAAAAAAAGCCGAAGACAGAGCCATTAGTGAAACGTTTTTTGAGACCCGAAGCCCATTCCTTAATGATGGTAATCATAATCATAATAATAATATTGATATTATGATACAAAAAAATTATGAATTGTTCCTAGGCGCTGTTAATTTTTTCTTTCCACATCTGAATCCATGCCCACAATAATGTCATTTTTTGAAAGTCGAAAATTAATTACCACACAAAAACTCATTACGTATACGCCACCGACAGCGTGGTACAAAATATATGGTGAGGGGCAAAAGGAAAATTAATATAGTGAGTAATTAACTCTTCTTTCGAAAAATTTAAGTCCTAATTACTTTCTTTGGAAATTTGATAGCCATTAACATTTCCAACTTCTCAGATGGCAATATATTAAATAACTTTCAAATATATATATAACTCATTTATTTAACTCATTTATATAACTCATTTTAAGATATTTTTAATTTAATTCTGGGTAATCTTTTTTATAAAAGTTGGATTAATTAAATAAATAAAGTGACGATATTTCTAGTATTTGTTTAGTTTTTAAAGGTTGCATGACAATAAGTAGTTAGTTTTAATTTATTTCTTATTAATTAAAATTTTTTTTTTTCTCGTGATAATTTCAAAGCGATACGAAAATGTATAAATTATTTTCCCGACTTGAATACCGTGAAGGGAATAATTAAATTTTTTACGTGATTTTGTTTTTAAATTTGTATATTTTACATGCATACGAAAGTCACAAAAATATTGTTGTAACCCGGAAAATGTTGCTGTTGGGTGGATGGAGTTGTTTTCCACTTTATTGTGGCGCCTTGTTCGAAGCTTGCTCATAAATTTTATTAACGATAATATCCACACCCGCAAACGCTAACGGGCAAGGATTTTTTTTTATTTTATTTTCGGTCACGGGACACGCAAGCCACGTGCCCCGTGGCAGTGCAGGCTGCACGATGATGATGATCTCAGCCAGCTGTGTGGGGCGGGAAGGGGGCGGAGCAGGAGGAGCTCCGAAGGTGGCTTCGGATACGCGTGGATGCATGGAGTAGCGAAAAAAGCGTGGCATGCTTTTAAGCGGGAGTCACACGTCGAGTGCTTTGGTTTGCAAGGAGGCATCCTCACCCCCAGCCCCTTGCCCCTCAACCCTACACCGAGCACTGAGAGAACTCAAATTAATAATAATACAATTATTTCACTTAAGATCTGCCGTTTTTTAAATACTCCTCAAAATGGGTGCTCTCTATATTTCAAAAATTTCAATAAAATTTTTTAAAGAAATATTCAACATTCAATATTAGCAAATTACAAATAGTTACGTTCAAGAAACATGTTAATTATTTGTATTTAAAAAAATAAATGGAAAGGAATTTATTTTTGTTGTGGCACTTTATGGCACTTAATATGGTGTTTACTATATTTTTTAGCTACATTATTTTGAGACATCTTCCAACTATATTCTCAATTAATTTAAAATTTTAGGATTATTTTCGAATTGTGTTTTTGCAAGCAACAGCAAGCGACAGCAGCTAATTAAAATAGTATGAACGCAGCATCAGCTTAAGTGCAGTTTTGCCTGGAAAATGTTTTTCCTCGCGGGTCAAATGGGACGCCGCAAGAAAGCCGCGCGACGGGAAATGTTAAAAAAGAATGTTTAAAAAAATAAAAGTGTTAAGCGTTTTGTAGCCATGGAAATGATGGAAATGAGTGCCGGGATTTTATTTTGGCTTTTTCACTTGCACTTTTGAGGGAAATTGCTCTTTAATGAATTCTAATGCAAAAATACCCGAACAACATTTAATGGTTCCATACCATAAAACATTAAAATAAAATCATTCACAACAATGTGTCACAAATTATTTTCAGTTTATTTGGTTACATGAAAACGCAAAAATTTGGAATTTAAATAAATTATTTAATACACCATTTTGAATTTATTTGGATTTTGGTAAATTAAGTCTACAAAACATATGAAGAACATATACAAAATGAATTGCTATTGAAATTGATGACTATTTGGACCGATCCGAAGAGTTCAATTAAGCGGACTTACTATATCCTAAAGCTGGGAAAAAAAAGGGGTCATTACTCTGGCGTTTATCGAGCTTGGAAATTCGCTTTTCACAGAGATTAAAGCCGATTTGGTTAATGTAAAAAAATCCAACAACTATATCCCATAGCTGCCATAGAAACGTTCTTTGATTGAGGCCCCGAAGCTAGCCATCCAATCTTTTTAATTTTTTCCATAAAATGCATAATAAAAAATATTGCTTCTTTGGTCAAGGCAAATGCCACTCGGGAAATTGCTTCTGAAATTTTGTGAAATTAATCTTCCAAGCAAAAAGCCTATTCTTTAAATATATTGTGTTTCGCGTAATTGCATTTATTTTTCTTGGCAAATTGAAATTCATACCCTTGGCGGGGAAAGTACTTTGGTTACTCTACTTCCATCTCCAACCAACTAATCCAGCACTTTAACCGATTTTTTTATATTTTGTATACCCTTCCAGAGGGTATTAGGAAATACCTCTCAAAAAAAGCTGAAATGCGCAATGGAGCGAAGGAGACATCAAATATAATTGTGCTTTTGATCAGCAGCCTTAAATTTTTACTTTTTAAGATAACTAATTTGTAAAATAGTGTACAAAATCTGCCATGTGTATAGCCCGGTTATATTTAAGAAAATGCACTGGAAGAGTATTCAAAGCTTCGGCACTGGCTTTTCTAAATTGTTTTTTTTTTTCGGCATTTGCATTTTCATTGGCTTCTACCGACAATTGCTTGCAACACGCTCCGCACATTGCATATTTTTATAAATTTACTTAAGCGCTGCCCATTTTCCGGCCAACGGAGAATAGAAAAGGGTGGGTGAGAGATGGGGGTTGAGAGAGGGGGAAAGGATACTGTAATGCACTCGCAGGATCCAGACCCAGAAGTAACGACGATAAATTTGTCGCAGCTAAGCCAAGTTGCGTGTCCGCAGCTCAAATCACGTTGCGAAGTAACCGAAGAAACCGAAAACCCGGAGAAAGGAGTCCGCTTTCGCTTTCTTTTTTTTTGTGTTGTGGGAAAGGCAAGCTGTGAGTGCAAAACAATTGCCGACTTTTTGGTGCATGCAACAAACCGAGAAAAGTGAAAGGCAAGATAAAAACGCAAACAGAAGTCACGTCACGTGCAGTTGAAAGAAAAAAAGGCCGGAATCTTGGAATAACCAACTTGGGATATAGTTGCATAATTGTTTTAAGTCAATTTAAATCGATTTTTGTATCTGGTAATACTCTTTTTCCCAAGGAAAAATTATTTATATTAACAAACAAAAAAACTTTATGGAGTGGGAGCTGTAAAAACAATCTATAAAAATTATAATTATATTAAAAATGTTGCAAATTGAAGTTTGAAATAGAATTGGCTGTATCCAGTTTAACACCTCAAAATAACCTTGATTTTATTTTATTTTAAATCCAAAATTAAAATATACCCCTTATATTGCAGAAAAAAGAAATAGAATAGAATATAAATATTTTTTTTGAATATATAGTATTATGCAAAATGTTAACTTTCGTTTGCGGACTGTTTTTCCTGGCTCTCTCATCCTTTCGGAATGCATCGAATAATTGGAAAATGAAGTTAGCATTTGTTCGGACGGAGAACAATAACGAAAAGTGACACGAACAAAAACGGAAAGAACTAGAAACCAACTACAGGGAAACTCAATTAAGCCAAGTCACAAGGCCAGAACGTGGCAACAGATGCAGCAGATGAGACTTTTCCGAATCGAGATGCCACAAGTGAGGCAGCTTTTCCGAAAAGAACTCAACGGGGAAATGGGCTCAGACACCTGTGGTGCCCCTAGAAGTAGTAGTTTATGTTAGGTAGGAAGTTTAGTTTTAGTTGAAAACCGGATTTATGGTAGTTCTTATGAATTGCCAATGAACAATACATTAATTAATTTCCTTGAACAAAACGCAGTTTGTTCTCATTATTCGTACATTAGTCATTAACCGGGTCGAGCAAGTTATATGCTCAGTACTTAACTGCTCGATCAAATCCAGTTGCAAGGTCCAGTTCACTCAGGACCCAAAACAGTTTTATTTTTTTTGTTAACACCAAGCGTAAGTCTGTTCTATTCCCATCCTCTATGTCATTTGAAAACTCATCGGCAAACACCGATCAGGCCATTGCCGATCTTTTTGCTAGTTTTTTCAAAGCCACATATGAACCCGCAAAAATTTTAAACCATACGGATTCCCAGGAATTCCCAAGGTCTAATGCAATTTTCTGTCCGGTCATTAACGAAAGCACGATCATAACCGATCTTCAACGGGTTAAGCCAACTTTTTCGCCAGGACCGGATGGTATACCAGGCTGCGTGCTTAGATATTGCGCCGATTACCTGAGCAAGCCTCTTCTTAAGTTATTTAGTCTGTGTCTCGAGTCCTCAACGTTTCCTCGGATATGGAAGGAATCATACGTTACTCCTATCCATAAAAAAGGTAAACGAGGCGATGCAAGCAATTACAGAGTTATCTCTAAATTGTCTGCTATCCGCAAGCTTTTCGAGAAACTTACAAGTATAACCCCTCAATTGCAACACCTATGCAGCTCTTTTATTTCTCCATGTTTTTGTTGCCTTGTTTTTTTTTTTTTTTTTTTTTTTTTGACCAACGTTAAATATTTGTTTATTGTTTCACAAAAATTCCATTTGTAAGCATTCATAAATAATTCTTAGATTTCGCGAGAGATGAGTTCTTCTCATTTTTATAGTTTTGAAAGTTTGGAACTTTTTTAAAGTTAATTTTATAAAATAGGATTTTTAAAGACTAACAATTGGAATGTGTCGTATTCTGGGATCAGAGTCCATCAGATCTTTTTCATTATTATATAGTTTTAAAAGTCCCTCTTATAAAATAGGAGTTTCAAAGACTAACCACTGGAGTATACGTATGTCTTGTTTTAGGGAGGATTCATAAAAAAACTGGGGCATTTTCAAGCATTTTGGAAGGGTACTAACCTTAACAGAGGTCTCTCAAATGAAAATAAAATAGTTTGATAAATATTTAAGTTTTAATGGTGCAATTACCCGATAAGTCTCAAAATATATATTATTTCTTTGTTTAATAATGAGTTTTGGTAAGATTGATCCTTAATATGAAATAATAGTTAATACAAAAAATTGCAAGCCACTTGCTATGTACGGAAACTTTTCCAGCTTATCAAATAATGTCTTTAACTAGTATCTTTGTTTTGGCACAACGCTCCGAGATTTTCCTTGAAGTAGATGTTATCGTATTGCTATTAGTTTTGACATTGAAGTGACATCAAATGGTGATAAGCCATTCACGTATTTGATATATACTCGTATATAGCCATAACAAATATAGGAGTTATCAGATAAAATAAAATAGTTCTAGAACCTTACTCAAGGATTATTTCAACATAAGCAACAAATTCTTAAAAATACAAATAACTGGGAGAAACATTCGGAAACAAAATATCTTGGGTATCAGCACTTGTTATGGTCTCCTTTCTTATCCACAACATCTTGGAGTCTATTTGGCATGGAATATGCGAGTTCCCTGGTCACAGCCGGCGTTATCTTCTTCCATTCCTCCAGGATGGCGTTCTGTAGGTCCACTTCATCGGAAATCGTGTGGTTGCGAAGGCTTTGGTCCAGCATTGGCCAAATATTCTCAATTATATTGAAGTCCGGGCTCTGGTCCGGCTGCTTGATAAAGGACGGACAGTTCCAGACTAGCCATTCGCGGACGGGCGCCCACTTGTGTTGGGCATCGTTCTCGTGGTAGTAGTGGAACAGTCGCCCCACCTCCAGATGCTCAACGCTCTGTTGCAGGTTCCCTTTGAGCACCGAAAGGAGCGTAGTGCGACTAAGTTTTTCCTCCACAATGACGATGTTCCCCACGTCCGCCGCCGAGAGGCAGGCCCAGACCATGATGCCGCCTCCTCCACTGGCGCGCGAGAGCCTCTCCTGGCCCCATTTGCTCAGCACGTAGGAAGCGGTCTCCGTCGACTGGGTCATCTGGAACCTACAGGTGCCTGCGAAAATCACAGACTCCCAGAAGAAGGTGTCCTTGGACAGGTGCTCCCAGGCGAAGGAGTAGCGCCTTTTTGAGTTGAGTTTGCTCAAGTTGGGCCGGTACCAGGTGACTCGGCCCGTGTTGCTTTAGGTCCTCAGCAAACGCCGAATGGTCTCCGGACTGCAGGGCTTTCCTAGCTCCTTACTGGCCACTTGCTGGGCGATCTCCTTGGGGGACAACGACGGATTTTCCTTGAACCGGTCGATGATCAGCTTCTCCTCGGCGGAGGAGAAGATTTTGTTGGGCGCCTTTCTGCCCTTGTCCACTACCCGGTTCTCCCGCATGAACCGCTGGATGATGAGATGCACCGTGGAGATGCACAAGTTGGTCAACTGGCCGATGTGGCGCTTCGTATAGCCATCCTTGAAGTAAGCAATCACGGATTCCCGCGTCTCCACGCTGGTGCGGCGGCCCATTTTTGAATTCACGTGGAGGTTCCTTGTGGTTCCTCTTACCAAAGAAGTTGCTAAGGCTCAGGAATGTGGTTTTTGTATATAAAACTTATTTTAAGAGTTTTTTTTTAATAAGCTTCAGGAACTATTGAAATTATTTGGAAGCCGCGCTTTCTAGCAGCTGTTATCGAAATCAACTCTGCGCGTATCGATAGTGTTAGAAAGCATCAACATTAATGTGCCCCGGAGACGTACAAGAAATTTTATCCCACTAGCTTTAAACCATAAAATGGTTCCGCATTAAATATGGATTGAAGCTTTTTTTCTGATAATAAAGAAATCAAATTGCCCTAGAAGTGCGTTAATGGATATTATGATCCATTTCCCGTTAAATATGTTTGAATCTGATAGTTTGATATGTGAGCGATCCAGTGTTGAATAACGCCCTGTGCATGCGTTAGTGTTGTGTTGTGTTTTTGTGCGGCCTTTTCGCCACGTGCAATTGGGATTTGTTGTTTTTCGTTTGCAGTCGATACGCGAGATTGCTTCCTATTGATTCCTGTTCGCAAAATGAACCACTTTGAGATCCGGGAGATACCCGGTAAGGGACGAGCCATGATCGCCACCAAGGGGCTTGCCGCGGGGGAGGTGATCTTCGAAGAGGCGCCTTCCGTGTCCAGCCAGTTTTCGTGGAACACGACCCATGGCTATGCGGCCTGTGATCATTGCATGCGCCCTCTGGAGACGGTGCAGGAGAATGTGCGTCGTCTGGCGAGTGATCCGCACGTAGAGGTTCCGCTTCCCCAATACGATCCCACTACAGCCTGGGCGGCGCAGTTCACGCAGTGCCAGCGCTGCGAGGTGCGCTACTGCTCCGAGGACTGCCTGATGGAGGCCCAGAAGAGTTATGTGTTTACCACATCCGACGCCTTTAAAACACTGATGGTCATTATGGGGACGCATAGCCAGGGAATTGCCACCAGCGTACTGGCCCAGTGGGTTAACAAGGTAACCGACCTGCCCCTGCCGGATGCCGAGAGGGCTCAGTTGGACACCGTGATCGATAATCTCTACGCCAAAGTGGGAGAATTCCTGAACAACGAGGGCTCCGGGCTCTATCTGCTGCTGAGCAAGATCAACCACAGTTGCGTGCCGAATGCCTGCTCCACGTTCCCCTACTCAAACGATATTGTCGTTCTAAAAGCCTTGTCCCCCATCCTAGAGGGCGAGGAGATATGCATCTCGTACCTGGACGATTGTCAACTGGAGCGAAGTCGCCACTCGAGACATAAGGTGCTGCGGGAGAACTACTATATCTTTGTGTGTCAGTGTCCCAAGTGCAGAGCCCAGGCCTCTGATCCCGATGTGACCAGTGATGAGGAGGACGATGATGAAATGGACGATTATCATCATTGAGGATGATGACGATATGAACTAGACTAAACCAGGCCAGCTTGTAGGATACATATGTATGTATGCATATGAAGAGATTATTGGCTGGCTTCACCTGATTTTGGGGAAACCCGAAAAAAATTTAAGATTTTCAATCCATTGATAAATTCGAAATCAAACTTGCATGTGAGGTTCATCGAAGTACATTTTATACAACACAAATGGAAGAATTTTTAGATTTTCTTGCAGTGTTTTTTAAACAACAAATGTCATTGAAAAATGAGTACATCTGAACAATATTGAAGAATTCCAGGGTTCTGTGGTGAAGTTTGTTTGAAAGGATTTCTTAATTTCGATATGCACAAAAATTCTAAATGATTGTTATTCAATGGAGGCAGAATGTTTCTTGAGGAATGTTTCTTGAGTAAATGCGAAAATACTTTTTGAAAATCAAATAAAAACATTTCATTGTGCAAAAAAAATTAAAAAAAATATGACTGCCGATCGGTCAAGGCTAGCTTAACCGTTAGCTTTAAAATGTAAATGTAATCTCTGGAAAGTTTGCTCATACATATGTATTCAATTTCATGTTACTCTCGTTATAATTTCAAACACAATAAACACAAATGAAATCATTACCACACAAATTCGAAAGTTATTCCGTTCATTTGTTTCGTTAGTTTGATTTCATTGATTAATAAAATATTATTGTTTCCACCTAATTGGAATGTAAATTACCAACATTACCAACTAATTAAAACAATACAAAAAGAAATACAAAATATTACAAAGGGATTGTTAAGTATTTAACAGAGAGGCAAGATTCCGATTAAAAACAAGTGATTAGTGATTGGTGTTAACTTTAGAGTTAACAAATTTTTTTGGTAATATCTTAAAGCCCCAACTTTTGTTGAAATAGAGTTAAGAGCTAAGGCCATGACGCAATCGTCTCCGCATTGAGTGTGAACGCCGAAATTCGCCATTTTCCATCAGCTTTTCCAGCCAATTGAGTTGTTTGTTTGAACTTTGAACGTGCGAATTTTCCATTGTCATGTGTCAATGGCCCGTCAGCGTTACCCAACACCACGTGGCCTGGCCTGGTCCGCCCACATCCTCCTCCTCCTGCTCCTCCTCCGGACTGAACCCTCCTTGCTCCGAAGTCCTTGGTCTCTTGTGGAGCCTGAACCAAATCACTTGCAATTTGACTAGACGATGTCGCGACCGTTTTTTCTTCGTTTTATTTGCTCAAATATTTTTTTGTTCGCTGTTGTTTGTAACAAATTTCCACTGCTGCGTGCGGGTCACTTGCTTGGATTTATTTTAAGCTTTTCTTTGTTTTTTCTACTGTATTGTGATCCCCCGAAACACAGAAGCGACACCTGACAGTTTTCTTATTTATTTATTTCGGTGAAAAATTACATAGCTTTCAGGGTCGCCTGACAAACTGTGCGTGAAAGTGCCTGGGGATGTGGTGCTAAATAAAAAAAAGTGGGCATAGGAATAGGATGGGACCTGCTTAAGCTAAGCCAACTTTATCAACTTAATTTGTACACAAATTCGTATTTTTCACATTTTTTTCCGAGCTCTGAGTTGGCACTGCTGGAGTTTGCTTCTTGCTCCTTATTTTTTCCCGCACTCTGCAAAGTTTAAACCGCTTTAAAATTGTTGTTGTTTTTATTTCGAATTTTGGGATATAGAAAAATAATGCTAAGTGTTTTCCCAATGTTTCCCTATATTATAAACAGAAATAAAAGAGCTCCTGTTTCCCTAGAAATTTTCAAAAGATTTGTAATACCATTTTGTAGAACTATCGTTACAAGTTGGAATTGCGAGAGATGAATTACTTAGTCTGGAAGTTGAGAAACTTAAAACAATAATACAAATATAAAACAAGCGGGATTGTGCTCTGTTTTTTTTCGAGTGCAGCACTCCGCCACTTAATTTGATTATGGCCCGCGGAAAGTTTTGTGGGTCCTTGTTCGAAAAATTGTATTTGAAACTTTTGCGGAAAAGTGGCAAATGCTCTTTGTCTTTGGAGTTTAGAGGTTGGTGGAAAGGTTGAGAGTTTTGGCCATAGGCAGGTGCCATAAGTCATTTGTCAACAGGGAAAACTGATTGGATTCCATGACTTAGTGCGGTGTGGTATATTCCCATTCCCTTCCATTAGCTTTTCCAGCTTTTCTCGCTTTTCCATTCTAGTTGGCTGGGAAAACGCTTAATGCACTAAAATGTAATCATGCTTGGTTAACGCCAGCGTTGAGCCAATTTTTCCCCCGCAAAACGAAATTAAAGCTGGCAGCAAATTGGTTAGGCAAAGGAAAAGAAAAGCATTTCAATAATAATCGCATAGCCCCGATAATTGTTTAGAGAAACTTTGCCAATTAATGTGGAAAACGATGGCCCTCGACGCCTTGAGCCAAACGAATCCTTTTATCCTTTCTGCCAAGAACACATCGCCTTACCAATTAAATGTTGAAAATACCCCGTTCTAAACAAACTAACTGGTGGTTAGGCCAAAAAATCTATCGGAAAAATATAAAACTAGCCATAAATTACATATTAAAAGAATATATAAAAGAATAAAATAAATAAATATATGAAGCTGACCTCGCAAATAATGGAAATTTATCAATATTGTGTATATTACTAACTAATTTAATATATATTAGTGCATTTTAAATAGAAATATGCTTATAAAAAATGAACTCTTTCAAAACTGAAACTTTAAAAATTGCTCTTGTATCTATATGGTACTTTTTATTATATTATCAGATGCACTTTGTTATTCCTATAGCTCAATTAAATTGAAGAACTAACTCTGGAAAAGCTCTCCTTTTCAATAAACAAAAAAATATCGTACATATACCCTAAGGCTACTACAGTATAATGAAGTAGAGCTCCTCATTTTCAGTTGCGTCTCTTTTAGATTGAGAACGTCTTCTGGTAAACATGCCAAAAATAATTTTGTTTGGACTCGCAGCTGTGCGAAAAGTTCATCACTTTTGTTTTTCTTCCCTTCCAGCGCGGAGCTTCGCTTTAATTAGCTTTCCTCTCTCCTCTCTCTCTGGGTAGAAGGGGCCAATGGATGCGGAAGGATAAGATTTTAAGTAAAGCTTAGAGGCAATTAAGATCGCCCAGCGAACGCTGAGGCTAAAAACAAAAATTGTTAAACATCAAAACCAGTTTTAAGAGTACAACAAAGAACAAACAGGGAAAACCTTATAAACTTATTTTAATTAATGTTTTTTAGTTGTTGTTGTTGCAAGAGCTCCTCCCAAACTATTTGACTCACCTGGAGTTGGGTATACTTGGCGTATGCGTGATGTTACTCAAGACCTTCCCGCTTTTAAATGCGTTTGATTTCCTATTTTTTTAGCAAAGGAAAGAGGGAGCACGCACTTTTCCGAACGGTAAACAAGTAAAAAACATTTCCATTTAGCACACACACACATGCAGATGGAAAATATATAGTCGAAGGCAGGATTCTAGGTGGGAACATTTCCAATTCACATTCAAATACAAAATAATGAACACGATTATCTAATTCGCTAAATATGACTAAATAAAATAGGTAAAGCAATCATTCAAATATTTACAAAACTAACTAACACCTTGTGCAGTTCGATGCTAGTTTTTCGCCCCGTGCTGTGAGGTGTGCGACAGTGTATTTGCCATGTTTTTAATCCACTTGAAGGCACTTAATGCACATCACTGCCAAGCGTAAATGTGCCAAGTGCGGTGGGCGGGGCCAAACAAATTGTACAAGTTTAGATAAGTACAAGGCGCCCCTTTGGAAGCCCCCTTTCGGCGCCACTGCCTTCCTGGTGCTGAGTGCTTTCAGCTTGCTCAAATTCATAATTCCGATAAAAAAGGGAAGGAACAGCGACAGTGCCGGCAAATGTTCGCCAGAACAACAAAGTACAAATAAATGAATAGAGAGCAGAGAAGATGCCAATGGTCAGCATAAGTAATCGACTCTGGGGTTACTCTCAAAAAAGGGTTTCCAGATCTCCCATAATCACCATTGTCGCACTCTCGGGGATGGAATTTCAGTATAGTAAAGTTGTACATATATGTATATAGATGTGTTAAATAAATAAAGCGAACTTTAATTTTTAAATCATTTTTGTTTAACCTATATCTATATTTATACAACATCCTAAGATTAGTTAATGCTGACCATTAAGAACACATTCAATTTATATTGGGAACTGTATTTTTATACCCTTGCAGAGGGTATTATAATTTTGACCAGAAGTTTGCAACGCAGTGAAGGAGACATTTCCGACCCTATAAAGTATATATATTCTTGATCAGCATCACCAGCCGAGTCGATCTAGCCATGTCCGTCTGTCCGTCTGTCCGTCTGTCCGTCTGTCCGTCTGTCCGTCTGTCTGTCTGTCCGTCTGTCGGTTGCTATGTAAACTAGTCTCTCAGTTTAAAAGCTATCGGGCTGAAACTTTGCACCAACCCTTCAATCTGTTGCAGGTAGTATATAAGTCGGAACGGCCGGAATCGAAACACTACATCACATAGCTGCCATAGGAACGATTGGGATAAAGTGCCATAAACTCGCCATTTTTAAAGATATTTTTTTTATTTCTTAGGAAACTCTTAATAATGACTATTTTGACATATCCTGAAAGTTTCATAAAAATCGGACCACTATATCCTATAGCTGCCATAGGAACGATAGGAGAAAATGGGCCATTGAGCATAACTCTGGTGTTTTTCAAGACCAATTATTCATTCTTGAGAAAAACAGTTTTCATAGACATTAAAGCCATTTTAGAAATTTAAAAACCAAAGATCGGATCACTATATCCTATAGCTGCCATACAATCGATGGAGCAGTTTAAGCAGGCAACTGGTCTGCAAGGGTATTCTAAGCTTCGGGTACCGAAGCTAGCCTTCCTTTCTTGTTAGTGTTAAATATTTGTACTTTATTATCCAATATTTATTTTATTTTAATTTTTATTTTCAGATACTGTTCAGCCACTTTCAATAAGAAAACTAAGTTTGCCCGAATCAAGTAAGTCCTACTCTATAATTTAGTCCTGGCCGTTCATGACCGCTGATACCCAGTACTTGAGTCATGAATGTAAAACAATGTATCATTGGGAAAATGCGTGTGTGTAAACTATAATAACAGTAATAACAACTAAGCTCGATGGCAAATGACAGTTCTCAGATCCCGCTGAAAGCTCACACCCCTCCCCTGGAATCGACCCCCCCACTACACCCATGGCCAGTGCATAGATTACGTTGCCATTTTCCCTCGCTGACTCAGCGAAAAACAGCAGAAACAGCAGAAACAGGAACGGAAAACTTCTGACAACGACACACGTCCAAGATTACATGGGCGGGGGTTGCGAAGGGGGGATTGTACCAAATGTGGCAGGGCACGTTCAACGCTTCACTTAATTAAGAGCCTTTTGTCTGCTGTAAGTTGATAATTGAGGTTTTGCCGGTTTTGCGGCAGGCAAAAGTTAATCCCTCCCACTCATCAAACGGCCTACCCCTCAGCCCCCGCCCCTGCAATTGCCTTTTTCGCCAACAAAAGGCGGATGAAAGGAGCCGCCAAACTACGGGCCAACCAAAAAAAAAGGGAGGCCAATAGAAATAAAGAGATCATTTCATTTTAACTCGGCCTTTTTACTTAATTTCTTTTTTCAAAATACAAAAAGAAACGGAAATCGTACACAAAATCTCTCTTAATCAACAGAAGAATGAAAAAGCATTTCCAAACAAAAAGAATTAAGGTATCTTTAAATTGATTTAAAATGATACAAATTTAAAAACAATCGGTTTGGGCAAAAATAAGATTCCCAATTCAAGAGATATCATTAGTGTTTTGAGATTGTTTTTAGGTTGTTTAAAAAAGCTGATTTATGGTCCTTTAATATTACTACCATAAAAAAAATACATAAACTTTATATATACATATATTATGTTTACTTTTTATACCCGTGCAAATGGTATTTTGCAGTTATGGGCTGAAGTTTTTTACTCAATTCTTTAGCTGAATTGGGCACCGACTCTTCGACTCGGCTGGTGATGCTGATCAAGAATATATATACTTTATAGGGTCGGAGACGTCTCCTTCACTGCGTTACAAACTTCTGGTCAAAATTATAATACCCTCTGCAAGAGTATAATAAATATTGAGTTCGTTTCATAAGTTTCTTCATTCAGAGATATCTCCAGTCAGTATAGATGGTGGTTCAACTTAACAAGGCAGCTAGAACAGTAGAATATCAACATTTTCAATGCAATAATAGTTCTGGAGCATAAATAAAATTAATTTTCCCTTACGTTGGTATTTAAAAAATATTAAATAATCGAATTAGAAATGGGAAGATTCATATTAGCTTTGACCGCATTTCACATTTTTTTTTTTTACTGCCACTAACTTCCTTTTGAAAAAGACCCTGAATATTTTGTTCATTCTTTTATTTTTGCCTCTCAAAAAATAAAGGGCTTACCAAATTCGTGCCATACAGATGCAGTTTTATTTAAATACTTTTCTTAAGATTTTATCTGCCACCCAAAAATATTTGTAGTTGAAAAGTTTTCGAAAGTTAAACGTTGCGATGCTTTTTGGCCGGAGCAGTTTTTATTATTTGTTAACGCTTTAGTTGCTCAATTGTGGACTTCAATCTTCTTAGTCTTATATAATGTCGTATATGTACCCAGGACTCCCAGGACTTTCCGCTCCTGGCCCTGCTCCTGAGCCCCTCTCCTCTTTCGACCTCGGACAGCTTAAGGCAACTGGCATTGTTGTGTAACATGTGTGTGTGTGTGTGTTAAAAGCTTAATGTGGATTATGTTTTTATGGCTCGTGGTCAGAGGTGGAGCCTGGCGAGCCGATCCAGGCCACTTTGCAGCCAGGAGCCAGGACTTGGCAAATATTTGCGTTTTCTGCCATTTTCCTGCAATCTTTGGCTACCCAACTTCACCTCCTCGGAATTCCTGTCTCCCGGGACACACTCAACAAATATGCCAACAAGTCCGACTTTTCCAACTAAATTAAAGACTAAATTAAGTTTACTGATCCAAAAATCTTTAACTTTTTGGGCCACTATTTTCAGCAATTCAATTTCCATTGATTTTTCCAACAATTGTTAGCTGTCAGCTGTAGATTTATTTATAATGATTAAAGTTTATCTTTATACACTTTTTTTTTAAATTTAATAACCTTTAAATTGAATAAGTAATATTAATGTTACTGGCCATTAATTAGAAATATATTTTCATTCGCATATCGCATACAATCGAACAAAAAAAGTTGCGCCGAACGGAAATTAGACTCCGTCCGTGCTCCTGTTTTATTTGGGGCTGCTTTTCGATTCCTTCCAGAACCAAGCAAGCCTAAATTTAGTGGGTTTGTGTGATTGCGGAACAACAACAGCAGATCGCACGCTCCTCACAAATCGAGATCCGTAGAAACCACATAGCAAGGGATTAGGATCAGAGACGACTCCAAAGAAAGCAGGAAAACGGCTGGAGGACTAGAGAAACTCGCAATAACAACAGCAACTGCAGCGTCAAGCATTTCAAAATGGCGCCCACAAAGGCAACACCCCGCGCGTCCGCCGTCCAGAATCAGCAGGCGGCCAATCCCCTCCTGGGCACCAGGAAGGGCCTCACCCGCCGGACCGCTGGCAACAATGCCAACATTGACCCCAACGCGGAGAACTTCCAGACGACGCGCGGCAAACGCAAGGCCGACCACAGCCCCATCAAGATCGACAAGATCAAGCGCTCGGCCCTGGGCAACCTCACCAACAATGTGAAGATCCTGACACCGCATGCCGCCGGCCAGCAGCAGGAGGAGGAGGCGGTGGCCGCCGGCGGCAAGAAGCCGATGGATGCTAAGAACCAGGAAAATCTGACCATAAACGCCTTTGCCGCCGCTACCGCCCCAACTAACGCTAAGATGGTGACGCGCGCCTCCAGCAAGACTGACGATACGGTGGAGAACTGTCACAGGGTGCTGGACAAGATTGAGGAGGCCATGGCCAGGCCCAGGCCGCGTCCCAAGGCGGTGCCCCCGAAGAAGAACGCTCTGGGTGATATGCCCTTACAGATGCCCGTTTTGATGCCGCCGATGCCGCCGATGCCGATGCAGAGCCTGGCCGCTCCCCAGATGGCCGTGCCCAAGACGGTGCGCCGCATCTCCAACGACTTCAACAAGACTGAGGACAGCCTGTACATGTCCGCCCTGCAGGATGTGTCCAGCTGCGATTCCAACGACTTCAACAAGACTGAGGACACCGTGTACATGTCCGCCCTGGAGGATGTGTCCAGCTGCGATTCCATGCGCCTCTCGGGCAACTTTGAGGCTGCCCGCCTGCGTTCCGCCAAGTTACAGCAAAAGACTGAGCAGCAGCCGCCGCAACTTGTACAGCCTGCGGCCGACTCCAGCCAGGTGGTGGCCATCAAGCCGGTGCCTGTAGATGTGGAGGACTTCGACCGAAAGAACTGGGACGACCCCTTCCAGGTCTCGCACTACGCCATGGACATTTTTAATTATCTGAAATCCCGCGAGCCGGAGTTCCCCATTGCTGACTACATGCCCCGTCAGATCCACCTGACCACCAGGAAGCGTACCTTGCTGATCGACTGGATGGTGCAGGTGCAGGAGACGTTCGAGTTAAATCACGAGACCCTCTACCTGGCTGTTAAGATTGTGGACTTGTACCTCTGCCGCGAGGTGATCAGCATGGAAAAGCTGCAGCTTTTGGGCGCCGGAGCCTTCTTCATCGCCTGCAAGTACGACGAGCGCCAGCCGCCGCTGATCAAGGACTTCCTGTGCATCTGTGACGGGGCTTACAACCGCGACGAGCTGGTGGCCATGGAGCGGGAGGCTCTGCGCACCATCAACTTCGACCTGGGCATTCCGCTCTCGTACCGCTTTCTGCGCCGCTATGCCCGCTGCGCCAAGGTGGCGATGCCAACACTGACTTTGGCGCGATACATTCTGGAGCTGTCTTTGATGGACTACGCCACCATAGCTTTTAGCGACTCGAAAATGGCCTCGGCCGCTCTCTTTATGGCACTGCGCATGGACGGCGGACACGGGCAGCTGGACAAGCAGACCTGGAGCTCGACTTTGGTCTACTACACCGGCCTTGAGCTGGTCGAGTTCGGTGAGATTGTGCCGGTGCTGAATGCGGGACTGCATCGCAAGTCCCGGGCCACCATCAGGACGATACGGAACAAGTACTCGACCAAGATATTCTATGAGGTGGCCAAGGTGCCGTTGTTGAGCAACCAGGACCTATTCCAGACCCATGACCCATTAAAAACCCCCCCTTAACAACGGACCCCCACACGGATAGAAACCCCAAAACCCCTGATCTTAGCCATAGCCCTAGCCTAGGGCTAGCCTAGTCCCAAAGAAGTCCTCACAACTTATTATATTTTAATTATTATTTGTGACCCTTGCATTATTATAATTTTTTGCATAAATGTTTCTTTTATCACGTTTTTGTTTAGTTTTCACCTATAACGACACATACTCGTATATCGAGCATTTAAAAATAAGCAGGAAAATTGAAATTAACTCTTAACCCGCCCCCAAAACATATAACCATATACCATCTAGCCCGATCGGAAATCGATTTAGGTTCTAATATGTACGCTAGATTTAAGAGATGCCAGATTTGAATAAACCTAACTCGTAAGCATATATTATAGAATATAATACTCGTACAACCGCAAGGGTATTCTAACATCTTCTACATTTTTTCCATATTCTTTAACATTATTTTGGTGTAAAAATGAGAATCAGTATGCAAATTCTTTTTTGTTTGTTTAAAATTAGCAAATTAAAAGTCTTTGAAGAAAGCATTAAATAAAAAAAAATATCATACTTATCAATTAAAATAAATTGAAAAATTTAAGAAAGTAAAGGAGTTCGAAGTCTCTTAGTGTAATACAATATATGTTAAAGATCGATTTCTACTGAAACTCATATTGAAATAAATTTCCTATTTTATCCAAAAATCGTAATAACTAATCGAGAAAGTTCAGTCTGCATAAAAAATGTTTCCATTTCATTACCGGTTATTTTCCCTGCCCAGTTTTTTTTTCTTCTGTTATTTCCAGAGGGTAACTTTTCCAACTTCCTTCTGCCGGCAAGGGGAATATTTAATAGCTCCGGTGGAGGGGAGGGAGGGGTGGATGAGAGGAGGGGAGTTGCGTTTTTGGTTACCGACTGCCAGGCGCATTGATTGAGCTACGTGCCGATGGGCGATGGCACCTGATCGTTCCAATTGTTTTGTTCGCTCCAGACAAAATGCGCAATTTTTGGAAACAAATATTTGCAACACACTTTAATTCCCCCGCACACCAAACAGAACAACAACAACAATAAGAACAACAACAATCCGAAACTGTTGACAACTAAATATTTTTCGGGTTCAGCTTTTTTTTTGGGGAGGAGTCTTCTTTGGTGGCAGATGAAGGGAAAAGCGCTCGGGATGGATGGATTGATGACACTGATGATGGCAGCGACGGCAAGGGTCTTTTCATGCTCCGTGCGCCGTGAAACGAGATACGACTCGCACCGACACAGACACAGATACTCACCCACACACTCGCGGGCGTGTAACATGCATTCAAGTATGTGGAAAATGAAACAAGTTTCGGTTGCGAGGACCTTGTCCTGAGGATAAGTGGGCAGAAGGGGTCTGAGAGGAGACGGAGGCGAGGACAAAGATACTCAAATGACACAAAAGCAAGCTTCCATTAAATATACGAGTAGACAGGAACCAACACACACACACACACACACACACACGCAGGTACAGTCGAGGTGAGGTCAATGGGAATGAACCATAATTTAATTGTCCCTACATTGCACACCATTCATTTAAATATTTAATCAATGAAAAACAGTATACTTCTATTAATGATTAGCCGCCAGCAAAATTAACCGCTTGACGAATGAAATTTATATTAATTTTGTAATTAATTAAATGTTAAAATGTTAATGATGTTTTAGTTCGAATGATTTTCAAACTAGTTAAATCAAACTATAGATTGTTGAATATATTACATACTAAAAGTACTAAGAAATGATTTGTATTTGGAAAGTGGGAACACGTATTGCAATTGTACGTGGGAAAAATAAATATTTTTTAAAGGCAATATAAAATGTTATAAAATCTCAATTTTCAAATAGTAAAGAGTAATCGTAATTATTATTTATAAACATATTTAATGGTATATATATTTAAAGGCTTTGTAAAGGTGCAACATAGTAAGTTTGTTGAACATAAAATGTTAGTTAAACAAATATTAATATGTGAAGATATAATTTAATTTATTTCGAATAGAAAATATTACTATTATATTTTACTGTGAATGCCTCATTCAAATTAAATTCTCAAAACCTGACCTCGATTGTGCGGAATATTGTGACATGTGTAACACCTTGTTGCTTGTTAGAAAAGCCACAACAGACTGAAACGCCACTCACAAATCGCCTTCAAGCGTGAGAAGCTTGCACTCTGCGATGGGTTCGGGCAAGGGTGGTCAAGGGGGTCAAGGGGGGTCAAAGGGGTCTGAAGGAATTGAAAAATTCAACCCAAACTGCAGCAACAAACTTTGATATGGAAAACTTTGCTCGACTGTTGACTGTTCTTTACACATTTTACGTGCAGATTTGAAGCAACTGAAACTTGATTTTTTGCTGACGCTCCCTTTTGCCTTTTTTATGAAAGGACGATATTTCGTTTCGTTTTTTTATTTTATATATATTTTTCTGCTTAATTAGATATCGCATTTTGGAGCATAGCAATAACCCCGTGCACAAAGCAGAGCTAATAATTGCCAGCATAAATCACGTGGGCCACGGGGCGTATGCGCAACATGTGAATGGAAATGAAACCAAAACCAAAATGTAGCGAACGAGCACAAAATAAACAATGAACAAGAACGAAGAAAGGGAACCGAGAGCCGCTTACAAATTGAGCGGCTGGAGTTGGCCAAAGTATTAATAATAGTCTGGAGTTGGCCTCATCGCAATCTGTTTTCGTTTTTACAGCCAGAAAAGGTGCTACAGTGGTTAAATAATCAGCGATGTTCAGCGAATTTTTGTGAAAAAGTTTTCCAGTTCTATGAATATTATCATAAATTTGTAAATTATTGTTATAAAACTGATTTTTCGATGTATCTAAATTTATGGTAATATTACCAAGATTTGCTGTGTGTGAGTCTTCCGAAAGTTTCGGTCCTAGTTTGAGTCTTAGTTTCATTTTAATTAAATTAAAAAAGTGCATAATTTCAGTTTAATCTTTTTAAGACCTTCATTACCATGTATTATTTAAGGGATTTTAATTCATATTTTCTCCGAAAATATTAACTAAATAAAACTTTAGTAGATTTTTCATAGAATCTGTTTTAGATTAATTTTTCTAAGACTTACATTTCCATTTATTATTTAAGGGTGGCAAGCAATTTCACGTTACAAATTTTAATTCAGATTTTAATTAATTTATTAAAAAAAAAAAAATATTAATACTTCAAGATTTTTTTTAAGAAGTGGTAAATAGTCTGGGAATATAATTGATTAATCCTTTTTTGTTGAGTATAAATTGAAAGTTACTGACGAGAGGGGTCGCAGGAGTCCGGCAAAGTATCTTTTTTACCAGCAAAGGGTGCGTGCTGGTGCGAAATGTTAAAAGCTTTTCGCTTCCAATGAACGTTCACTGCGATTTTTCTTGGTGTTCTTTTCGGGGGAAATCAATGGAAATGTTACTAAAAGCTGATCAAATTGAAGCCACTTACAATGAAAAAGGTGCAAAGAAATGCGTTGCGTTCAATTTGTGTAATGCTGATCGATTCCAACATCTATGGTCGTTAATCAATAAGTTCATATATAAAATGTAAGTAAATGCATTACATTAAATTTAAAAAAAATATACTCGTACCTAATTTATATAGAAAATGGAATATAATGCATTTAAATGAATAAATAAAAAGGCTTTTTAAATTAATTTTTGTGAATGTGGAATAAAGTAAGGTGCGAGTTTTACAATTCCCATTTTCAGTTTTTAATTAAAAAATACTTCACCAGAACGAAATTTTTCTCAAAATTGGAAGTTTTGATTTAATATGTTTTTGTTACTTTCCACTTATATGTTAAACGGTGTGTTTAAGGTGTTTTTATTATTTGAAGTCCTAGTTAAAGGTAAATTTTGATGTTTTGAGAGCTATTTCAGCACTCTTAATTTTTAATTTCCTCTTTTGAAAAATCCCCATTAAAGTGGCTTTAGTTGGTTTGTATTTGTTATGCATATGAGTTTTAATTTCAGGGAAAGGGAAAACCCGATTGCATCTATGTAAATGTTTTGCACTTAAAGTTTCGATTTCCCATTTTCCGTATTTATCCGAACACGATTTGATCCGTTTTTTGATTGTATGCATTAAATGCTGCGCGTGCTCTCTCTTCATTAACGAAAGAATTTAATTGGAATCTTTATATATAGTATCTCTGTATATAGTTTTCGAAAGAGATGGAACCATCAAAGGACAAAGTGGCTGCTCGATTGGATGTCCAATCTAGTGATGTCCCTCGGATTGCTCACTCCCCCCGCAGTATACTCAATAAAATTCACGACTCGCAGACAGAGACAGAGCCGGGGAGATGGGGAATGAAAGAGACAGGACTATACTATAAACAGTTTTGCATCTCTTCCAACATTCTGTCGAAGGACCCTGAATAAATGACCCAAGCACATTAAACTATCAAACACCGATCCCCCCCTCCACTCCCTTGTTGTATGGCACTGCATCGGGGATAATGTCGATCCTGGCATCTACCTGATTGTTCAGTCAACGGAATGACTGATGACCAAGTGGCATGTTGTAATACATATATAGTACACCTGTGGACACTCACAACACTTACCCGAAGTAATTTTGAATAATTGATGTTAAGAGAGTCGAACAACTGTAGCTAATATAGTACATTAAAATTAATCTTAAAAAGTTTTGCAAAGGAAATATTGAACAAGTATGGAATGTGTATTAGTGAATTTGTTTTTAGTATTTATAATAATTTAATTTAAACTTGAAAATGTAATAGACAAAATAATTACTAATGCTGGAAAATTCATTTACTAAAAATTCTAAACATACAAATAATTACACCAGAAATGAGAGAAACAATAAATTGAGAATTAATTGTGTTGCGCTTAAATATCGAACATAAAATTTTCTTTAATTTAAAAACTGTTCTTTATTTTTATAGGTTTACATGTTGAAATTGAATACGCATATAAATCAAATGTAATCCCTCAGATAACACGCATTTATTTATGATAACCAAGTCTTTTTTTCCAATACTGCATTGTATCATTGCACCAAGAAAATACATTTTCTGTGTTGCTATTTATTTTTGTTAATTACTTTAGAAATTTTATGTTTGTTAAAGACAAACTGGACATCGGCTTGTTATTATTTCTCTCTTTCGTGTTTTTCTGTTAATTTTTTTTCTTTTGTATTTTTCTGGCCACTCATCCATCAAAAGGCCCAAATCGGCCCATCAGTCAGTTGGCCAAGTTGGTTGAGTGGAGTTTCGGGACATTAGTCAAAATGTTAACTAAATATGGCTTCAATTGTTTAACTGCCGCTGACAGCGGTTGCCAACGAAAACAAAGGCTGCGTACACTGGAAAATTGGGACCGCCTTTTTTGAAAGTGAAAAGAAATTGAATTCTATCAATCAATCAATTGTTTGTATCAATTTGGCAAACCTTCAAACCAAATTACTACTGCGAAAAATATTATTTTCAGAATAAATTAATACAAGACGAATTTCCAAAAAACTATTTTCAATATAATATATGATAAACTATTTCGGTGGAAAAAAAAGAGGAGATGCTATATAAAAAATGGCAGAACTTTGCTATTTTTATATGTAATGCATATATTAAAAGTTCTCAGGAATCCCTTGCAAAACAAAAACAAACTTCTTGAATTTTGTGTTT
Source organism: Drosophila setifemur (assembly GCA_021224005.1). Taxonomy (NCBI): domain Eukaryota; kingdom Metazoa; phylum Arthropoda; class Insecta; order Diptera; family Drosophilidae; genus Drosophila; species Drosophila setifemur. The sequence goes on from JAJJHY010002900.1 coordinate 39,221, forward strand.
ACAACTAAGTGGGCTAAGCCTAAAAAAAGTTTGTTAATCATTAAATAAATATATGTAATAATACTAAATACAATTGTAAACTTTAATAAAGGTTTGTGTTCCGCGAGTGTGACTAAAAAAAGGGAACAGCATTTGGCCATGATTGAATTTTGTTCCTTGGGCGAACTGGAAAAAAGAACACGAAGCGTTTATAAATCATCGGACTAAAATATAAAAAAAATCATGGGAGGGGAAGGCAAACGCAGGGAGGGGGGCAGCTCACATTTCTTGGCATTAGCTCCGAAGTTGTCGCCATCTTCTGGACTTGGCTTCGGTCCATGTCCGTGGCTGGCTCATTAATCTAAGTTAGCCATAGCCTGGCTACTCTGTATATATATATATATATCTATATATGTATATATATATATATGTCCCGAGCCCCCTTCCAACGCCGCACCTGACCCTTACCCCCCCTCCATCGACGCCGCTTAACCCTTGAGAGAAGCTCGCTCACAAATTGACACAGTTTTAATTCATTTTAATTTGTTGCCTGTTTATCTTTGTGACTGAGTCCCCCCTTGGCCCACGCCCCTGTAGTTCACAGCCTGGTTAAGGGCCCTCGCCTGTCCTTCACTCCTTCCGTTGGCTGCTTGAGCAGCCGTAAGCTCTGCATTTTCCGAGTACTCCGCCGCCACTCGTAATGTTAATGAGGAGGTCTCAGAGAGGGGGTCAAGGGCGGTCAACGGTGGAAAACTATATAAATCATTCGCGATATCAATCAACAGTTTTTAAAGACTCTGTGAGTGGAAAAAAACACAAAGACACGGACAATGCATACCCGTTACTTCGTTGCCAAATCAAGGATTCATAAATTAAGGTATTGAATCAGACTCGATCTAACTGGGTTTGATATTAGTCGAAACGTATATATATATATACTTTATAGGGTATAGAGTATAGGGTATAATTATACCTTTAAAAACAGGATATAAGCAGAAATAACATATATCTTTGATTGTTAGAGTAACGGGTAAAATACTTTGAGGGGGAGAAACTAATTTAAAGATTGTTACATTGCTAAATTTTATTATATATTTATGTGCTAAGGGTAAAAAAGCTAGTTACAAATACAAGAGAAGTATAATTTGGATGCATATTTTTTATATATATATAAAAAACGATTCAAGTCAACTACAGTTTTTTTTTGCTAGTTGTGATTAAATTACACGATTCATCAAATGATATATTAAACCAATTAATTTGCTGAAAAAACAAAAATGTTGAGTCTGTCAAAAAAATAACTACGTGTTTTTTAGAGTTAAAGTAAGAGTATATGTAACGTAGTACATTTTTTTATTGATTCATTTTCATAGACTTAAATTATTAAGTTTATCACATGATATGTTAAACAAATTAAATTGTAAAAAAAAAAACAATTAAAAAGACTAAATGCAAAATCCAACTAGTGTTGGATAAAATATTACAACTTAAAATTAAATTTGTCCTATAATAAAACCTTAAAATTATTCAAGGGTAAGAAAAATAAAAAAACCGACAAAGAAGTCAAAAGCAAAGAAGTTGTGAAGCTTCCATTATCCATTAGAGGCAACAAAATGTTCTAGTTCATTCAACTCAATGATTTTAATGAGCGCATATATAGAACTACTTGCTCTGTATTTTTTTGTGAGTTCCGAAAATATTCCCTATATTTCCTGTTTATCCTTGCCTTTTTTTAGCCCCCAGAAAGCCAGACCTTCTTTTGTTTATGGACTCTCCCCGATTGCAATTGTTTCGCACTGGGAACAAGTTTATCATAAATTGCTTACCGAAATCGCCTCTCCCCAAAAGATGTTCCTCCCAATATTTCATTTGGATTTTCGGGTTGCTTTTGTTTTTACTTTGTTTGCTATTTCTTTATTTCCAGGGCTTAGCGTTTCTATAGGGATCAGAGCAAGCCACAATAAATATATATAAATATAAACATATATATTGAGGCTGCTGTAATTCTTTGCGGTCAGCTTTTCGTTCAGTAAAATATAAAAGAGAATATAATATCATTTCCCGTTTATCTTTTATCGTCACGAAGACATTTCCTCCATCGCCAGATTGGTAGTTGTCCTCCCTCCAATGGCAATATATTTCCTAATTTTAAGTCTTTTCTGCTTTTGTCTTTATGCCAGCCAAAATATTTTATGGGATAGTTAACTAGGATTGCAAGGTTTCTGTTTTCCAATATTTTCGATTCAACTTTGCTTTAGTTTTTATTTCAGTTTTCCCTGAATATTTCTAAACTAATTGAAAAGAGCTTGGAAATTGATCAATTTCAATAAAGTTTTAAATAGTTAACTCCAACTTAATTTTTGAAAAAGTTATGTCATATTTATCCGAAAATAGTACCACCCACTTTTTTAGTATTCTAAAAAGTTAATTGTGTTGGTTGAAAGTTCCTCAACTTAAAAAAAGAGAGAAAACTGAAAATGATGTCTCCCCATTTAATAGTTAAAGAACTTTAATTTAAAAAAAAATTTCGGAAGAAAAATTGTATGCATTTGCTCACATTCACAATCACATTCCGTTATTTGCTCAATTTCCGATACCCATTAAATTTGAGTTTATCGCTCGGAGGTCATCGGACAAGTCGACTCCCAGGACTTATTTGTTGACTCTTCTTATCCCCACATTAGCGGCACATATGTACATATGCTCTCCACATATTAGAACCCCCCTCCACAGCAGCCGCCGCCCCTGGGTTTCTATTTTGTTTCTATCCGCCGGGTTTAATATTCGGTCTTCGGTCCTCGGTCTCTGGTATTTGTATTTTATGGTTATACTCCCATATCGAAGGCCATAAAAGTGGGCTAAGAAAGCGAAGTAGAACTAGAATGGAGTGATTGCCCCTTTGTCGGAGCAATTTACATTTCATTTTAGTTCGGCTTGTTGCGACAAATTAAATGGAGAGGCTTCCAGCCATACTAATCCGAGAGTCAATTCATATTCAATTGGAGAAGCCCAGCTTGTGCCCCTGCCCTCGGCCCAGCCCCCTGCCCCAAATCCTCTATGGCTGCTCATTTGCCTTTGGCCCGGATTTTCGCACTTCCATCAATGATTTTTGTGGGTCCAAGAGGGAATAGAATGCTACACAACTACAAAAGGCCTTGACCAAAAATATTTAAGTATAATCATTAAAAAAGTATAGAAAAGTTGAACTTAAATAAATCAGTAAATCACTAACTTAGCTCACATCACAATTTGTATAAAATTAGTTGATTAAAGGTATAGCAATGCTAAAAAGATCAATTTAACATCGTATTTATTGTGGTATCTTCTCATTAAATACTTTTAATAATGAATAAATTCCCACAACGTTACTAAATGTTTTTTTTTCATAACAATTTTTGCTTATATTCTGAAAGTCTATAGATAATATTTTCGTTTGGTGCAAATGGGGACTATGGAGTGTGGTCCAACTCATTTATTCACACATCCCATTCGCAGATCCCATCGCACATCCCGAACCATGTCCATGGCCCCTCCACAACTTTCACCCACTTGAGTGGCTCGAGGGCCACTTGGAGCGGAAAAGGAGAATTGAAATAAAATGGGGAATATTGGAAAGGGATTCCTGAATCCACCGAATCCATCCTATGGCCAAAACCCACCCATTTGCAGCTTCGGTGGCAAAGGCAAAGGCACATCGAAAAGAG
>JAJJHY010002996.1:0-32548 GCA_021224005.1 Drosophila setifemur
CGCCTCGAACTCGAACTTTTAGGGCAAAAATACCAACTAGCTCTTCGGAACTTCATAAGTGCGAGTATTTTATAATGCTCCCAAATTAAATGGGGTTCACTTGGAGCTTAAAGCGTATTTTTTGGGGATAATTATTTAATTAGAAATAAAGCTTATTATATGCTTAGAACATTCACAAAACAATTTCTTTTAATTCAAATATAACAATAATATATAAATTATTATTTACGTGCTCTGATTCCAAATACTCTTCAAATTGTAACATAAAAAATCCCTTAAAAATTACTGCGAATTATTTTTCTTTTATTTTTTCAATCGATAAATTATATATAATATGTGGAGTATAAGTATGTAAGTACAAATATAGTAAATATAGTAAAAATATAGTAAAAATTTAAATTTAAATTTTTGTTCTGTTCACCATTGAATCATTTTTTATAATGTCAAAAATAACGATTTCGTTTTACTAATTCTCAAATAATGAACTGCTCTCAAATATTGATTAAGACTACAACTATTTAAAACTGTATATTATTTTAAGTTGTAATTAAAAAAGTATTAATTGCATTATAACCATCAAGTTGATGCTTTGTTTTGGTGGCAGAAACGATGAAAGTGGGAAGAAAACAACTTTTAGGACTCTTTATCATAACAATTAGGCAGAGTGGCCTGTGAATTTGTGCACTTTATTAGGAGGTATCGCCCATGGTAGAATCGGCCTTAAAGAATGGACCTTAATCCTGCCCACTTTCCGGATGTATTCCGCCCACTTCTGGCCATGTGTGCGCGGGTGTTTGGGCCACGCTTTAGCCAATTAGGAAATTACTTGTGTAAAGTGTTTGCCACAACAACAACAACAGCGGCCCAAATACAAACACAGGAACTTTCCACTGGGGAAACTACAACGAATTTCCCGGGCTTAAAGTTTAACGAACGATCATTAGCGATATTGGAGGATATTCGAGGGTTGTTGCAATCAATCACCAAAAGTCGGGGGGAGAAATCAATACAATTCCTTCAAACTTTCCATCCGTTGAAAACTGAAAAACTATAACTGAAAACAAATAGTTAGAGAAAAGGAGCCCAAAGCTAAGTAGCTCCCGATCGTTCGAATCCCGAAATATATATACAAATAATTTGAAACTCGCTGCACAATTTCTCCGCTTTGACACACTAAAAAAAAACAAAGCGAAAACTTTCAACTAACTGCAATTAAACTTAAATTTTGTTGAAAAACTCTTCTTCATCCAGACTTATTTACCTCTCTCCTCCTGGGTCTGGCAGAAGCTTGGGTTTGGTTTTGGTTTTGGTTTTGGCTTTAATTTTTGGCTGGCTGGCGGTGCCCAACTTTTTAATCAAATATGTGTCAACGCGGATTTATGAAATTAATTGTCTTGCATACATCCCTCCCCTTCGATCTCCCCCCCAAAAAACCGCACCCCCTTTACGCCCACCCCAAGAAATAATTACAAGTTAATCTGCTTTGGGTAAGGCAACAAATTCCAACCAAATTCGAGTTTGATTTGTACTTAAAAACTAATAATAATAGATTTACTAAATATTCACAATTCTGTAACTATCCAACTGCATTAAATGGATTCCGTTGCATAAGTTAATTAATTAAATTGCATAAATTCCATTGGGACTCTTTGGTTTCTTAAAATTCAATTAAAATCGTAATAATATTATTCCAATTATTTTTAATCACTTTTCAAAATGAAAACTCATATTAAGTTACGTGATGTAAAGTCAATTTAAATAAATAAACTTTTCAATTATAATAATAAACGGTTTCTTAATGATTTTCCAATTACCATATTAATACTCGACACCTAAAAATACCTTCTTTTCTATTGAAATCCACAAACCGAAATTCAATAAAATCCGAAAACAAACTATTTAAGATGGAAATTAAATGGATATTTGTTCAGCAACCGCATCAACACTTTTGTTGCCCCCGAATTGTTCTATTATTTTAATAAATTCATTGTCGACTTTAATATGTAATTACATTTTTGTGGCTTTTCACCATCGACCATTCCTGTGGGACATTTGATTGAAGCATTCTTTGACAGTCGAATGGCAAACAAAGCGATGAATATAACTCGAATTATTTCGCTCAAATTAAATAAGGGCAATAATAATAATTATAAGCATATCAAGCATACGCTATGGTGACACGCCCCTTCCGACAATTGTCCTTTCCCTGCTCTCCTTGCAAATAGTTGTTCAATGGCAAATATATTTAATTTATACACACTTTCCTCTAATGGCCATCAAGGTTCCTAGGAAGTGGGATGGGGTTTGGTCTATATTTAACATCGATATCCTGAAACAAACAACTGCAGACAGGTAAATTTTAAAGGGCTTACAAAGGCAGTAATAAGAGCAGGCCGGAATTGGCTTAAAATTAATCATATTTACAGAGTAAACACTCATTATAAATGAAACATTCCAATGACAGTCATACAACCTATGAATATCTGTAAGTAAGGGAGTTAGTTAAATTTGTCCTGCGTATATAATGTTTTTTTTTTAAATTAAAGTACATCGTTTAATAATTTATTTAATATTTGTTCAACTATTTAGAAATAAATGGAATGGGACTGTTTACCTGTTCGTAAGCTCCCAAATAATATTCTTTTCTTTTGCATCTTTTTTGGGACGGTTTTCGGAAAATCTGAAACGGTTATCGACCTATTTTTGTTATTCGTCATACATTTTTCCTGCTCTGCCACTCTTTAATGGACTGAACAAACATATTTGTTTGCCAAAAGAAAACAAACAGGCAAACCGCAAAAACTTTTTTGTGCGTTGCGCATCCGCCCCGTTGCCACTGATTTTACCACCTTTAAAATCTCTAGTTGTTTGTGTTTTTTCGGGCTATTTTGATTTTGTTCAGTTTTTGTTTTCCTTTAAGATGGTTTTATTTCAGTGCATTTTCAACAGTTTTTGTTGTGGCTATCTTTTCGCGCCTCTGCACCGTGATAGTTAATTAATTATTAATATTTAATTTACCACAGATGTTGCCTGGCATCTGATTTTATATAAAATAATTCTCCTTAAGGCCCTGCCTGTTGGCTTTCGGGTTGGCTGACTTTTAAGATTCGCACTTGGCCCATAAAAAGGCAATTAGATTAAACGCAGGGTTCATATACCACATGCCACATGTACAGTGAAGCCCATGGCTTGTTCCATCTTCTAATTGAAGTAATCAGCAGAAAGGGAATTTAATCAGCGTTAATTGTGAGTTTCAGTTTGAATTCGAACCTCAATTGCGAGTTTGAGGGAATTTGCATTTGCGCCATCGTCGGCTCGAACATGGGATTCACAATTCCATTGTGCAGCTGCATTCCGTGGTAAACTGGCATGACAACGCTGCGTATACGCAATCTAGCACCAAGCACCAAGTAAGCCAGCACCAGCAGACAACTGACTGACTGATGGAAGAATGGAGTTGATTGAAAATTAATTAAATGATTTATAAGCAATCCAATCCATGAACGAACTGTCGAATCGATTTTTGGGGGAAGAACAGTTTAAGGACTCATAACAAATATGACAAGAAAAAAGTAACAATTAAAAGATTTTTTTGGACTTATTAAGTATTCGATGATGATTAATGATTGAAAGTTAATATTAATTGAAATTATAGGGTCTCTATTTATGCGAAGCTTAAGTGGTTAATGGGTCGACTGAAAAAATATAATTACAGGATTCCCATTTCCATTCTGATACCCATTGGATGGACAATAAGTAGAGATGCCCATTCCGCAAATGTTCATCTTACATATCACTCATAATAGAAGCTAAATAATGAGCCCATCGTTTAATCTTCTACGAAGAAACCGATTTTCGTATTCTATTTTCTAAATCAATTCAATCACTTTTAAAATTATTAGTTCAAATTGTATTTCAATTGTCTATAATGGTATAATTGTATAATAGCTTCAAGTTGGTAATTTACAATTATCAAAGATTATAATTCCACAATAGTCTTTTTATACCCTTGCAGAGGTTATTATAATTTTGACCAGAAGTTTGTAACGCAGTGAAGGAGACGTCTCCGACCCTATAAAGCATATATATTCTTGATCAGCATCACCAGCCGAGTCGATCTAGCCATGTCTGTCTGTCCGTCTGTCCGTCTGTCTGTTGCTATGTAAACTTGTCTCTCATTTTTAAAGCTATCGGGCTGAAACTTTGCACCGACCCTTCAATCTGTTCAGGTAGTATATAAGTCGGAACGGCCGGAAACGGAACACTACATCACATAGCTGCCATAGGAACGATTGGGAAAAAGTGTCATAAATTCGCCATTTTTCAAGATATTTTATCCATTTCTTGAGAAACCCCCATTAATGACTACTTTAACATATCCTGAAAGTTTCATCAAAATCGGACTACTATATCCTATAGCTGCCATAGGATCGATGGGAGAAAATGGGTCATTGAGCATAACTCTGTTTTTTTCAAGAAAATTAATTCATTCTTGAGAAATACAGTTTTCATAGACATTGAAGTCGTTTTAGAAAATTAAAAACCAAAAATCGGACCACTATATCCTATAGCTGCCATACAAACGATCGAACGGCTTAAAGGCAACTGGTCTTCAAGGGTATTCTAAGCTTCGGGTACCGAAGCTAGCCTTCCTTTCTTGTTTTATGCTATGTTTTTCAATTGTTATACAAAAAGTATATATTTAAATTTAATAATTCTGGGAGAGCTTCGTTTAATAGAAATATAAACACATACAATTTTATTTTATATCCTTAACCAATTTAAAACTTTGCTTAACAAAAAACAAACAAATTGTTGTTATTTGTATAAAACAGAATTATTTTAGGATATTTAATACTATATTTATTTAAATAAATTCAATAATTTATTTATTTATTTTCAACGAAAATTTATAACGGCAATACAAATAAAGTTGCTAAAAATTGGACTGCAAGCAGTTTAAAAATAAATAAATAATCGAAAATAAAATCAATTTAAGGAAAACTTAATTTATAAGCAATATTAAGCCACCATATTTTCTTAAATACTTTTTAGAAAACACAAACTTATGATTTTAATGTACAGAAATAAAATCATTAAAGGAAAACTTAATTTACTAGAAATATTAAATAAAAATATTAAAAAAGGTTTGTAAAATATTTTATTTAAAAACACAAGCCTCCCGCATTAATTTATTTATTTGCATTTCCAAAATCCAAGTTCAAGCTATTTTGAGTATATATAAATTATTCAATATCTCACATCGATCAAGTGGGAATGAGTCACTATTCCGATGGACTTAGCTCGGAGCTTCGTCATAGCTCTCAAGCTACATATATACATATATACCGGAGATCCGATCAAGTCGGATTGAGATCTCCTCCTCTGACTCAGCCCTTGCAGCACTTATCAACGATTTGGTTAATCGCATTTTTACTCACTTCTATATACTAGTACACATACTCGTATATATTTTTGTACATATACTATATTTCGATATAGTTTATTGGCTATAGGAATCATAGGAATCGGATATGGGCCGACATAATGTATTGTCAAAATGTATTGACCTGATAACCTTATATTCCACCAGAGCGTCAAGTGATTGTATTGTACTCGTATTCCGATCAAATAAAATAGGAAAATATACAAAAATATAAAAGAAACAAGTAAGAACGTTACAGTCGAGTTTCCCGACTGTTACAGACCCTGTACAAATTTGGTTTTAGGCAAAATAAAAACAAACCAAAAAAAAACATATATTTACACCGAGTCCGGTCTGGGATTCGAACCCAAGATCTTCGCGTTTTAAGTCGAACGTCGTAACCATTCGACAAACCCAAACTTTTTTAACCGGCAGCTAATACACTAAAAATATATTGAAGGCACACATTCATACATATGTATATGAAGGTAGTGGCAGCGCAGCTTCAGCGGCACTTCCGAGAAAAATCAACCACCGAACGCAAGCGATTTACCGTTTGTTTGCGCAAATAAACAGATTTTTTGTGTTTAGCGCCTGTAAACTTTAGGTATTTATTGTGCGCTTTCTAATTAACCAATCTTAATGAAATTTTCAGGATCGGTAGAAATCTATGCTCCAATTGCATGTGTATTTTTAAAAAAATTTTAGCTTGAAAATTGTGCAGTGCAGGGCAGTGCAAAAATTCAAATACAAATTGCGGGGGCGGTGGGCGTGGCACCGACTTAAAAAAATAAACTCTAATTTACTCAGTATTAGAAGAATCTACACTGGTAATACGGTTCTTCTAGCTCTTACAGTTGCTGAGATCCGTGTGTTCATCCGGACGGACGGACGGACAGACGGACAGACGGACATGGCTATATCGACTGAGCTTGTCATGCTGATCCAGAATATATATACTTTAAGGGGTCTGCCACGCCTCCTTCTGCCTGTTACATACATTTGCACAAACTTAATATACCCTTTACCCTTTGGGTACAGGGTCTAAAAATAGGTAAAAAAAATATATAAAAGTAAAAATGGTAAAAATAGTAATGGGGAAGCTGGAAGATCAGGAGAATCAGAAGTCGGTGTACGGTAGGCATTACGCCACCAGGTCTGCCACCAGCTCCGCAATCATCGCGATTGCGGAGGAGGAGGAGATGGAGCTGGAGTATGACGACATCGCCAGGGGCAGCAAGGGCAGCTCGACGGCCTTGAAGCGTGCCGCCTCCACCGTGAGTACGCTGGGCAACACTGGCAACACTTGCTAGCTAAACTCGGTGGTCTACACTTTGAGATTTGCCCCGAACTTTCTGCACAATCTGCACCATTTGATCCGAGATGTGAATGTGGTGCAGCAGGCCATTGAGCGCCAGCAGATGGCCATATGCGGATCCAGCAAAACTGACCACCAGACGGTGACGGTGACTCCACAACCTGTATCGCTGTCTACATGACAGCGAAAGGGACGGCTACACGGTGCCCTCCAGTGCGGGCTGGATGCTGTATTCCATTCAGGACGTGAACGCAACCTTCGAGGGTAACGAGCAGCAGGATGCGCACGAGTTGCTCATGTGCCTACTGCACTGTATCAGAGAGACGAACCACACGCTGATCAGGTCCATCGGCGAGTGCCCCGAGATCATTGCCAATGGATACGTAGCCAACCCAGATGAGCTGGACTCCGCGAAGACCCAGGAGCGCCGCTTGGATTCAGCTGCCTCGCCTGAGAGCCCGAGATCGCTAGAGGATCGTATACGCGAGCTGAACCTTCAGTTCAGATTTCGAGGGCATTATGGTGCTGTCCACAAAGTGCTTAAGCTGCGAGACGGTAACGAGGCAAAACCAGGGCATGCTCGATATCTCAGTGCCAGTGCCGATCTCAGATCACCACAATGCACATCTTCGGGACAACACCAGCACCTATATACAGAACGCCTGCCTCACCAAGGAGTACTTCCGCGGGGAGAACAAGTACAAGTGCTACCAGTGCACCGGATACACCGAGGCCATCCGCTCCATTTTGTACGAGGTGCTGCCGCGCCTGCTGCTCATCCAGCTGAACCGCTTCTCCGGCGGCATGGAGAAGGTGAATACCCACGTGCCCACCACCTTTCTCTGTCCTGCTTCTGCGACAAGTGCCGCGACTTAAGCGAGGGCAACAAGCTGCACGAGTACAAGCTATACAGCGTGATCACCCATGTGGGCGCCACGCTATCCGTGGGCCACTACATTGCCTACACGCGCTTCCTGGAACTGGCCAGCGACTATGTGAACTGCCCAAAAAAGAATCACAGTAACTGGGAGCAGCAGCAGCGTGGCCAGCACTTCAGTCCCGACTGCTGCCTCGACCCCCACCTCGACCAGCTCCGGCAAGAGTTCGATCAAGAGGAAGTTCGGACGCAGCAAGGCCACGAGCAGCAGGGGCAGGCGCACGAAGGTAAACAGGATCAGCAGCACGAGGATCACGAACGAGATTGGCAGGCTCAATATAGACACCCAAGTCATACCATGGAGTGAACTGCTGTGCCATGCGGCTCTCCATCGAGGAGTCGAAGTCTGTGCAGAACGGCAACATCAATCTCAGCTCCGGGGAAGCAACCGCCGTGGGAGTTGCAGCGGGAACCCGTTCCCGAACTGGCTCCGGCGGCAGGGGACGAGCTAGGGTCAAGGTCAACAATGCTCATGGCGGGACGACGGATCCCATTTGGTACATGTGCGACGATGAGCACATCAAGGCCATGACCCAGCGGGAGTTCGAGGGGCTGTTGTCACCCCACCGCAAGTTCACCATCACCCCCTACTTGCTGTTCTGCGCCCGATTCGATCTTCAGTCCCAGGATGAAGCCTGAGGCTGAAGATCGAATCAGGCGTAGAACAGCAAGTAGGGGGTGATTGTGACCTTGCGGTGGTTGCTTACTTGGGATATAAGCTTTAAATATATGTAATTCTTCGTAAATCTGTAAAGTTGTATGAACATCAGACATATATATCCTATAGTTGTCAAAGGAAATATCAGCTCAAAGCTATTTAATTTATCTGCAAGGATTCATATATTTTATTAATGTTACAACTCTTTTCGATTATTATTATACCCTTGCAGAAAGTATTATAATTTTGACCAGAAGTTTGTAACGCAGTGAAGGAGACGTCTCCGACCCTATAAAATGTATATATTCTTCATCAGCATCACCAGCCGAGTCGATATAGCCATGTCCGTCTGTCCGTCTGTCTGTCCGTCTGTCGGTTGCTATGTCAACTAGACTCTCAGTTTAAAAGCTATCGGACTGAAACTTTGCACCAACCCTTCAATCTGCAGGTAGTATATACGTCGGAACGGCTGGAATCGGAACACTACATCACATAGCTGCCATAGGAATGATTGGGAAAAAGTGTCATAAATTCGTCATTTTTAAAGTTAATTAATTTATTTCTTAGGAAGCTCTATTAAATGATTATTTTAACATATCCTGAACGTTTCATCAAAATCGGACCACTATATCCAATAGCTGCCATACAAACGATTGAACAGTTTGAAGGCAACTGGTCTGCAAGGGTATTCTAAGCTTCGGGTACCGAAGCTAGCCTTCCTTTCTTGTTCCTATTATGCATTAGTTTATTTACATCAGCAACTTCACATAATAAAGGAAAATGGCTTGGGAAACCTTGTAGCCAATCGACAAGGCTTAAATAGCTCAAAAATGAATTAAACACGTTCCTAGTCTAAGCATTTTTTACAGCAATCTCAAAACCTTTGCTACAATTCAGAGAAATAAAACTCACTTCGTGGAAACTCACTTTAAGAAACTCCGGCAGAAACTTCTCATTTAACTCCTTGCCAAGTTGACATTGTTGTGAAGTGTTTCAGGCCTCCTCGAGTGGACACTTTTCACTTGAGGAACTAACAAATTCAATTTCATGCCCGCTTGCCCTCGTGACTTGCCACAATTTTCAGGGGCGGGGGCGGGGCTGAAGCAGGCGGAGAAAAGCGTGGAAAATCGAGGAAATCGAGAAAAGGAAGAGCCATTTCCGGTCGTTCAAGTGGAGCCTTTTTATTTGCCCTCTTAATCCATAAACAGTCTGCCGCAGAACGAAGCCAAATCGTAAATCAAAACAGCTTAAATTGATCAACATAAATCGTGGTCGCTTTTAGAAGAGAAGACCAAAACCATTATTTCACTCTTACCACTCCGGAATCGCAGATAACTAAGCTTAAAATTAATAATAAGCCCGAGACAAGAGTTCATTATTATTGCTTGATTTAATTAAAAGTGCCATGATTATTATTTAGCCTGTCAACTGGCAATTTGCGACACGAGCAGAGTGACAGATAGTATCTGGGCAATAATTTATATCTCGTCTGCGGGATATATATGTACGATATCTTATGCATACGAACAGCCAAATCACGCCTCCTAAAGATACCAATTTGACGTCGTCGTCGTCCCATATATATATTTTATATTCCTATATTTATTGTTGCTTTTGTCTCACTTATTTTGCCAACAATTGGTCTTCGAGTAGAAATTGTATCTCATGAAAAGGGGTGTTCCCATCTCGAATTTCTCGATTTATTTTCAATAGTAATTTCAGTTTTTTACATTTTATAATTTCTATTCTTTTGTGCAACGCATTTTCCTATCTGTTTTCTTCTCTTGATTTCTCGCGAAAAGGAGTTGAACAGAATGTTGGAATTTCGTGGACGGAATTTCGCTCTCCATCATCAGCAGGCGCACTCAATTATGCGGCGTCCTTCGTCCTTGTCGTTGTCGTCATCGTTTGTCAATGCCCCCCCACCTCCCCTCCCCTCACCCTCCTTATTCGTCCTGCTGCTTGGCATCCTTCTTTTTGTGTTTTGCTCGCTTAATAATATGTTAATTGACAGCTTAAGCCAACTGTCGGCGCTGGGTGCGTGCCATTTCAGTTTCAGTTTCGGTTTCAGACACGACATGACAGCACATTATGTAGGTCTCCTCCATTAGTGTGTCTTGTTTTGCCCCTTTCCTAACATTTTGGCCATAAGTAGTTAGGCAGCACCCGAGGGGGAAAAAGAAGCACAGAGACAAGTGTTAGCCTTTAGCTCACGTGGCGTATGCGCAATGTTTTCCATGTCCACGATTTAGGCATCGATGTTGTGTCATTAAAGTATGCAAATTTGATGAATGACAGCCCCCTCCTTGTTCAGCTTTAGCCATTATGAATTAAATTAGTTTTGCATAATTTTACGTGGTCCATTGGACAGTTACATCGAATCGCAATTATTGGTGGTGTGTGGGAATATTGAATATGTGTCAATTTGAATTTATTTTTAAAGGTCTAAAGTTGTTACTTTCACAGTAGCAAAATAATATGCTTAACCGAAAAAACTATAATTATTTATTCCCTAAAAGATACAAAAGTGCTTGGCATTCCACGGGAAATGTAATAATATTTAGAAATTGACTAGTTTTTAATATTGGGCTAATCTATATATATAGAAATCTCCTCCTGATTGACTGACTCATTGATCTCCATTAACGGTCAGAACTAAAAATTCACGAAAAATATTCCAAGTTCTTCTAATAGTGTTAGAATCACTGGGAACACTTTGGTCCAGACACATTCCATCAATGCTAAACGGTACCAATTATAGTCCACCTACACTTAAGATATTTGTCTGGGGGTTGGGCAAAGCCACTAGTATTTATATATATACGGGACGGAGACGTCTCCTTCACTGCGTTACAAACTTCTGGTCAAAATTAAAATACCCTCTGCAAGGCTATAAAAAAAAGTTTATTTCGCCCCCGGGTGGACTCGAACCACCAACCTTTCGGTTAACAGCCGAACGCGCTAACCAATTGCGCCACGGAGGCTATACGGATCATAAAAACTATGCAAAATCAGCAAAAAGAGTATTTTTATTTCATTAAGATAAGTAGACTTAATAAAACTTAAATTAAGTTCCAATTTGCGGGTTCTCTTGTAGCCTCCGTGGCGCAATCGGTTAGCGCGTTCGGCTGTTAACCGAAAGGTTGGTGGTTCGAGTCCACCCGGGGGCGGACCTCTTTTTTAATCTAATCTGATGAAAGACCATCGATATGATTTGTGTACGCTTATTGTGGGAACAGAACCTCAATAATCTCATTGGTCCGATAAAATATATTTACGCAGCCCTATGCCCGTTTTGACAGCCATTAATACCAATCAATTGGTTTTTAAAATTGCAAATGTATGTTCGTTATTCTGTCTGTAATGGCCAACACAACATTAAAATGATATGTATTTATATAACTGAGGGATGAAAGTGTTTCCTCATAAAAGCAAAGTATTATTTATTTAGTTGATCTAGGCATATTTATTTTTTAATCAATATAGAAAATCGATATCCCGAGAACAGTAACTGTTAGCAGCACTTTTAACTTAATTTTACCTTCAAAGTCCAATTTATGAGGGGACAACAGTCACTTTGTTTGATTTGTAAACTTTTCTTTCTAACATGTTTTTAGTTTAACAATCTTCCAAAACAATAATAACAAAAATTTCGATCCTGCCAGGAGTCGAACCTGGAATCTTCTGATCCGTAGTCAGACGCGTTATCCATTGCGCCACAGGACCTATTTTCTAGGGGCATATTTTTTCTTGATCAGCGTTGCCTACAAATATTTGATTGATATTGGCACATTCAAATTTAAAACGGATCTCAAGGGGGCACACAGGCAGCCTAACGAAGCTGAACTGATCTGAGCTTATAAGCTAAGCATATGAATTTTAGCTGTAATTGTTAGTGAATAATTTTATAACAAAATTTAGTTACTAAACTTAAACACAGTCTATGTTAAAAAGTCAGTGCGTCAGCAGCTAAAAAATGAAGCTTAAGTAGCTTTCGGAGACGTCACCTTCACTGCGTTACAAACTTCTGGTCAAAATTATAATACCCTCTGCAAGGGTATAACAATTACAAGCCAATACCTTGAAGCCAAATATGTTTAAGGAACAAATAAAAAATGAAATGGAGGCTAGTTTCTGCTGCTTTTAAGCTTAAAAATTGTTATTTATCGATGTCCTTTGAATAACTATAATTAAAAGAAATGTTCCTCGATTTAGTCCACTATGAACTGCAGTTCACAAAAATAACACTCAACCAAACACACCCGTACATCTCCGGACCCGAGTGTCTATCCATTATCCCGATATAGATTTAGATTTATTAGCGTTTCTATGGCCACGTATTTGTATCTCGCATCTGTATCTGTATGTGTATCTGCAATATTTATAACACGACTTCAATTTGTCTCTCTCTTGCAGGCAGGCGGATAAATAACCCACGACAGAAATCATGCAAATCATGCGGTGGGCGTGGTCGTGGGCGAAATGTGAACAGCCAAACAATTGATGATTGAGCGAAAATACATCGATAGAGATAGAGTGGGACGAACACCTCCACCGACACAAATACCCGGATTCATCTGTGCAGCGGAGGTATAGAACAAATCGATCCAAAGATGGCCAGCCATCGGTGGCCAGCGGTGGCTCTATTGTTGGCCATCCTAATTAGTAGCTGGCCAAGAGCCTCTTTGGCCGCAACCAGCCAAAATGGCAATGGCGATGGAAACGGTGCAAACTACAGTAAAAACTACAATGAAAATGCAAATGGGAATGGGAATGCCAGTGATAGTGGAAATAACTTTCCTTTCACCTCCGACCACAATGCCAACGACTCGATGGAGTACGATCCGGAGAGCGTGGCCCTCGAGCGAATTGTGTCCACGATAGTGCCGGTCTTCTTCGGAATCATAGGATTCGCCGGACTCCTCGGCAACGGGCTGGTCATACTGGGTGAGTTCACTTCTAGAAAAAATAAGTCGCAATTCGAATTCGAATTCGGAAGCGATAAAAAGTTATGCAACAAGTATTTGAAATACTTTAAACAATAAATGCAGTAAATGCAAGAAATCATAATAAATATATACACCAAAAAAAAATAAACATTATTCGAATGCTTAAAATATTGTTACTAAGTCTTTAAAATTGATTCGTTGCTCGAGCAAACGAGTAAGCAAAATATTTTTAATTTCTCAATTCCCAAAACACTCATTCTCAAATATTATATATGAAATAAATTCTCCAAAAAATACAAATTTTAAATTGGTTTGCCAATAATACGCTTAAATAAAGTGTAAAAATTGAAGTTATTATTCTGAGTTCTAAAATAGCTCTATTCCCTTAAATATTTAAATTAAATTAAAAAAAAAACACCGAAGAGAAATTGTTTTCTGCCCAATTTCACCACCGACCTAAAGCAAATTATGCGTAATAATGGCCAATTAAAATGGAGGGCAGGAGCCATAAAGACGCCTGCAAGAGTTGAGCATTCAGGCGGAAGCTAATTGATTTTTTATATCCCATTACGGGAAGGAGGTGTGAGGTCGACCCCTGTCCAGGATGGCCGATGGCCGATGGGCAATGGGCGATCGTTAAGATTGCAATCCTGCGAGCATTGCAGAAGTTTTTATGGTCCCAGCGGGAATATCTGCAGCTCCAGTGCATTCTAATTACGAATAATAATAGAGTTTAACACTCTAACATTAATGAATATTCGATGAATGAATTGTTTGGGCAAAATAGGAATATGCAAGATCCAGAACACAGAAACGTAATAATTTGATTAAGGGAAAGTTCCATCATTCGATGATTGATGTTAGATACTTTGATCATTAACCTATTTGAATACGTTCGTAATTTATTCATAAAATTCAATTGCAACAACGAACTTATAAGCCAGCTTAGAAGCCTTCAGATCATTCAGAAGATCTATATCATTTTGTAATTATTGAAAAACACTAGTTCTGTACACCCATTTTATTTTCCCAGAATTTCAAAACGAATCTAATTTTTCATATGCTTTATATTTTCCATTTGCTTTAATTTTGAAGGTAAACAATTGAATTATTTTCCTGCCCCCAAAAACTTAGCCCTGAAAAAAGAACAAAGTGGGGCTAACAAATGGCCTGGTAATTCCATCTCAGAATCTCAGAGAATCTTGAAAGAAAAAGGCTGTGAGGTTATTTTTGTGCTCTATCAACTGCACTGCAGACTGAATCTCAACAGGCGAACTCATTTTACATGTATTATTTTTTCTGGTTTTCCATATGGTTGTTGTTGTTGTTGTTGTTGTTGTTCCTTGTGGCAACCTTGGTGCAAAAGTCTCGGAAGCCATCTTACCTCACCTAGATTGTGGGTGTGGATGTGGGTGTGCACTAGAGATGCCCAAAGAAAGGGCATCAAAGAACGAATCGATAAATATATCGCCAAAATGTGGGTTCTTTATTTATATACATTATCTGAGAAATGATAAAAAAAGCAATACAAAATTGGTAAATATTATTTGGTTTCATAACCAAAATAATTCAATTGCTCTTGGCTACCAAAATTCAAAACCATTTGAGCTTGACTAAATAATTGAATATGCAACAATTTGATAATATATATCCAATATTGGGCAGTTATCGTAGTATTTATGCCATTCCAAGGCCACGCCCATTTTGCACTGCTGCTACTGTTGCATCTGCAAAAATAGGGAAACAAGCTCAAACACCTCGGTGAAAGGCTAAAAATAGGAAAACATGAAAATAAAAAAAAAACGTGGCCACTTGCAGAGGTAGCGGTAAAACTAAACCCTTGACGTCAGGCAACGAGACAATAGCTTTTTTCTCACCTCCCCTTTTTTTACACCTTTAAGCGTCAGTTCAGGGGTAAGAAACAATGAATTTTAATATTCTTGAGATACTTGTGTTTGAGATACAAACCGTTTCCTCTTTGTTTTAAAAAAATCGAATTATGAACTCATTGAAATCCTGTTAATTTAATTAATGATACCCAAATAGATAATAAATATTTATAATAATAAATATTTAAGCCCGTTTCCCGTTAAAGGGTATAGTGTATTCGATCCTATAAAATATAAATCAATAGCTTCTTAAAAAAAGAGACCTCTGCCTCTTGAGCCCACCTTGAAAACATTTAAAACCAAATACAAAATATTAAGTTTTAAGTTTCATTAAGTTTTAAATCTTTCAGTCATAGCCTCAATATTTATTTAGTTTATTTAATTTAAGATTTAAAGTTGCGATTAGAATTGAAACACGTTTATTCCGATTGTGTTTAAGCTGGAATAGAATCCCAGTATCTGGAAAAAAAACAGCCGAACTCCTTGAAAGTTATCCAAGAAACAAATGAGGAGGCCAAAGTACAAGGCCCCGCCCACTTCGCCTACTCGCCCCCTTTTCCGAGTAGTGAAAAGTGTTTTTCATGTCGGTTTCCTCTCGCTTTCCATTCTCGGCGCTGTCAGCCCGAGGAAAAAGTTTTATTAAAGTCGCAAGTGGCATCCTATTGCCTGCCACCTGCCACCCACTACATTTCCCTGCCTCGATTTTCCATTTTCCTTGCCACCTTTTCAGCTGCGTTGGCGGCATTATGATAAATGATTTGTAAATGAACGTGTGGATTTTATGGCTAATTATGAGAGCAAAAATTGGAGACACTCGAAGATACTTCCTAGTTGGTCGAGAGCTGCTTTAAGCAGCAGTAAATATTAATACCCTGGAATCGTCTCAGATACTCAGATACTTACCTAAAAATCTGTGGAGCTAAAAACCTTACCTTCTACACATTGATTTGTCTGATTAATATTTGTTAATTTATAATGGAATTCAACATTTTCCAAAAAAAACTAACTAGAAATATATATATATATATTTTTTTTAATGGAGGACATTCATTAAAATGTAATTATAATAATACAAAATATTGAGGACTGATCTTATAAATATTAAACCAGTAAGAAATACTTTTAGGTAATAACAGTGCACCCATCAGACTAATTCAATTACTTTAATTTCAAATATTTTCCATTACTATTATTTTTCATATATTTTGTAAATATAAGCTATGATTTTCTAATAACTCCCCTAGATACATTCCTGCATTTTTAAATGTAAGCTGACAAGATTTCGATGTCTTCGGGGAAAGTTGCAAGTATTCCCCGATAGATAATTTATCAAAATGTTCGGCTTTAAGTCTTAAAAAAAAGGATACCCCCTGCAGACATAATCGTTGTCCTGATCGCATACAATATATAGCCACACGAAGGTGTGCATTTGATGGCAGATAAGTGGATAAGTGGATATTCACACAACGGACACTTTGATAGATGAAGGCCTTCTGCTTGGGCGGGCATTAGATCTGTAATTATACCCTTGCAGAGGGTATTATACTTTTAACCAGAAGTTTGTAACGCAGTGAAGAAGACCTCTCCGACCCTATAAAGTATATATATTCTTGATCAGCATCACCAGCCGAGTCGATCTAGCCATGTCCGTCTGTCTGTCCGTCTGTCTGTCTGTCTGTCCGTCTGTCTGTTGCTATGTAAACTAGTCTCTCAGTTTTAAAGCTTTCGAACTGAAACTTTGCACCGACCCTTCAATCTGTTGCAGGTAGTATATAAGTCGGCCGGAATCGGAACATTACATCACATAGCTGCCATAGGAACGATTGGGAAAAAGTGCCATAAATTGGCCATTTTTTAGGATAACCAATTCATTATTTAGAAATCCATTTTTAATGACTATTTTAAAGTATCCTGACAGTTTCATTAAAATCGGACCACTATATCCTATGGCTGCCATAGGAACGATGGGAGAAAATGGGTCATTGAGCATAATTCTGGAGTTTTTCAAGACAATGAATTTATTCTTGAGAAATACAGTTTTCATAGACATTAAAGCCGTTTTAGAAAATTAAAAACCAAAAATCGGATCACTATATCCTAATATAGCTGTCATACAAATAATCGCACAGTTTTAAGGCAACTGGTCTACAAGGGTATTCTAAGCTTCGGGTACCGAAGCTAGCCTTCCTTTCTTGTTTAAATATTGTTTTTGCCAGATTTCGCACTTATAGTAAACTATTGCGAAACGAGGTGCCCCAGCACAGTTGTGAATCCGACAGGCGGCAATTCGCCAGAGCAAACAAAACATTCGGTTAAATGTATGCATAAGTTTTCGCAAAACTGTCAGCAGCAATTTGTGTAAATCTGTCATCGGAACAACCAGAATACAGAATACAATATACAAAATACACAAAACACGACGAACACGAACCCTGTTTAATTATAATTTATGTTCCAAGAATATATTTCGACCGCATTGTCACTTCAATTTGCATTAGCCTTTGTCAAACTTTCCGCTCAGACAGCACTCGATCCAGATCCAGAGCTATAAGCTAGCTGCAGAAGTATCAAAAAAGTAACACATATAGAACAGAGGTATCCCCTATATCCCATCCCCCAAAGTCACCTCGGACCACCGGCCAATTCTGTTATAAAATTGTAATTGGCCAGACGAACAGGAACGTGACGCAGTCCCCCAAAGCATAATCCTTTCGCTCTCCTTCCTTTTCATACCCTGCACGATTTGCGGACCAGGGTATATACATTAACTATATATTCAAGTATTTTAGTTTCAAAAATAATTGTAAAAAATTAACTTGAACTTGTGAATCTGAAATGTATGGGAAATGGGAAAGAATTTTGTTATTGCATATTGTTTTTAAAGTTTATTTATATTTTAATACTAATATTTAAAAATATNCGTATATGGAGAATCTGATTGTTACATTTTTGTTTTAAGTTAATAATAATACAATTCGAGCTTTAAACATTAATATTTTCGTTAATTTTAACAAATTTTAAATATATAAATGTCATACTTGTGTGTCACCATTTTAGATATGCAAAATTATCCGCCATTCGTTGATTGATTTATACTGCGATAAATTTTATATAATTTCAATAAAATTCATTAAGAGAAATAATGTTTAAAAACCGAATCTAATAAATTCATAAAATAAAGTACTGGGTACTTGATGGTTTGCATAACACTGTCAGAACGTTGTTACTTGTTGTGGTAATCTGCGAGGTTGTGTCCTGACAGGGCTGGCAAAATTGGTCCCAAGCCCAAAAAAACATGTTTCACATTCGACACAGCTCGTCCTTTTTTGTTTCCTTTGATTTCCTATTGATTCGACGCTCAGCGAACAGATGGAACCTCAAAATCAACTTGAATGGCAGTGTAATACAATTTCCGAGGGCCCCAGATAAATGGATGCATCACATGGCAGGGAAGGGGATAAGTAAGAAGAGGGTAGGATACAAATCCGTACGGATACATAGTGGATAGTGAGATGAACAGGATCCTGCTGCTCCTGCTCCTGTAAAAAACAGGGCCATGAACTGTTTGCACTTTTCCTATTGTTATTAGGGTCTGGAAAATGCCTGGAAAATGCATTTCCGTCTGTAATTGTTCGGCTGATAATAAAAACGATTGCTAGTACATCAACTCATTAAAAATAAATTAAATTTTTTTATTTGGGTATATGGTTTGGCAACTAAAATTTATTTTTTAAAATAACTACCTTAAAAATGAATCAAGAGGAGCATGAATAAGTTGCTTTTTTCAAGGGTTACAAGTTAACCACATTCCTTTTTTGCCAATACAATTTGGCCATAGTTTTTATTGGATTATTTGTGAAATCCTTGCCATGAAATGCCCCACCCCAAAAGGCATGCACCTGCAATGCAACTGAAGGATACACCTGTTCGTATCCATCCATCCGTGCCTAATGGTCCAGAACCTTGGGAGAACCTTCCAACATCGAGCAGTTTATTGTCAAAGAATGCCGGGCACTTCACTCTTTGGATAAGCTTCAATCTTTCAAGAGCTTTCCCACTTCCTCTACCTGTTGGCATACCCTTGGAAAGGGTATCTATGATTGTTCCGAACAATTTTCCTCTGCCTTAGTGCAAAAATAATCGTTCAGCTTTGAAGCTTACCCAATGCAACGGCCTTCCCTCAATCAAAAAACATAAAAATTCCTCACTCTGTAATCCTTTGCGAAATAATCAAAATAATCATTTAATAACAAATTAGCTAACTTTACCATCTGAACTAATCGATTGGCTTAAGTTATCAAACAATTAACGAGTTTATTTTAAGACTTATTATAGCAGTGTATAATATGTATTGAGTACTTTGCTGTATTTCTTTTTTTCCAAAGGTTCGAAAAAAGGCCAAAAGCTTGGAACATTTGTGATGGTTTTATTTATACTGTTGCAAACTGTCTGTATTCGGTGGGATCAAGCTTAATGCAGAGTATTTTAAGCTATAGTGCCCAGCTGAAGCAACCTTTCTTTCTTCCTCCTTTTTTTAGTATACCGGCACTTGAAGGATTTGCTGCAGGATGCACGTACCTGCAATTTAAGGGCACATATGCGTACGCACAAAAGTATGCTATGAAACAGCATTTAAGCGGCATATTGAAAGTATTTGAGGGTGTGTGTGTATGAGTGTGTGTGAGTGTGTGGGTGTGTGTGTGTGTGTATGTTTGTGTGGGTGTGCGGGTGTGTGTGCGTGTGAGGGCTGGGCAAATTTACACGAAATCCACAAGGCGCACAAATTTATTATCTTGCGGTGATAGTGATAAAATTTATAACCAGCATTGGGCATGGTGCCTAAAAGCAGGCAATACAAATACAAACAAACAAACAATGCCCAAGTGGGCCACACACACACGCGCAACCCACACACACGCAGTCAATTCAGCGTGCTATCTCCTTCCCACACCCTGGTTCATTCGTCATATTTATGCTTTTTTATGGGCCATGTACATTTTATTGTTTTACTTTTCAATGCAATGTCTGTCGGTGCCTGTCGGGGACACACACACACACGAGTATATATAAATGCGAGAAAAGGGGGAAAAGAGGAAAGAGAAAGTGGACGGGACACACGCCCACAGAATGCACGTGTAGCCCAGGACTCAACCCAACCCGCAAAAAAAAGAAGGAAACCCCGTTTCGCTGGCAGAAAACAATGCCAACCAAACAGGTATAAAATGCCAGACAACAATTGTGATCCACCGGAGCTGTTCCGGATTACGGTAAAGCTATATCCAACCTGATTGCAAATCTCTGAGGATATTAAAACCATCCTCGGAGTCATAAAACCAGAGTGTGGCCAACAGGGTTGAGTCCTTTACTGAACAAACATTGTGCATATGTGCATATAATAAATATTTAAAGTAATAATAATAATATTATATACTATTATTATAATATACTATTATAGATTTTCCTGTTAAAAAACAAGACAATTTTATGCTAAAGAAGAAAAGACTCCAATGAAAAACATGAAAATTAAATCAAGTTCCTCCAAAGGTTAACCTTTTACAATTTAATCTTAATAAGTAAATATTTACTTTTATATAGTTTATTATTAATAAATCAAATCATTCCATTTGTGTTTTAGGAACGCCCCTGCTCTTGCGTCCACCTTTAGTTTTTATTTGTCAGCTCTTTTGTGTGCTTCTCTCCCCCGGGCCGCCCGCATGTCCTTTTTCCTTTTTCCCTCCCTTGGCATCTCTTTAGTTGTCCCCTTCTTCTTGTGCCTTTCCTCATTCCCCGCTGCCACATCCTTCGATGTCTCCATCGTACTTTAACACTTGTGGCGCACTCTTGTCAACACATATGCGTCTATGATGGCCATATTGCCATGTGGCAGAACCAGCCAGGTGTCCCTATGTCACTATGCCACATAAGCATCATCATCCTTCCCCATGTCCTTGGATTTTTGGCCCCCTGGCAAGTGGCTATAGATTTTTTTGTTCGTCCTGCCCGATGCAAGTCCCATCAATAATCCAACAATGCAGCGTCGCTCAAGACGACATGGTGAACTAAATTTAAAAAAAAAGGATAAAATGAGTGGAACATTTCTGTGGCACATCCGGGGAAGGGCAAAGGTTGCTTGTCTACTCCTTGAATGGGAAATCCGTCATTGTGATTCAACACATCCTATGCGAAATTCAAAAAGAACCAAAATTGAAATGTTTATTTTTATGAAATGAATAGCAAATTAAATCCTAAACAAATTGAATTCAAAACAAAAATCTGCAAATAAAAATAAATATATTTTAAATATTTATACAGCAATGTTTTCAAATCATCAGACTATTTTTTTAAACTAAAAACAAACCCATTTTGGAAATCCTTTTCGACAATCTGCGATTTTATGGAGCATAGAAATAGTATTTGCAAATGTGTTTTTTTTTTTTGCTCCATTAAGACTAAGACTTCTTTTTGCGTAGGCCTGATTGACTGCCTGATTGATTGATTGATTCACATTTGTTTGTCAATGGTAATGATGCCAATGCTGCCGCCGACATTGATGGCAGCTATGTTAATGCTGATTCTGATGTTGATTTTGATATTGATTTTGATGCCATTGTCATTGTGGAAGGGTTAAGAAATGCCATTGTTCGGTGGTCTGTCCCTCTTCACTACACTTTTTGAATGCAAAATCCGGATACCTTAGTTACCCATGCGAAGGCAGGAGTATTTAAATACATTCTCAATCAATCGAGAGCATTGCTATTGATGTTCCCGATCTTGAAAGACACTTTAACAAGGGGCCCAAATATATGCATATTATGCTAATTGGTTTGAACGGAATTAATTGCTCAAATTAATTCAATGTGTTCGGTAAAGCATATAATTTATCTTCGAATATTATGGTAGTTAAATCATCGAAATTTTGTTATTTCCATATCAGCGGAAATTTAAATTTATGTTTATTTAAAATTGAAGTAAGTTTGTGCCCTCAATTTTGTAATTATTTATATTTGTTTTTTCATGCTAGGAATATTATTAATGTTAATCTATAGATTGTTAACATGTGCCAAGTCAATGGAGTATTTAATTTCGATACATTTAAATTAGATTATTTTTAGTTATTTTAAGACCAACACTCTTTTTCCTAACTAGCTTATTGTGTTTCATTTGATTAAATAATGAAACTGTCACAGGCAACTTTTCCGAATAATTGATTTTCATTGTTTGGCCTTTTCACAAATTAAATTCATATTCCATACATTATTTGCCATCACATATTAGTGATTAATTAGTGAAAATGTATATACATTTATATTCTATTTCTGGATGTATTTATTCTTATTACTATAAATCGAACCTCTCCATATACCTCTCCATAATATACAATGCACATTTTTAGAAGAATAGCAAAAACTACTACTATGTTACAAGACGTATAACCATATATAAGATTTGCTGAAACTCAAAAGGAACTCAATATGTCATTAGTTAATTAGGTACAGAATATAAAATTCTTTTTTGAACAGACTGAACAATCATTAAGCAATACATTTATTACCAAATAGAAAGACTTAAATAGAATTGAAATTACAATTAAGGTAAAATCACAGCTTATGTTGACTTTTACCGCTGAAGTTGGGTAATTGTAATTTGATTATGGGATTCTGCCGATTGTTGCTAATAAATTAAAATAACAAAAAATAATTTGAGTAATTCAACGCATCGAAAGTATATATTTGAAACACTAGAAACACAGACCCAAATCAAAATGTCCCTTTCCACAGTATTTGCTCCGTTTCCTTCTCATTTGTGAAAATGTATTTGCATAGGCTGGCAAATAATGCAAACAAAAGAAGGGACAATAAAGTGAAACAAAATGGAGACGAAAATAATGAAGGCGACTCCAGAAAGTCTGAAGATTGCAGTGCACATGCCACATACCACATACTACATACCAAGAAAAGGACAATGGAAAAAGGCTCGCCCGGTCTTTTGTAATCGGATATTCCTGTGCCAAAACAGGATGTCTCCTTCGCCTGCCTGTGCATTAAAATTTAAATTAATTGCCATGGTAGTCGGTGTCGGTGTCTCCCAGGGCAACAACTGCAACATTGCCCAAATATCATATCCTGCATATCCTTGCCCTGGCTCCCAAAATGAGCAATCATTTATGCACTTAATGGTCCAGACCTAAGCAGGATAGGCTTACAAGACTCCCCATTCTCGGGCGACTTAAATTGGATCATAAAACAAAAGCCCCCACCAAATAGCTGGAGCTGGAGCCTCCGGAGTGGCTCCGAATTTTAATTGAGAATAAATTTCACTCCCATAAAAATCATTGCCAAAGGATCCCCCGTAATGAGTCCAAATAATCAGGCTTTGCCTTTTCATAGAGTCTTACGAGTGATTTCAATGGACTTGAAACTCGTAAATTTCCCCAAACAACAGAAATTCCGATTTACCAGGAATTTGTTTGTACATATATAGTACAAATATATAAGCAATTAAAACAAGAGATTCAGAGATGCAGATCCTCAGACTATGGGATGGCCATAATTCTCAGTAATTCAATTGCAAATTTAATTATGAGTTAGTGGTAATAAACGAACTCGGCTACTAATTTGAGTGCCTTCTGAAGAAGATGACGAAGCTAATTAGTCAGCCACATTTATTACTAAGATATACAACAAATATACACAACACATTCTTACGAACTTAAAAGAGTTACTTACAACAATTGCGACTTTTCCTCAGCTTTGCCTACTAAATCAGGATACAAATTGCGTATACGCCGCGTCGACCCGAGCACACACACACTCTTGAAGTGCATCAGTAAGATCGCTGAAATATGGCAGAAACCTGGGGAAAATGGCAGAAAGACGGAAGGGATGTGAGAACGGGGCAAAAGAAATGGGCAGAGGCATTAGAGTGACATTAAAGTTCAATAAAAGTGAATTTATGCCCCCCGATGCGAGTGAACAGGAAATCCTGTCTAGCACACACACACACAAGCACACATGCTGCCTGATTATTTGTTTATTTGCAAGCTCTTTTAGCCTTTTTTAGCCTATTCAGGCCACGCCCCCATTTTTTTTTGCCGGAATTAAATAACAAGCGTTTTTTGCGCTCGAAAAACTTTTAGTACAGCCCCGTTTTTTTTGCCAGTGGACCATGAATTATGGTACACTTTATTATTTTGTAAAATGCCAGACAGACAAGGAGCATGCTGAAAAAAAAGTGGCACACTTTTTGTTCTTTAGGAGAAAAAGTTATTGCCCAACATCGATCCTTTTCAGACCCTTTTTTTCGGGCTTCTTGTGGGCCAACACTGCGCCCACAAAAAGTTAGTTAACCGCCTGTGCTAGTGTATATATATATATATATATATATATATATATATATATCTGGCTGGGATACATATATCCGATTTCTGGTCCAGCCTTTTGTTAATTGATAAAGCCCCAGCCAAAAGTTTCGAACTGAACCCATTTTAAACGGGGGAAAGCCACGATTAAAGAACGATGAATTGTTCGGAAAAGATATATTTAATGCAATATCTCAGGTGCAGAATCAAAAGTAAAATTCGGTAAAAAAGGCTTAATTGTCATAAATCACAATATCAAATAAACTGAGATTTTAAAGTAAGTAAGTAAAAGCTAAAGTAAATATGGGTTTCGTTTACCATTGTATTATTTATAAATAAATAAATAAATGTTTATACCTTCAACTATTACAAATAGAAGAGTATATTGAATTTACTAGTATTATAGTATTTGTATGCTATCTAATTTTGAAGTCAGTGTTAATCCGATTCCCAGCCCAGAAACCCGAATGCAAATTCGTTGGCCAGAAGGTAAAACATTGGATAGCAAGCTGTTGCCAAAAACTACTCGGCACCCGGCCCTGTTTGCCAACCGGCAATAAACAATATACATTAAATAATGAAAGTTTTTGGCAAGGGTTTAAACGGCTGGCACACATCTGCCAGTTTCCCGGATGTGTATGTATATATATATATATGTACTATATATCTATAACCCAAATAACTTTTTGCCCGTGTATTTATTATTATTACTTTCATCGGTCTTCGCTTGTTGTCATTACTATTGATTCGCATTTCTATTCCTCCAATTCCAATTCCTTTTCCTTTTCCTGACAATTCCCTATTGTTGTTCCTTTTGTTCTCCCTATTTTTGGGGTTTTCCGCTTTTTGTTTACCTTGAAACATCCTGAGCTAAATATATATTTGAAAAGGAAATTGATTTGCGGCCTCGCCTCGCGCATTTTCCTTTTTGCACTGAAAAAAACGGTTCAGAAAAGCCAAACTCCCAATTACCAAATTATTTGTAACTTTCATAAAAACGTTTCAAAAAAAGCGTCCTTAAAATGCATAATTTGTTTGTTACTTAAAAAACCTTTTTTTTTACATTAAGAAAATCTTTTTTGTATCTTACCAAGAACAATAAATTAGACGCAAAATACAAACTTATAAATTGGCTTATCCCATTTGTATTTAAAAAAAATCCCCCAAAAAATGTTTTGAGTGTTAAATAAGTTTTATTGCATTAAGGATCAAAGATAAAAATGTCAGAAAAATATAGAAAATTTGTTTTTTTTATTATATTATGACAATTTTTCAATGCTAAAAAATTCAGCGCAAGTCAGTGAGTTTTTTTTTTTAAATAACCTTAATATTTTTAATTGTTTTTTTTTTATAATTTCCTACAATATTTTCTGATATTAAATGATATAAATACGAAAGGATGGGCAGAAATAAAATATATTAGAGATTTGTATAGGCGCAGAATTTCTCGTTTGTTAGAAAGTTAATAATATAATTAATATTATTATGTGCTGATTTGATACCCTAATATTAAGTTACAGAATCACATGTTTTCTTTTTCTTTTTATGAATTTTTTCTTTTTAATTGTGTGCCGCGACATTTCACATTTCGCTTGAACTTGCCACCTGAGTTCTTCCCCCCAAATTGTTGGTCTTTTGAGTTTGTATTTCCTTTGGCTTCGTGGCCCGACATCAATCCATCGGCAGCCCATCGCGTCTACAGTTGAACACCGCTGACCCCTTGACTTTCTTCCCGGCTTTCTCCTCCGACATTCTCCGTGACTTTCTAGCCCGCTTTTCCTTTCCGGCCTTTGTCACGCTTCTTTTGTGTAGAGCAACATAAATTGCTGGCTAATTGCAAGTAGCTCCTTGGAAAAGGGAAAAAATGAAAGAAAACTGAGTGCACATGAAAAGACTTGGGGAGGGGGGAGAAAATGGATGGGGAGAGGGAAAAGGGGAGGAGAAAGAAAAGAAAGCGACCTAAAGCCAGGAAAAGCGAGCAAAAAAGTGAAAGCTGAAGCAACAAAGAAAATGGTAGATATTGACAATGCTAGACTCCTGTTATTTGGGCGACCCCTCCAGAACTTTAAGCCTCCCCCCCCCCCTCCGCCCATGCCTAGTGACACACACACACACACATATGCAAACTTTCAGCCAAACAAAAACAAACGTTACTGGCGTAGGCTGAATTTTCCGACGGTTTCTAATATCAAATCATAATCCTTAACTTTAAATAAGTCATTTTAAATTAAGAATAAAATTTACTTCCTATTTAGTTTTATAAAAATGTCTGAAAACGTAAACTTTTTCATCGCTCATTACAATAATTATAAATTCTTATGAAATCTGCGAAGACTTAAACTTGCTTTAATATCAATTTGAATGAAATAAATATTGGATATACTCGTATATTATTTATTGAATTTTATTAGTCAGTAAATTAGAAGAATTTTATTCAATAAACAGTAAGTGTCTACATATATGGGAAACTATTTGATGGGCGGGGTAAACTTAAATATATGACAAACAACAATTAAAAACAAGACAATACTCCTATTCATAACGCTCGAGTAGTAAAGTCGTTTATTTCGAGTCAAAACGTTAATATCATGACCTGGCCACCATATTCTCCAGATCTTAACTTAATTGAAAATGTTTGGGGCTGGCTAACGCGGAAGGATTACGAAGGAGGAAAGCAATATAAAGATAAGGAAACATTAACTGCAGCTATTAAACGTGCTTGGAGCGAGATTTCGTTGAAATACATAGATTCCCTGTATTATTCTATGAAGAACCGTATATATGAAGTTATTATTATCAAAGGAGGCAGTACTCATTACTGAAATGTTTTTTTTTATTTCTAATAAATCAAATATTAACACAAACTAAAAATTTAAGTTAAAAATAAGTAACTTTATAAAAAAAAAACAAGTAAGAACGTTACAGACCCTGTACAAATTTGGTTTTAGGCAAAATAAAAAAAAACCAAAAAAAAATATATGTATATTCCACCGAGTCCGGTCCGGGATTCGAACCCAAGATCTTCGCGTTTTAAGTCGAACGTCGTAACCATTCGACAAACCCAAACTTTTTGAATCGACAGCTAATACAGTATAAATATATTGAAGACGCACATTCATACATATATACACATTCGTATGTATGTATATGAAGGTAGTGGCAGCGCAGCTACAGCGGCACTTCCGAGAAAAATCAACCGAGAAAAATCAAATCAAATTGATTAACAAAACAAAAGTAATATATAGAACATTTCAATTATGTCAATGATATGTATATTAAACGATTTCCCTATTTACACATGTCCAAATAAAAAAAATTGCAAGTAAATTTTTACAAAAATTTTTGATTGTGCAGTGCAAAAATTAAAAGTACAAATTGCGGGGGCGGTGGGCGTGGTACCGAAAATAAACAAATAAACGTCAGCTGCGTCACTATTAGGAGAATCTGCACTGATAATATAGTTCTTCTAGCTCTTAAAGTTGCTGAGATCCGATTGTTCATCCTGACGGACGGACGGACGGACAAACGGACATGGTTTTATCGACTCAGCTCGTCATGTTGGTCAGAATACTTTGTGGGGTCTGTCACTCCTCCTTCTGCCTGTTACATACATTTGCACAAACTTAATATACCCTTTACCCTTTGGGAACAGGGTCTAAAAAATAACATTATTGCCTCATTGACCATTCAATACCAATTACTCCACTGATAATTCGAAGCTCAACAACAAAATCAGCTGTATACTGTTAGGGCTTATTGATTTAACTATTCTGGCATCGTATCAACAGCAAGAGTTTGGTAATTAAAATATTCATAAGACAAATAAATATACAATACAACTAACTACACCTACACCCTTTGCACTATAAGTAAAATAATATTAAAGCCAACTTCCTCCTTCGATCTCCCCTCCAATTGCAGTGGTTGTGGCCAACCAACAGATGCGCTCCACCACCAACCTGCTGATTATCAACCTGGCCGTGTCCGATATCCTGTTCGTAATATTCTGCGTTCCATTCACCGCCACCGACTACGTCCTGCCGGAGTGGCCGTTCGGCAATATGTGGTGCAAGTTCGTCCAGTACATGATTGTGGTTACATGCCACTGCAGGTGGGTTCCAAATATATTTAGATGCTTAACTGCATGCCTTGACTTACAATGCCCCTGATGAGACTCAAACCCGACTTACGAATTGTGTGCCGAGTTGCAGTGTCTACACCCTGGTGCTAATGTCCTTTGATCGCTTCCTGGCCGTCGTTCATCCCGTGACGAGCATGTCCCTGCGGACGGAGCGCAACGCCACACTGTAAGTGCTTCATCTAACCGGAATGCATTCAAACACACTCGAAAAAAAAAACATTTCACAAAAGGTTAAACAAAAAAAAACAAACAACAAGCTGTTTATGATTATATATAGGATGATTATAGGACCTATAGTTTATAGTATAGTATATTTATTTTGCAATTTAAATGTAAATATGCACCCGTTTTAAATTTTTACATGATTTTCCCATGTAAGGATTATAACCAAATCCTCGATAGGGCAATCACCGATTTTGCTTGATGTACTCCATCCAGCTGCTCTCCGTGTCCCACATCATCTGGACTAATTGCATCAATTTGTCCGGGTTGTGTAATTAGCTAACTGGATTGCCTACCTGCAAGTCTTTTTCCTTGACCTGCGATCTGCGACCTTTGCGTACACCTTCCGTCCGCCATTGTCGCAGGAATATGTCGAGCAATATCGCATTTAGGCTCACAGCTGTTTCCGTTCCTTAAAGATACGACAAAATAGTGACACTTGTAGGAAACTTAACTAAGAAACCAGCAAACAAAGCCGTCGTGTCATTTCGTTGAGACATTTTTCAATTAGCCAAGTTCAAACTTTGATGGCAGCCGCAGCCTTGCCGAAGGAAAGGATGCAACATTTTGAGTGATTAAAAAATATAGAGGAGAATATACTAACAAAAAAGCCATTGAAACACCCTTTAATATTAAAGCTGATAAGATATAACATTTTGTAAATTGTTTATTATGAATCCAGATATATTACTCTTGTGTGTTTGCGAGTTTTTTATTTTTTCAACCGATTCCATTTTTTATTACCGACTTTTGGCATTTGGAAATATTCAAAATCTTATTGAAAACATTCTGTACTTTTCGTTTTGTATCTCAAATTCAACTTTCAATTTAAGTAATAAGTATTGTTTAGAATGTTTTATATCATTCGACAACAGTTGTTAAAACACGAGATATTAAAAATATTTACAAATATATATATCTGCAATCATGCAATCACCTGCAATCTGCAGGGCCATCATGTGCGCTTGGATAACGATTGTGACAACTGCGATTCCGGTGGCACTTTCGCACTCGGTGAGGAACTACCAGTACCGCTTGCGTTTTCTCCACGGAGGAGGAGGTCTGGAGTCTCGTTGGTTTCCAGGTGAGTTCTAGCCATGTTCCATGTTCCATTCCCACCCCTCCCCCAACTGTCACCCAGCACTTGCGGATACTTTGCAGCGTAGCTGGCCACGAGTTAAATTGAAGAGTTGGCTTATTGTTGAAATCAAGTCATATTTTCCAGTGCTTGCCCGCCAATATATAAATATATTGCAATATATTTGCCACTTAACACAGACACACACATTCTCGAGCTTCTCAAGCGGAGCACGAGGAAAATCTCTCAAAACGAGTGACAAGTCCTCATTTCCCGAAAGATAGAGGAACTCTGAGGAAATATTATATTATATATTTTAGTTTTAACCATGTTTTAGATAAATCTACAAAAAAGGGTAGGTGTAAATGATATTTGCCCAACTTGTGCGGCCTACGTTACGTATGAGTAATTTTTATGCGTACGATTGCAAAACTCTGATTCATTAAAAAAAAACTCCAATTTAATATTCTTATTATTGGAATTCATTTATCAAATATGTTAGAATATTAAAACAAAACAATAAAGTATTGATTAAAATCTAGAGAAAGTGATTTCAACTTATCAAAAAAAACAAAGTTTATGCATTAAATGGAATTTTAAATGATTCCATTAATAAGGCGAAGTTTTAATGACATGCATTTTCTCATAATCAGTTTTCCCTTTATTCTCTAATTGAATTAATTAATAATTTGCAGACACAAAAACGAAAACAATAAGCATTATAAATCATTTCTTTGCGTAACCTTATTATCCACCGTGCAATCTGGGTTGAAGGTTGAATTTCCATCTTCGTTGATTCTGAAATACATAGGAGAAAAGGAGTGTCGTCCAGTGGCGTAGCTTGCAATTATTAGCCCGTTTTTTTTAAGCGGGCAGCGCAATTCCATCATCATTATAAACCCCATTTCTCCCTTATAGATCAGCGTTATCCGCAATGGATTTTCCGTCCGCTCGAGTTGCTCATCTTTTCTGCTCTGTTTTGGTCTGGTCTGTCCCAGTGAATCCAACTCGAGTTTGTTATGTTTATTGAACTTTAGTCCATTAATCAATTCGGAACCCCCCTAGAATGGCGCCCCTGTTCGAAAGGAGGAGTCATTTTGTGACGGAAGGATGTTGCACAGGAAGCCACAGTTGTTTTTCGGGGGGCTGAGGTTGGCGGGGCGTGAATGAACCTCGTTGAGAGACACTGAGCGAAATGCATTTCTTGCTCTGAGTTTTTAAGGTTGCAAGTAAATAGTTCTTGGCTTATTTTAGTATGTAAGCTATACTATGCAAATTAAGTAAAGGTTTCTTTGTTTATCAATGGTAAAAATTATATTTTTAAAACTGCATCAAATTAACATAATCAATTTGATTGTTTTATTTAAAAAGAGGTTTTTAAATAAAATAATGGAGGCCCAGAAACATTTTAGAACCTTTCTAATTACATTTTTTAAGAATATTTTTTAAATACATTTGAACAATTGGAGTTGCAAATTATAGCTGAAATAAACATGGACTTTTAATAAATATTTTTTTTTCTCTCTGTGTTTGTAAGTGACTTACTAACTGAATGAATGAATGAATGACTGGCGGACTGACTGACTGTTCGACTCCGTGAGCTATTCGCTATCTTGAGCTAATATGCACCCGTGGAGGTTCCTCGCCTCTTTCTGCTCTTTCTCCAATTTCTCCTGTTTCCCTTCCGAATTCATCTTTGTCTCCCCATCCCCATCCCCGTCCCCCTCCTCTCCTGTCCCCTCCTCACACCGCCCCTGGAAAAGTCACCTGGCACGGCAAATTGCACAGTTCGCTTGGCTGATACAGACACAGATACGGATACGGATACGGACACGCGCCCCATTCGAACATCAAATCCCCATCCCCATTCCCAGCCCCCCAACTGTGCGCATAAATCGCAATTGCTGAAAAGGAAACCACACCTCGGAGGGCCAAATAAAACCGAAATGCGTAGATGCTTTTTAAGGACTTCCCCAAATCCCCAAGATCAGGAATATGTAATCAATTAAGAACACAGCAATCAAGAATATTACAAAAATCTGAAGTCTGGAAAAAGGAAGGAAAAGGAAAAAATTCGAGGAAAAAGAAATCTCTAAAGATTAAATTTATTTCAGGTTTGTTTTATTCCGGCTAAAACTTTGTTATTTAACATAAAGATTACAAAAGTTTGGACATATATTTATAACTAAATTATATTTGGAATTAAATTGTATTTGAATTATGTCTTATCATTGGCCGATCCTGAAACCAGAGCACTACATATTCAAAACCAGAGCACTACATATTCAAAAGCTGCCAAAAAATGGGCATTGTGCATAACTCAGTTTTTTTTTTAAAGATAATTCATTTATTCTTGGAAAATATAAAGATTAAAGGTTAAAATAAATCGGATCATTTTATGCTATAGCCGGTCTGCAAGGGTATTCCCTGGGCAATTTTTCTTGTTTTTTTAGCTCCAATTTGATTTTGATTTTCCGAACCTGGATATTGCCATTGTCAGGGTCATCAATGTGCTGGGAGCTCATATATATGTGGCTACAGATTTTGGAATATATATATATATATATATATAT
>JAJJHY010002996.1:32768-94959 GCA_021224005.1 Drosophila setifemur
AAAAATATTAAAATAATATTCAATAATAACAAAATTAAAATGGTGCAACTATTACAAAAAGAAGAGGGAATATAGGGAATCTACTAGTATTATATTATATAGTATATGCTATCTAATTTTGAAGTCAGTGTTAATCCGATTCCCAGCCCAGAAACCCGAATGCAAATTCGTTGGCCAGAAGGTAAAACATTGGCTAGCAAGCTGTTGCCAAAAACTACTCCGCACCCGGCCCTGTTTGCTATCCAACAATAAACAATATACAATAAATAATGAAAGTTCTTGGCAAGGGTTTAAACGGCTGGCACACATCTGTCAGTTGCCCGGATGAATACATATATATATATATGTACTATATATCTATAACCCAAATAACTTTTTGCCCGTGTATTTATTATTATTACTTTCGTCGGTCTTCCCTTGTTGCCATTACTATTGATTCGCATTTCTATTCCTCCAATTCCAAATCCGATTCCTTTTCCTTTTCCTGCCTATTCCCTATTGTTGTTCCTTTTGTTCTCCCTATTTTTGGGGTTTTCCGCTTTTTGTTTACCTTGAAACATCCTGCGCTAAATATATATTTGAAAAGGAAATTGATTTGCGGCCTCGCCTCGCGCTTTCCATTTTGCACTGAAAAAAATATGTTCAGGAAAGCCAAACTCCCAATTACCAAATTATTTGTAACTTTCATAAAATCGTTTGTCACTCTTGAAAGTTATCAAAGAAGGTGTCCTTAACATGCATTATTTGTTTTTCACTTAAAAAACTTATTTTTTGTACATAAAGAACATCTTAAAATAACAAAATACACAGTTCTAAATAGGTTTATCCCATTTGTATTAAAAAACACATTTTTATCAAAAAAAAATGTTTTGAGCGTTAAATTTATTTTATTGTATTAAGGATCAAAGATAAAATTGTCAGAAAAATATAGAAAAATCTATTTCTTAATATTATGATAATGCTAAAAAATTCAGCGCAAATCAGTGAGTTTTTCCAAAAGTAACCTTAATATTTTGAGTTGATCTTTTATTCATTTATTTAAATATTTTCTAAAATTAAATGTTATTAAAAGAAAGGATTGAGAGTAAAAAAAATTTATTAAAAATTGGTATGGGCACAGAATTTCTTGTTTCTTCGAAAGTAAATCATATAATTAATATTATTATGAGCAAATTTAATACCCCAATATTAAGTTACAGAATCACATGTTTTCTTTTTATGTATTTTTTCTCTTTTTAATTGTGTGCCGCGACATTTCACATTTCGTTTGAACTTGCCACCTGAGTTCTTCCCCCCAAATTGTTGGTCTTTTGAGTTTGTATTTCCTTTGGCGTCGTGGCCCGACATCAATCCATCGGCATCCCATCGCGTCTACAGTTGAACACTTGACTTTCTTCCCGGCTTTCTCCTCCGACTTTCTCCGTGACTTTTTAGCCCGCTTGTCCTTCCCGGCCTTTGTCACCCTTCTTTTGTATAGAGCAACATAAATTGCTGGCTAATTGCAAGTAGCTCCTTTGGAAAAAATGAAGAAAACTGAGTGCACATGAAAAGACTAATGGGGAGGGGGAGAAAATAGAAGGGGAAAGGGGATGAGAAAGAAGAGAAAGCGACCTAAAGCCAGGAAAAGCGAGCAAAAAAGTGAAAGCAGAAGCAACAACAAAGAACACGGTAAATGTTAACAATGCCAGACTCCTGTTATTTGGGCGACCCCTTCAGAAGACTTAAATCCACCCCCCTCCGCCCATGCCTAGTGATACATACACACACACACACACACACACATATGCACACTTTCAGCTAAATAAAATACAAAGTCACTGGCGTAGACTTTCGGGACGGATTCTAATATCATAATCTTAAACTTGAAATAAGTCATTTTAAATTCAGAATAAAATTTACTTCCTATTTAGTTTTATAAAAATGTCACTCATCACAAAAAATTACAAATTCTAATCAAATCTGCGAAGACCGAACTTACTTTTATCTCAATTTGTATGAAATAAATATTCGATATATTTTATTTATTGAATTTTTTTAGTTAGTCAGTAGATAGGAAGAAGTTTATTCAATAAACTGTAAGTGTCTACATAAATGGGAAATTATTTGATGGGCGGCTAAAATTAAATATAAAGGTAAACGGGAGCGAAGGTTGAATAATAGGGAGGAGCTCTATACATTGAGTAAGAAAGTAAGAACCAAAACTGCCATGGAAACGGCATCCTTAAAATTATAAGTTGACATTTTGTTCAAGAAACTCTTCAAATTGTGTAAGTGCAGGCATTTAAAAACTCGCTTCAAATCGCCAAATAATCGCCTAAGGAATTAATAGAATTAAAATTGTTAAACAAGTAGATTCTTTTGATGTTCATAATTTTTGATTAAATTGATTGACAGAACAAAAGTAATATATATAACATTTCAATTAAGCCAATAATATGTATATTAAACGATTTCCCTATTTATGTAAAAAAAAAAATTCCATGTACTATAAGATTTAAAAAAAATTTAGCTTGGAAACTGTGCAGTGCAGAAATTACAAGTACAAATTGCGGGGGCGTTGGGCGTGGCACCGACAAACAAAAATAAACTTCAGCTGCGTCAGTATTAGGAGAATCTGCACTGGTAATATGGTTCTTCAAGCTCTTACAGTTGCTGAGATCCGTTTGTTCATCCAGACGGACGGACGGACGAATGGACATGGCTATATCGACTCAGCTTTGTCATGCTGATCAAGAAAATACATACTTTGTGGAGTCTGCCACGCCTC
Organism: Drosophila setifemur; assembly: GCA_021224005.1. Taxonomy (NCBI): domain Eukaryota; kingdom Metazoa; phylum Arthropoda; class Insecta; order Diptera; family Drosophilidae; genus Drosophila; species Drosophila setifemur. The sequence goes on from JAJJHY010002996.1 coordinate 35,536, forward strand.
CTTCTGCCTGTTACATACATTTGCACAAACTTAATATACCCTCTACTCTTTGGATGCAGGGTCTAAAAAATAACATTAAGGCACCATTGACCATTCAATACCAATTACTCCACTGATTATTCGAGGCTCAATTACAAAATCAGCTGTATAGTTTTAGGGCTTATTGATTTAACTATTCTGACATCTGACATTGTATCAACAGCAATATGAGGCAAGAGTTTGATATATACGACTGACATACATATATGAACAGGCTTATTGCTGCTCAAGAACAAGATCGAAGATGCTTCCACCTTTCTGTTACAATACAACTAACTACACCCTTTGCTCTATAAGTAAAATAATATTAAAACTATGTTCGCCCTCGATCTCCCCTCCAATTGCAGTGGTTGTGGGCAACCAACAGATGCGCTCCACCACCAACCTGCTGATTATTAACCTAGCCGTGTCCGATATCCTGTTCGTAATATTCTGCGTTCCATTCACGGCCACCGACTACGTCCTGCCGGAGTGGCCGTTCGGCAATATGTGGTGCAAGTTCGTCCAGTACATGATTGTGGTTACATGCCACTGCAGGTGGGTTCCAAAGATACTTAGATACTTAACTGCATGCCTTGATTTACTAAAATGCCCCTGATGAGACTCAAACCCGACTTACGAATTGTGTGCCGAGTTGCAGTGTTTACACCCTGGTGCTGATGTCCTTTGATCGCTTCCTGGCCGTCGTTCATCCCGTGACGAGCATGTCCCTGCGGACGGAGCGCAACGCCACACTGTAAGTGCTTCATCTAACCGGAATGCATTCCAAAACACTCGAAAAAAAAACAATTCACAAAAGGTTAAACAAAAAAAAACAAACAACAAGCTGTTTATGATTATATATAGGATGATTATAGGACCTATAGTTTATAGTATAGTATATTTATTTTGCAATTTAAATGTAAATATGCACCCGTTTTAAATTTTTACATGATTTTCTCATGTAAGGACTATAGCCAATTCCACGATAGGCTAACTACCGATTTTGCTTGGTGCAACAGATCCAGCTGCTCTCCGTATCCCACATTATATGGACTAATTGCATCAATTTGTCGGGGCTGTGTAATTAGCTAACTGGATTGCCTACCTGCAAGTCTTTTTCCTTGACCTGCGACCTGCGACCTTTGCATACACCTTCCGTCCGCCATTGTGGCATTACATCTATGTCTAGCAATATCGCATTTAGGCTTTGTTCCTTTAAGATACGGCAAAATAGTGACACTTATAGGAAACTATGAAGAAACCGGCAAGCAAAGCCGTCCTGCCATTTCGTTGAGACATTTTTCAATTAGCCAAGTTCAAACTTTGATGGCAGCAGCAGCCTTGCCGAAGGAAAGGATGAAACATTTTAGTGATTAAAATAGAGGAGAATATACTAACAAAGAAGCCATTGAAAAACCCTTTAATACTAAAGCTGATAAAATATAAAATATTGTGTAACTTGTTTAATATTAATCCATATATATTACTCTTCTGTGTTTGCCACTCTTTTATTTTTACCACCGATTCCAATTTTTATTATTGAAAAACATTCTGTACTTTTCTGTTTGTATCTCAAATTCAACTTTCAATTTAAGTAATAAGTACTGCTTAGAATGTTTTCTAACATTCGACAACAGTTGTTAAAACACGAGATATTAAAAATATTTACAAATATATATATCTGCAATTTGCAACCCAGGGCCATCATGTGCGCTTGGATAACGATTGTGACAACTGCGATTCCGGTGGCACTTTCGCACTCGGTGAGGAACTACCAGTACCATGGAGCTGCTGGCACCGCTTGCGTTTTCTCCACGGAGGAGGAGGTCTGGAGTCTCGTTGGTTTCCAGGTGAGTTCTAGCCATGTTCCATGTTCCATTCCCACCCCTCCCCCAACTGTCACCCAGCACTTGCGGATACTTTGCAGCGTAGCTGGCCACGAGTTAAATTGAAGAGTTGGCTTATTGTTGAAATCAAGTCATATTTTCCAGTGCTTGCTCGCCAATATATATATATATTGCAATATATTTGCCACTTAACACAGACACACACATTCTCGAGCTTCTCAAGCGGAGCACGAGGAAAATCTCTCAAAACGAGTGACAAGTCCTCATTTCCCGAACGATAGAGGAACTCTGAGGAAATATTATATTATATATTTTAGTTTTAACCATGTTTTAGATAAATCTACAAAAAAGGGTAGGTGTAAATGATATTTGCCCAACTTGTGCGGCCTACGTTGCGTATGAGTAATTTTTATGCGTACGATTGCAAAGCTCTGATTCATTTAAAAAAAACTCCAATTTAATATTCTTATTATAGGAATTCATTTATCAAATATGTTAGAATATTAAAACAAAACAACAAAGTATTGATTAAAATCTAGAGAAAGTGATTTCAACTTATAAAAAAAAACAAAGTTTATGCATTAAATGGAATTTTAAATGATTCCATTATTAAAGGCGGAGTTTTAATGACATGCATTTGCTCATAATCAATTTTCCCTTTATTCTCTAAATGAAATAATTAATAATTTGCAGACACAAAGCGAAAACAATAAGCATTATAAATCATTTCTTTGCGCAACCTTATTATCCACCGTGCAATCTGGGTTGAAGGTTGAATTTCCATCTTCGTTGATTCTGAAATACATAGGAGAAAAGGAGTGTCGTCCAGTGGCGTAGCTTGCAATTATTAGCCCTTTTTTTTTTTAAGCGGGCAGCGCAATTCCATCATCATTAGAAACCCCATTTCTCCCTTATAGATCAGCGTTATCCGCAATGGATTTTCCGTCCGCTCGAGTTGCTCATCTTTTCTGCTCTGTTCTGGTCTGGTCTGTCCCAGTGAATCCAACTCGAGTTTGTTATGTTTATTAGACCCTGTACCCAAAGGGTAAAGGGTATATTAAGTTTGTGCAAATGTATGTAACAGGCAGAAGGAGGCGTGGCAGACCCCACAAAGTATATATATTATTGATCAGCATGACGAGCTGAGTCGATATAGCCATGTCCGTCTGTCCGTCTGTCCGTCCGTCCGTCCGTCCGTCCGTCCGTCCGGATGAACACACGGATCTCAGCAACTGTAAGAGCTAGAGGAACCGTATTACCAGTGTAGATTCTCCTAATACTGAGTCAATTAGAGTTTATTTTTTTAAGTCGGCGCCACGCCCACCGCCCCCGCAATTTGTATTTGAATTTTTGCACTGCCCTGCACTGCACAATTTTCAAGCTAAAATTTTTTTAAAAATACACATGCAATTGGAGCATAGATTTCTACGGATCCTGAAAATTTCATCAAGATTGGTTAATTAGAAAGCGCACAATAAATACCTAAAGTTTACAGGCGCTAAACACAAAAAAATCTGTTTATTTGCGCAAACAAACGGTAAATCGCGTGCGTTCGGTGGTTGATTTTTCTCAGAAGTGCCGCTGCAGCTGCGCTGCCACTACCTTCTTATACATATGTATGAATGTGCGCCTTCAATATATTTATACTGTATTAGCTGTCGGTTCAAAAATTTGGGTTTGTCGAATGGTTACGACTTTCGACTTAAAACGCGAAGATCTTGGGTTCGAATCCCAGACCGGACTCGGTGTGAATATATATATATATATATATATAGTTTTTTGTACAGGGTCTGTAACAGTCGGGAAACTCGACTGTAACGTTCTTACTTGTTATTACTTGAACTTGTGTCCATTAATCAATTCGGAACCCCCCTAGAATGGCGCCCCTGTTCGAAAGGAGGAGTCATTTTGTGACGGAAGGATGTTGCACAGGAAGCCACAGTTGTTTTTCGGGGGGCTGAGGTTGGCGGGGCGTGAATGAACCTTGTTGAGAGACACTGAGCGAAATGCATTTCTTGCTCTGAGTTTTTAAGGTTGCAAGTAAATAGTTCTTGGCTTATTTTAGTATGTAAGCTATACTATGCAAATTAAGTAAAGGTTTCTTAGTTTATCAATGGTAAAAATAATATTTTTAAAACTGCATCAAATTAACATAAACAATTTGATTGTTTTATTTAAAAAGAGGTTTTTAAATAAAATAATGGAGGCCCAGAAACATTTTAGAACCTTTCTAATTACATTTTTTAAGAATATTTTTTAAATACATTTGAACAATTGGAGTTGCAAATTATAGCTGAAATAAACATGGACTTTTAATAAATATTTTTTTTCTCTCTGTGTTTGTAAGTGACTTACTAACTGAATGAATGAATGAATGTATGAATGACTGGCGGTCTGACTGACTGTTCGACTCCGTGAGCTATTCGCTATCTTGAGCTAATATGCACCCGTGGAGGTTCCTCGCCTCTTTCTGCTCTTTCTCCAATTTCTCCTGTTTCCCTTCCGAATTCATCTTTGTCTCCCCATCCCCCTCCTCTCCTCTCCATCCTCTCCTGTCACACCGCCCCTGGAAAAGCCACCTGGCACGGCAAATTGCACAGTTCGCTTGGCTGACACAGACACAGATACGGATACGGACACGGATTCGGATACGGATGTTCCCGACACCACACCCCTTACCCGCGCCCCATTCGAACATCAAATCCCCATCCCCATCCCCAGCCCCCCAACTGTGCGCATAAATCGCAATTGCTGAAAAGGAAACCACACCTCGGAGGGCCAAATAAAACCGGAATGCGTGGATGCTTTTTAAGGACTTCCCCAAATCCCCAAGATCAGGAATATGTAATCAATTAAGAACACAGCAATCAAGAATATTACAAAAATCTGAAGTCTGGAAAAAAGGAAGGAAAAGGAAAAAAATCGAGGAAAAAGAAATCTCTAAAGATTAAATTTATTTCAGGTTTGTTTTATTCCGGCTAAAAACTTTGTTATTTAACATAAAGATTACAAAAGTTTGGACATATATTTAAAACTAAATTATATTTGGAATTAAATTGTTTTTGAATTATGTCTTATCATTGGCCGATCCTGAAGGTCACATCCAAAACCAGAGCACTACATATTCAAAAGCTGCCAAAAAATGGGCATTGTGCATAAATCAGTTTTTTTTTTAAAGAGAATTCATTTATTCTTGGAAAATATAAAGATTAAAGGTTAAAATAAATCGGATCACTTTATGCTATAGCCGGTCTGCAAGGGTATTCCCTGGGCAATTTTTCTTGCTTTTTTTAGCTCGAATTTGATTTTGATTTTCCGAACCTGGATATTGCCATTGTCAGGGTCATCAATGTGCTCGGAGCTCATATATATGTGGCTACAGATTTTGGAATATATATATATATATATATATCTACGGTGCGCCGTGGCTGGAAATAAACTGAAAATCCAACTTGTGCAAAACGAACAACGAAACTAACGACCAAAATATTGGTCGTCGTATATAACTCATATAAATAAAACAAAAAGTCCGGAAAAGCCGGAGTTGGAAATGGAAAAATCGGAAAAGGTGGAGGGCTGAAAGTTGATTAAAGACATATTTGATTTGTTGTGTTTGTAAAACTATTTAACTCTTGCAAATATTACCTGTATTAACGCGAGACTTTGTATATAATTGTTAATTTCAAGCTACAGTACAGAAATACCTGTTACCAAAATAATTATACAGAATTAAGTCCATTTAACCAATCTCATAACAGCTTAAATAATTTAAACAAGTGAATCGTTATATTTATTTTCAATAAATTACAAAATCACCAGAGTTTTTATTTAGAGAGATTTAAAGCTGCCGCCAGCGCTGCGGCAAGTTGATTAATTTCGCTGAGTGTCTGAAGCTACGTCGCAGTTGCGTTTATGGACAAATCCCAGGCGCAATTTTTGGATCATGTGGATTGCTAAGGATATTCCCGAATATATATCCAGGGTAGCCCCTCCCCCGCCATCTATCATGTGGCACACACTTCAGTTTATGGCAATTTATTAGCAACCGCATAAAGTTTAAAGGCCGACCAAAAAAAAAAAAAAGACCTCTTCTCAAGTTTGGAAAGTTTTATTTATTGCTCGCCCCTCGGTTTGTTGTGTTGTTGTAAAATTTCATGGCCATCCATTGTGTGTATCTATTTGGCGATGTATCTGTAGTGCTATGTGTATCTGCGTTGCTATCGTTGCTGGTCGGTCGTGAAATTTTACTTTATAGTTCCTCAACTCATCCGATGTGGCCCATTGACATCTCAAGTGTGTGAATCATCAATTCGAAAGTGCAATTGGCGTGAAGAGAAACCATTTCCGAATGTTTGCTAATGAGTTGAACTTTTTTTGTTTTTGTTTTTTTGAGAGTTTTGGCAATTTGGCAATTTGGTTTAAAGCAGCTGAGATCACTTCAAGGATATGTTTTGGCTAAAGGAGAGTAGGATAAATCCTTCTTTGCCAGTATCCCAAAAATGTAGCTAGTCACTGGTTGTGATTTATCTTCAAGCGAAAATAGTTACTGAAATGTACAACAAAAGAGCCCAAAGTATACAAATAAACTCATTTTAATAATCTTCCTGTCACTCTCGGTATTATTCACCGATGTCTTGTGAATGTGTCATAAAATGCAGCTCCTCCTCCTGCCAGAGATATCATTAACATCATTACAAAGGACTTCCTTTGCAAATCAGGCTTTAATTATTGCATCTCTCTGCTGCTCATCATCCCCTTAAAACAATAATGAAGAAGTATTTCAGCAGCCAAACTGATAGATACGTCTAATTCTTACCCCTTATACTATTCAAATAATTATTATAAGTTTAGGAGCACTTAGGAGCATTAATATGTATTTATTATAATAAACAAACTGTTTCACTATGTAAAACTAATACAATTCAAAATATTACATTTATTTTATTTGTATTTAAATTGTAGTTTTGCATATAATTCTAGCAGAAGTAACATTAATATATATTATACGAGTATATATATACTAATTGGGGTACAGGAGTAAGTCTGTAGTTGGCGAAGGTATCATTTTCCCGAATCTGAACCCAGATCCGGAGAAGTGTCAGAACGGATTATGTCACTCCTGCTCCTGCGTCCTTGCTCCGTTGTCCTTGTTGTTCGCTGTCGTTGTCGATAACAAACGACATGTTCATTGGCCATGGCCAATGGGTAATCCCAACAAAGCTATTTCCATTCCATAGCTGTCAGGCATTGCCCCGCCCCGTTACGCCCCCTCCCCGCCCCTTGTAAATATGAATGCAAAGGCGTGGCAGCGATGCGGCATTCGCGATTTCATCGTGCACAGCGACAAAAACATATACCTATCTTAATCTTGTATAAACTAAACAGTAAATATCTGTATTCAATTGTATTGCAATTGATCTCTCATTAATAATACAAATTTGATTTTTACAACAGTTTACAAAAGTATTCCAAAAATGTAATATTAATTTTAATGTTAATGGATTTTATTCAAAAATAAAAAATAAGCCTAGAGAAATATAGAATTCCATTTTTAAAACACTCTTATTGTAGGTATTACAAAATCATAGCAATTTTAATACTGTTCAATTTATTATTATTTAAGATGCATTTTTAAAATAGAAACCCGGAACTATTAAACAGAAATTTTACCATAATTCATCTGCTTTTTTTAATTAATTTATTTTTGTTATTTTCAGTTATTATTTAATTCAAATTTTTTTTCAGATAAAAAAAAAAACATAAAACCGAAAATCACAAAAAATTATTTACTTATTTGTGTTAGTTTTGTGTTCAGTGTAGGCCACTAGTTCTTTTCCACACTCTCGTATTTCCGTTTCATTGCCTTCATTTCGTGGCTCACAATTGATATAGTATATACATATATATCTACATACTTTCCCGACTTGCACCTTTGCGCATATTTTGCTGGGCCGCGTGGTTTATTGTTTTCATTGCCTGCCGCCCCGCTTTTCCGCTTTTCCTGCGGAGGAAAGGCGAGAAAGGGAATGCCCCTTAATCATTCACACTTGACTGCTAAGGAAGAAAAGGAATCCACGTGAAAGTTGAGGCGCCGCCAAATGAATTTCAGCCTGCAGCCCATTGAATATCCCAAATGAATCCACAGCCCCAAATAAAATATTAACAAACAACAAAAAAGAATCCACTAACCGAGAAACCCAAGTGGCGGCTCTCAAATGACTTAACTAATCATGAAGTTATGGAATGGCGGAAAATTATTATTATTATTATTATTAAATTATTCACCAGTCCACCGGTTGAAAAAGTTTACAAATTCGTTAAACCAGGAGACTTAAAAAAATTAAAAAATTTTATATATTCTCTATGCATTTTAAATTGAATTGTAGTCAAATTTTGTCCGAAAATTCAAAAAATGTGATCAATAAAATTATTTAAAGAAATACGACAAAATATATATACAAAATACTACAAAATATTCTTTAAATTATTTAAAGAAATACTACAAATAATCCAATTAAATCACCATGAATATACTTTAAAATCTAAGAAACAACAAATATATAATTTTGAAGCATTATTCATTTACGGGTTCCAGGATATCCAGGATATAGCAGAATAGCTCCAAAATATTAAATTCAAAGCAATACAAAAAACATAGATACATCCAAAATAGTACTATTATTATCTTATATAATATATTGTATTATTTGTTATGTTCTACATTTATCAAATATATATAAATCGAAACACACAAAACTACAAATTGTATAAAATCAAAAATACAATCTTTAAATGTTCCAGATAAAAGATTCCCGAGTAAAGATACATGTGTTCATATGAATTTCAATTTTTCAATTTATTCGACATACAATCTAACCGATTTATAGCATTCTTTATGATTTTGTCGTGGCATCTGGCTTATGGATTGATAATTCCGAGCCGATTCATGCGCATTCATTTTCGTGAAAATTTCGCGGCACAATGTAGTGAAATTTGGTCGATTGGATGGCCATTGGGAGGAAAACCAGCAAAACTGCGAGTATTTTCTGGCACTTTTTCAAGCGTCACTATCTGCCATATTTCAGAAATACTATATATACTATGTGCATGCATATACTATATATACTAGTATATCTATCTGTTGGGAATACGGCTAAGCGGCAGCTGGTGAAGTAAAGTGGATTGGGTTGGATTTGCTGGGGGGTTGGGAACTGGGGAGGGGATGGGGAAAGCGTCTGGTACTCATATCTGGTATCTGGTCAGCATTACGGGTCAGCGCGTCTTACAATTTCCATGCAAAAACAAAAGCCGCTGACATGGCAGCAGATGGCAGAGGAAAAACCTTCGACCAGAAAAAGGAGCAGCTACGAAAAAGTACTGAAACAAAAGGCAAAACATTTTTCTGGCTTTAAATGCGGCTTAATGACTATTTATATTTTTATTGTTAGTTACTTAATCGTAACATCAAGTTATTAAATAGCTAAATAGTAGATTTTATCGTGTTCTTCAAAACCCATTATGTACATAATAATATTGCCAATTAAAATTACCAACATAACACATCCGAAGAAAATTACATTTTCGAAATTAGTTAATCTTCTGATATACGATACTTAACTATTCTATTTGCCAACTAGTATTAGTTTTATGCTTTCAAACAATTTTTGTCAGTTAAGGTATATTTTATAAAAATGCACCAAAGTTTTAAGACTTATAACCTATTTCTAAATTTGGCATCAAATTAATTATGATTTATTTTGTCAACAAAAACAGCAATACACATTTCCAACTATTAAACGTACGTTCTTTTGAATTCTTATTTTATATATATTTTTAAGTCCCAAAATTAAGACAATTCCCTCAATTGGAAACTGGAACAGACCGTCCTCTATTTGTTATTTCTATATATTTACCTACCATTTTTGTATTTGTATCTTATTGTAGGTCTCGTTCTTTTTATCATCATATGTGGCACCGTTGACGCTAATTTGCTTCCTTTATATGGGAATGTTGGCTCGTCTGTGGAAAAGTGCTCCGGGCTGCAAGCCCTCTGCAGAGTCACGGTAAGTGAAAAGCGGAAAACAAAAAGTAAATAAATACAGCAAATACAACAAATGCAACAAATAACGCACAGACACAAAGAACCATGAAAATATCGCGTATACGCCACGTGGCGAGTGGCTAGTGGCGAGTGAGGGGAATTATATATTTTGCCAGCACCTGCGGCTGCTGTTGCGCTTTTCCTATGGGCCATGATGAATGTCTTTTTATTAGGCTGCGAGAAAAGCTCATGAGCTTTGGCTCATGCATTTTTAAGTGGCCATTGGCCGACCAACGAAACAGAAACTGAACCTCAAACTCAAACTGAAACTGGAACTGAAAGAGCGATGCTTCCCAGGAGAATTCAGTTGGGAAAACACACACACAAAACGCAGATATGATTCCGGGGAAAGGAGAAGCACGTCCCTGGACAATATTTGTTGTGTTATTTGGGGACATTTTGTGCCCAAATAAAGCTAGAATTTTAAGGAGTTTGCCAGGGAAAATTGGAGTACAAATATATATGTTTGTGCTTTAAAAATTAGTTTGTAGGAAATTTGAGAGTATTCAAAAATATACTATAAAATAGAGTTTGCTTAAAAACAAAATCGATAGGGAACCCAAAAACGTGATCGGAGTCACCAAGCATCGATTTCAGGTTGAACTTCCAGCATCTTGAAACTTCTTTGCCCTCAAACTAATTGCAATTGCTTAAACTATGCCATCGACTTTGAAATACTTTGGCAAACTCTGGTTTTATCATAAGCCAAAATAGTATTGAATATTGAGTATGCCCAGCAAAGTTTCAGTACTTTAAAAATAAATGTGGGAGTTTTTTGTATTGAAATGCTTCCCAGAATGCATTTCATATATCCTATATTTTATGTGGTCTACAAAAAAGTTTACTTAACTAAAAATAAAGAAACGGAAATTCAATACTCCCAAATATTCTCTTATCCTGCGTATAAAAAATTCCTCCATTTTGAATTCCTAGAAATGAAATATAGTTTCATTTGTTCAAAAAGATAATAACTTCGATATTTGACAATTTCATTTCATTTGCTTTATGTGAAAACCGTCAATAGTGATTCGAATTACATTTAGACTCGACTGCCAAAAACAGTAAAGAAATTCATTTAAATCGAAGAGTAAGAATGTAGGGGCTGTCGTATATATATTTCATATCCACATATTTATCTCGAATCTCCCTGGCGTGTGTATATATATATTTTATAGAGGTTGCAGTTAGATTTCCTTATATATCTTAAATTTCCAAACCGGCTAAAATGGAGTTCGTAATTCGCACGCACAGTTCATAAATCACCGAGCAGCATCCAGAAACTGGACTGCGGTATAATTTATATATAATTTATACACCCCCCATTCATATGTGCATATATATATGATATATCTGATGTCTCTGAACTATTATATATCTTTTTTTCAGCAAGGGAAAGCGACGCGTAACCCGAATGGTTGTTGTTGTCGTTTTGGCATTTGCCATTTGCTGGCTGCCAATTCATGTGAGTACAGCAAAAGAATCATTAATCATCAAAATCAAAATCATTAAAATCAAATTCAAATCACACAAGAGTAGACTCAAAAATTGTGAACACGCTCATTAGAGTCAATTTCGCTAGTAATTCGGTAAGTTAGTGTCGCAATCTGATTGACAGTTGACCATGAAATTATATGGAATCGCAATCGGATATTTGTGGCTTTACATATGGCGGAAAGTCGGGTGGGCGGATTAATGATTATTGACATTGAACGAAAATAGATTCTTTTGATAAGGCAATGTAAATTAAAAGTTTAAGGGCATCCGAAAACGTTGAAAACGTGTTTAAGAGTCGCATATCAACTGCACCAAAAGGCCTGAGCTGATCACGAATATATGGTCAATATTATAATGCCCTCTCTTCGAATTGGAGTTCCTAAACTTATCTCTTTAACATTTCACGGACAACGACCTTAAAATTGAACTCAACTTTCACTCAACTCACTTGAGATTTAGAGCGGCTTAGAATAGCAGCTGCAACAGTTGCAACAGCTGCTGATGAATTGGCCAAGACACTTGGCCAGTTGTGACGAATTGACATTTACGATTTCGATTCCGATTCCGGCCTGAACTTATTTGCTGAAATTTTTAATAAGCCAGGCGAAGGCTTTAAGCAGCTGTTGACCCCTTAAACTCAACTCAGCTCAGTCCTCAAAGTGGTTGCAAAAAATCAATGTGCCCACAAATTACTAACGAAATTACAATTATAGTACACAATCATTCGACATTCGATATGCAAAATGTGCAAATTGCATTTATTATATCAATGCCAGGAAAATGCCAATGCAAATGCATCATCGGCCAGAAGCACTAAACAAAAAATATAGTACGCTAAAAGTGTCAAATATAAATTGAAGAGATATTATACCCAAGTCCATTTAAATATATATATATACAATTAATTTAATTATAAATTATATATACAAAAACATATGGAAAATACCTCTTGATTTAATTTTGTATTCCTTTTCCTGTTGCTTTGATATTATATATCAAATATTACTTAATACATATATTTAACTAAATCCCTTTCTATAAATTAATTTTTAATTCTGTATACGAGTCTGCACATTCCAATAATATATATTTACCTGTATGCTTTTGCCAATTTAAAACATAATCTTTTCACAAATTATGTTATATAACATTTCAAATTTAATTGAATGGATATATCAATTAAATATTTAACTAATTCCTTTTCTTTTTAAATACATTTTTAAGATAACATATGAGTTTTCACATGTCCAATATCTCATTTGAAGAATATAACATTTTCATATGAGACATATTCACAATTCTCTGGGTATTGCTATATCTAACGAGAGGATAGTTTTCTAATCCATCTCCCCACATTTTTTATAAAGGTAATTTTGGTGATGAAGGCACTGAATCTGTACGGAGGCAGCCACTTGTCGGTGATCATCCAGATCATTTCGCATGTGGTGGCCTACACGAACTCCTGCATCAACCCGATTCTATATGCTTTCCTATCTGACAACTTCCGCAAGGCATTCCGCAAGGTAGGTTCTCGGGTTCCGCATCTGGTATTTGTATTAATTTCCGACTCCGATTCCCAATCCGAATCCGAATCTGAATCCAGGTGGTTTGGTGCGGCAGCCCTCCTCCATTGATGACCAACCATCAGGTGACCAAGACCACGCGAACTGCAACCGGCAACGGAACGTCCAATATTGAAATGCTCTAAGCGGGTAAAAACTAATTATTTTTAAATGAAATAAATATGTATGCATTAATTTATTATTTAAATAATTATTACTTGAATAATTCAAACTTGTTTATACATTTTTAGATTGCATTTTAGTTGTTTTTGCTTTCCCTAAATTACTTGTAATTCTAATTAAACGAAAAAATGTATCAGTTGTTTTTTTTTAAAGTAACAAAAACATTTTGTTAGTCTGTTTTTATTATAAATTTTTTAATATCTTACAAATAATATTATTTAATCAACTAAAATTGTGTATACACTCCTTATTTTATAAATTTAAAATCAATGCGAATTTTAAGCCATTTTAATCTCCATAAAAAAACAGAAATGTCAATATATATTATATAAAACAAGTAAGAACAGTCGAGTTTCCCGACTGTTACATACCCTGTACAAATTTGGTTATAAGCAAAATAAATCAAAATCAAGCTGATTAAGAATATGTACGTATGCTTTGTGGGGTCTGCAACGCCTTCTTCTGCCTGTTACTTACATTTGCACAAACATAATATACCCTTTGGGTTCAGGGTCTAAAAAAACACTTAAATTGATTTCCACACCATTCATGGAACATTTTAAAAATGTTTCTCCCAGTGTTCCACTCTCGCACCGCAACGTGACATTGCCCCTGGGCTACCACTGGGTGAATTGGCACGCGCAGCTGGGCTACAATACACGTGGCTCCCGGCAGGATGTGGATGAGGCTGGAATGCCCCTCTATCCCCGCCGCGGCCAGGGAACCGGAGAGTCCAGGCGGACGCCTACAGCAGCATCGGCTTCAAGATCGCCCTGCACAGCCACAACGAGTCGCCGAATGTGCGGGAGACCGGAGTCCTGCTGCCTGCCCTCGTGCTTCCACCTGTCCTTCAGCACCACGGCCTACTCCACGAAGATCTCCCACGACGGCTTCGAGCAGGCGCATCCCACTGGCCGCTGGAACTTCTCTGACTCCTATGTGGAGCGCAGCGTGGCGGTGGTGAATATGTACTTCAAGGATCCCACATTCAGGGCCAACAAGCAAACCGAGTTCATCGGACTCTCCGATTTCCTATGTGAGTGCAAATAGCTATAGAATCATATTTCACTTAATTTGCTGCTTAATTCTTTTTCAAAAACTAATTATAATACAAATCAAACCAAAGTAATTTCCTCTCCGATATTTTGCTTATATTATTAATATTTAGAAAACTCATTTCATTATTTAGTTTAGCTATATTTAATATATATTTAACATCAAATCTCTTGCAGCGGCAGTTGGCGGCCTGATGGGATTGTTCTTGGGCTTCAGCTTCCTCTCCATAGCCGAGTGCTTCTACTTCGCCCTCATTCGACCTTGCCGCACTTGCTCGGAACTCAGGCAGCAGCAGCAGAAGGAGCAGCAACAGGAGCCGCAGGTGATGATACTCCCAAAGATTGGATTGCCAGGAAAGATCAAATACGTTTCACCATCGAATTGGTTTCAGGCCGAGATGGCCTATCAGCAGCCTCAGAGGCTCCACTTTAATCCGGCTTAAACATAGCACTAACCAACTGATTAGCTAGTCTAGATGAGCTCCCAGTACTTGGTGAGGAAATCGTTCTTGGGCAGCGCCAAACTTGTGAGTTCCTCATAGCTCAGCGCGAATTGCTTCGCCTTCGTCTGGTATTCGTTGTCAAATATCTAAAAAAGGAAAATTTTGGAATCAATAAAAATAACAAATGCTCCCCCCCCTAAACCCGTTTTGTTATTCAAAGGCAACCCGCAAGGCACGCTTACATTTGACTCCTTCCTTTACAGCAGTGGTCCCAGATCGAACTCCATGATGGGCAGCGAAGAATTAATGAATCGAGCAGCATTGGCCACCTCGGGCACGGCGCGCTTCTGCAGCAGGGCGATTTCCCACAGCGAACTGTTGATGGCCTCCGACTTGACCGGGTCCGACGCGGTTTCATCGTAGGGATCGCTGATCTCCTCCACCTTGTGACTGCCGCGGATCAGCTTCTGCAGGCCAGTGTGCCGCAGCAGAAAATTGCAAACGAAGCGAATCATAATCACGGCATCCTCGGTGGGCGATCGGAGGGCCAAGCGAGCCAAACGCTTCACGAAGGCCGCCAACAGATTCTCCGGCAAGTGCGTGGAGGTGAGGAAGATGTCGGCCAGGTAGATGGCGGACTGTCGGATAAAAACTGGTTAACTTTTAAATCAAGGTAAATCAATTGTAATTATACATTTTATTCATTGTTTGATTTTTTCCTTTTTATTTGGCGCCCTTAAAGAGTTTATTTATCGTTCTGTGCCTTCAAATTAACAAAAAAAAATTCATGTATTTAATTCCTTTTTTAATGCTGACATTTTTTTTAAGAAATCCTTAAATCTCTCCACCCAAATTTAGCAGAACATTTTCAAACACCACTGGGTAAACATCACCATAATTTAAATTTTACAAGTATAATTTATAATAAAACAAACACAATGCACGAAAATACTTTACTCAACTTCGAAAATGGAGATCGAGAAGCTCCAAATGAAGATCAAGATGAGCTGGATGACTTCGGGTGGGAGCTACGCATAATCCCGGATGACGAGTTCGACGAAGAGCTCGAGGAGCAGGAGTATCAAGAGGAACAGGAAGAGCAAGAGGAGGAGGATGAGGAGGTGGAGGATGAGGAGGAAGTGCAGGATGAGGAGGAGGTGGAGAATGAGGATGAGGACGTGGAGGAGGAGGTGGTGGAAGTGGAGGAGGATGAGGAGCTAGAGGAGGAGCTCCCACAGCCAGTGCTGGAAATACCAGTGCTGGTTTGTACCTTCTTTTCTACAAGAATTCTTGTAGAAACGAAGGTACAAAGCATGGTGTCTTCGATATCAGACGAACCAGAAGAACATACGTGGGCGCAGATGGAGATAAAAAAGATTCTGATACAATCAACAAACGATCAAATGAGCGAACACATGGTATCCGAGCGGCGGACGATGAGGACCAGGAGAAGGGCACTGTTGAAAGTCCTGCAACTAGAGGACATCCTAATGCGGCAGTTGGCGGCAGAGGAGCAAACGGATGTGGTGACGCCCCAGGTCTTAGTTAAACTGGCCAAGGACCAGTCGCTCGAAAATATTTTAAAGGATCATATGATATGGTTGGCAGAACAAATCGCTAAACTCAAGGGTGAAATCGAGCAACTTCGAGAATGTCGACGGGAGTACGAAGTTACACTGCCCTGCTTGGTCCTGGGGGTAATGGTCTAATGGACTCCTGGCAATGCCTCCACGATGGCCCCCAAATCGTCAATCGGCACATACGTTTCATGAAGATGGCGGGGGTAGAACAGCTAGGCAATGGGACCATCTGCGAGATTGTCAAATGGATTAGTATGCTTACTATTCTGAATATATATTAAAATACATAAATAGTGGCTGAGGAATACCAACCGACCTGATGCAGCGAGTCCATGAGGAAGTCGGTCTGCTGAATGGGATCCTCCAGGTGGTTGATCACTCGCTCCAGCAGAACCACTAGGATTTGGCGATGCAGCTTCTCGTCGACTCCACTGCTGGCGAGGATGGTGGCCTGCCAGAGTTGGTTCAGTTTCTTTCGGTTCTGCTCGTAGCTGAAGCTCCTCGACTCCGGCTTCTCCGGCACATGGTACTCCGCGGCATTGAGCACGTTCTTGCCCAGGTCCAGGAGGTTGAACAGCGCCAGGAAGTTGCTTGCCTTGACGGGATCATTCTTGAGGTCTCCCGCTGGCTGCAGGTGCCCCAGTTGCTTCAGGGTGATTTCCAAGACATCGAGATTCTTGCAGTACTTCCCGTAGCTCACGGAGGCAAACGCTGGGCTCTCCTCCGCATTGACCAGGGTCTCCAGAATCTCGCGGATCCGGTGGACGGGCCAGTTCTTGCTGGGGGCAACGGGGTTCTTGGCCTCCACCTTGACCAGTTCCATGCAGGTCTTCAGAGCCACACCGCTCCCGGCCTCGTTGAGAAGGTTCTCCCGGAGCAGCAGCCACGTTTCCTCGTACAAGGCACGGATTTTGATGGACTGAGGATCGGTGTTGTCCAGGGATTTCCTCTTCAGCAGGTTCTTGAAGATTACCTACACCACGTTCATTGCATCCGCCAGCTGCACATTGTCCGGGGTATCCCTCTGTGACATAATAATAATAATAACAATTGCACATTATTATATTATTATTATTATTATAAATAATTTCAACGACTTACCAAAAGATGAACGAATCCCTTGAGAACTTTGAGGTCAACTTTCGCAGAATTCAGCAGGGAGTTGGCCTTGGACTGGAGTTGCTTCTTGGCCAGAGGCTCCTCCAAGTCTTCGTCTGTAGTCGCACTCGCTTCATCCTTGTTTTGGTTTATTTTGGCTAAACTAAATTAAATAACGCTCCGAAGCAATACAAAAACCGAATGAAAATATGCGGCGTGCCGTGGCGTTGCCAGCTAGTCGGGAAATGGTTGTGACATTTAATTCATTTCTAAGTCTCCAATTATTTGGTACAAAAATTTGAAATTGTTCTAAGGATCTCAAGAATTTTGTTTGAATTCATTTGTTGCTTATTTTATAACATAAGCTAAATAACGATTATTTGGGTTTGAAAAATATACAATGATATATATATAGTGACATATTTACATATTTAGCTTCGTTTTAAGATATAAGAATATGCAGTGTGGGTTATTCCACACTCAAATCAATGTAAACGATCGAAATCCGAAGCGGGCAATCTCGCTATTAAATAACAAACGATCCTTGAAATCATTAAGTGGCGGTCTCACGTTGCAGCCCCACTCTCAAATAACCACCACCAATATCCCAAGCGGGCGATCTCGCTTCCAATAGTCTGTAAACAAAGGGCAATACTATAAAGATTTTCAACTCATAAATTCATTCTTAAGCAGAGATCTAATGAATAAAGAACAGAAAACTACACTCCTCGGTTTTATTATTCTCGGTTAGTCTTCAGCGTTGTCCTAAATCTTTTGACGGGACATTTATTCGACTCAGTATTATTAACTATTTAACTACATATGTATGTATAAATAAACACTAATTTGAAGAAATGGAGCGATTTTTGTTTGTATTTTATTAGTCACTAAAGTATTCTAAATACGTTTAAATAAATACATTTTTAAATTGATAACATAACAAAAAATAGTTATGTATTTATATACCAATTAAATAACAATAAATTAAATATGTACTATACTGAGAACTTTTTAAAATTCATATTGTTATCCCTTTATTGTAGGTTGTGGGTAAAACCTTTATAAAAAAAAGAGAAAACATCTGATTTTCAACTGTTACTCTTACAGATCAAATAAGGACTTAATTAAATTATGTATTGAAAATTCAAATTTCTGATTTTCAATCTTAAATTTTAAGCTCTCCAAAAGGTAAGTATTTTAGGACTCTCTGTTGAGGGTCATACTGTCTGATGTGACCTATCGACCAATCGATATATTGTGGCGCCAGAAATTCAAAATATCCCTAACATGCCAAGAAAAT
The DNA here is from genome assembly GCA_021224005.1 of Drosophila setifemur. Classification (NCBI taxonomy): domain Eukaryota; kingdom Metazoa; phylum Arthropoda; class Insecta; order Diptera; family Drosophilidae; genus Drosophila; species Drosophila setifemur. Next base: position 54,220 of record JAJJHY010002996.1, read on the forward strand.
AGAAAATACAAAATGTAAATTAATTATTTTTGCGATTCGGAAGTAATGTGGTAGAACACTCTAAATAAAATAAATGCAACTTAACTAACAATAAAAAATAGTTGGCTCCTGAGTGATAAGTAGAAACCCCACCCACGTGCATTCATTTTCATTCATAAAGCAAAAGTCACTCAAGTTGAGTTTTCACTCATTTTGAGTTCGGCTTACGTTTCGGTCTCAACTCGGCTTTCGTTTTCGTCCTGCTGTCGGTTGTCGGCTTCGCTCGCTTTGTTTACAAATATTTCGGCTCGTCCTTTGGCTCCATTGGGACTCTGCATGCTCGCCTGTTGATTCCTTTTTTTTTATGGACCAAGTACCAGAAGCCAGCAGCTGCTTTTCACTTTCACTTTTAATGTTCATATGTTTGTATGTAGCTATATTAAGATTACGTACTTTCCTTAATAGAATACTGTATTTCTGTTCAAAATAATTTTTACCACCTTTACATTTTTGGTGTTTCAAAAAATACTTTAATAAAATAATACTTAAAATAATTTGATAAACAATTTAGATATATATGTATATACATATATACCTATAAATGTGTAATTCATTATCCAAATAATACATTTATGCTTTATAGAAAATGTTTTCCTAATAAAAAAATGCAAAATGTTTGGTTCAAACATATTTTTTTTGTTCACATATTTTAGCCTTACAATTATTGCATTTTTAAATTATTGAAAAACTTAAAAACTAAGTGGATCTTCCCATAATTTGCATTTTTATTTGATGTCCAACTTGTTCTTTTCAGGATTCAGGGACCTCGGGCGACTCAAATGCTTTGAGTGCTTTCCAAGGGGCGAAAAGGACTCGGACTCGACTTGAGTGACTCCCACGCGGGAGCGCCGAGTTGTATCCTTCGGATCCATCGGATCTTTCGGCTTTCGGCATTCTGCGTCCTGTGTTTTGGTTTCCGCATCTGCCAACTTGGCGACGTTTCGCCAGCAAAGGCGCGTAGTTCGCTCGCGAATGTCCTGGCCGACGGTTGTGGGGCGGACTCAAAAAAAAGGACTCCGCAACTGATAAGTAAAACTCAAATAGTCGCAGTTCGAAATTGAAAGTTTTGAAAAGCGTGTGAACAGCATTTTTTTCTAATTTTTTAAAGTGTGCCATGAAACTACGAAAAAAGTAACGATTGAGAAATCCGTCACTCAAAACAAAAATGCAAAAGAAAATGTTGAATTGAAATAGTGAAATCTGAATAGAAGTGAACGGGAAAAGTTATTGTTGTGTGAAAAATAACCGTCTGCGGTTTTTGGCTTCCGGTTTCCCAAAATATCAAATTCAAATTCATTTGTTTTCTTTTTATTAATTTACTCACTGACCAACGACTCGAAGGAAAATCAAGTATCAAGGTGAGTGTCAGCAGCTGCCGGCGGAAATTGAATCAAAAAACCGGTAATTGAATTAAGCCACGTCCGAAGGCCCTAATAATTGGGATTACCGCCTCTTAATTGGGCCAGAAATCATTTTTTTTTACTATCTAATTAACTCGCACATCCGGAATCCAAGATCCGGAGCGGGTTTAAATTCAGCGGGCAGGCGGCTTCTGGTTGGCCATTTGTGATGGATGTGGCTTAAAGGATTTGCAATTGACCTTATAAAAAATCTAAAAAGGGATAGGGGAGCTCCAGATGGAGTTGGCCCTTGCCTGGTGGGAATCCCTCCAATCGCTCGGAACAGTTGTTGCATCAACAAATATTGTCAATCAAAGTTGAAACGAAAGTGTTCTAACAATTGTGAATAATTGTACTCTTGCAGGGGATTTAAGCTAATATAAACAAAATCAGTAAAGTTAATGCGTTTTCCATTGAATATAAAGAAAAGGCTGGTGAAACGTTGAATTAACACAAATTAAGAAACAATTTTACAAATTATTATTATTACATACAACAAAAATGAAGGGTTTAAAAATTATTTTTTATTACTTGTTTGTTTCCAGGAAGATGAAATTAAATTATTTACATAATTTCGAAGAGTAATACATATAAAATTCAGAGATTTGTTTCAGTTTTATAAGTTTCAAAAGCTTATCCTAAAAATAATTCAAAGTTTTTTATTGGATTTAAGAATGTGTACAATATATATCTGCGAGATCTGAGAAACTAATTTATCAAGTGCTAATTTATTTCGTACTAAAATCGATGGCTCTATGAACTGTAGTTAATAGTAAATAACAAGTTATTTCCGCGTTAATACACAAGTGCCACCTGACTTGCTGCATGACTTGGTGAATAACCGATCAGATTGGTAACACGAACGGCTAAAAGCGTTTTGATGACACTATTCACTGGCTATTCACTCAAACCTCGCGTTAAATCGACCCCCGGGCAGCGATCCCACTATATCCCACTAATCCGAGTGCAAATCCAATCCCAAGTCCAAGTAGTATCTCACCTGGACACGCGATGCCCCATGCCCCATGCCACATGCCGCATGTGACATGCATTTAATTTTAATTTGCAGCTATACGCCCAATTTACACATTTAATGTGTGTGTAATTTGCAGCTAAATTTAATTGGCCTAATTAGGTGCGACATTCAAAGGAAGGGGGAGGGGGGAGAGTCGTGCCATCAAATTTTTGGGCAAGGACCTGCCTCAAAGTAAACCAGAGTCGCGTCAATTCGGGCGAAATCAACTAAAATAATTGCACGCTTCAATTGGCAAATTGTCAAGTGGTAGGAATCTAACATTTGGAATTAATTGATTGATTGCAGGTCCTTCAAGGACCTTTAATTCTGGGGACTTCTCCATGGAGATAAACATATGAGTTGAGCAACACAAAATAGAGTAATCATTGCAGTCAAATAGTTTTCTCTGTGTATTTAATTGGCTTTCGAATGAAATAATAAATGCACATTAATTGTTGATTGTTTGGGTGATTTTATTATGAATGAATTTTATTGTTCTCTGTTGCAATATAATTTAATGCTTAGTATAATGTTCATTTATTCCCTATATAGAAATATATTTAAAGCCATTTAATAATCCTAAAAAACAAAACGAAAGCCTCAAAGGGATGGATTTCTCTGTTTGAATTCGTTTCGAAGCGCAGAAGGAATTTTGGAAAAGTTTTCCATAATATTTTAACAAGAATTTAATGCTGCAGGCAAGGACAAGGCACACAATGCCTCCGCTGCCCCCTCCCCTCCCCCTGGATCCCTCTTGGGTGGCCCCCACAAACATTGTCCGAGACCAAGATGCGGCATTAAAAATGAAAAAGCGACTCAACTCAAAATTCTCTGTCTCTCGCAAAATGGGAACGCAGCAGTAAAAATACCAAAACGCATAGTCATTGCGGGGCGGGCTAGGGGAGGGGGGCGTGGCTGGGTTATATGTAACAGAAACCTTTTCCTGCGAGTTCTCGCCCCTCCTCCCCTCCTTCCAACCGATTTCCTTTGTCCAGGGCTCCGGGATGGGCCTCATCTCATCTCGAGCTCAACTGAGGCATGCAAAATGAACCATAAAGTGCAGTCAGTCAAGATGTTTTCGGGGTTCCTCTCAGAGCCCCCTTTACGGCCACGCCCCCTTTCGGCCCCGACTCTTTCGAGCTGATAAGCTCTTGACTCGGTTTCTCAGGAGCAGTTGCTTCCACCCTTGGCCAAGTCAAAATTCATATTTCCCCCTTCCCCAAAGAAGGACACTCAGGATTCCTTCCTTTTGGCCATGGAACATTTTCAGGAAGTTCAAGGTGCACTTGTGCAAGTGAAATTCGAGAATCTGCTAATCACAACACAACTCCAACTCCGAAATGCTTTCAAAAAGCATTCCTCGAGCTGTGGAAAATAGTCTGAACCTCTCTCCGATTTCTAGAGAGGAAAACTAATTCAAAACAAACATTTTTAGTTTAAGGGTTCAAATCTTAAATACCCCTTTTAAAAAAAAAACTCGCGTTGTTTCTCCTCGTGTGTGGGATTCTTCACAAGTACATATCATAAATATTTCATTGAAACTATAATTAATCATTACTATAATTTATATTTTAAAAGTATAGCCTCACCGAATTATTTGTTTAATGTCCTAAAGTAACGATGTGTAATTTTAGCTTTGCTTTCGTCTCGCTCTTTAGCTACAAAATAACATATGTACATTGTACATATGTAAGACAATACATTATAGTAAATTATATATATAAACTAAAGTGCACTCAGCATTAGGCTATAGTGCTCTAGAAAGTTATGGTTTTTAATCGGACTTTTGGCTGAAACACAAAAAACACACAAAAAATAAAGTTAGTTTTTAATAATTCCGCTAAAAAAAAAATATATTATCGTAAAAATGTGAAGTAATTTTCCAAAACTATTTTGAAACTTATGGAAAAATAACAAGCATTTTCAAATGACAAACGTGAAATTAAAAATTAGATACAATTTCCAAAAATGTTTGAAATTGTTTGATTATTACAAAATAAATATGATTTGGAGTTAATAAGTATTTTAATTTGAAATAAATATATATTTAAATATTTAAATTATAAACTATGTAACCCCATATCTTGTTAATTAAGAATAATTGAGATACCCATGAAAAATGTGGCTTACCGTTCAATTATTTTCTAAATACCCCGCCAAAAATAGTATATATTCGGGGGAATATCTATCTAAATATTATCTAAAATATGGGGTTAATTTAAAATCGAAATCCGCTCCTAGTACTTGTGGCTTTCACTCCGTTGTTTCCCCTCGTGGTAAGTCGGACTAATCAGTTGGACCAAAAACATTTACCTCGTTCCATTTGGTTTTAAAAGTCGACGAAATGAAATGCTGCTCTGCAATAGCAGCCAGTAATAATAATGCTGGCCATAAAGCTTAGGAATTACACTTCCGCCAAATGCAAATGTTATTCAGCTCTCGGTCTCGGTCTTGGTCTCTGCCACGTTTTTATGTTTTCTTTTTCCGTTGCCCCCGTTTTCCCCCATCTAACCACTCATAAGCTTACTTGGCACACATACGCACGCAGGGGCGGGGGCAGGGGGGGAGGAACAATTCACTAGATAAACACGTTTACAAATTTCTCCCAAAGCTTTTCCACTTTTCCGCACAGAACTGGGGGCATGGAAAATGTATGAAAAGCACTGGATTTTCCACTCCTCCAATGCCAAATATGCAGCAGCCTCCGACATTTTCTTCCTTTTCTTTTTTTGTTGTTCTGGTGTGTAAATTTAATTGATTGACATCACTTAGGCTCTGCCCAAAACCAAACCCAGACCCAGAATATATATGTTTGGATATAGATATATGTACTATATGGAGCAGGAAAAACAAAGACGACAGCGTGTAAACAAATGATTTGTGAAAAAAGTGGCCATCGAATGTTGTGAGGGAGGAGAAGAGAGTGGATGCGCACTAATTTGTTTTCAGTGCAAATATTTGTGAAAAGCGAAACATTCGAATGGAAAGGTGTTCCGCAGAATGGATCCACCACGTAAACCCGGATTAGTTGGCACTCTGAAAGTTAAGTGTTAAGGGAAAACACACATATTTAATGGAGCTCTTTTTTGGGGATAGTCGAAATTAGGGAATTGAATTTTATTAACTTTTTTTTCCGGTGCTAAAATCAAATGCCAGCCCCTGGAAATAGTTGGGCGAAAGGAGAAATCCCGCTAATATATGAAATGTCGCCAGAGGGGGGATAGGGGGAAGGAATGTCTTCCTCACAATTAGTTAATTAAGTTAAATTTGCTGGCACATTGGGCGTCATCTTGGCTGCTCATCAGGGTTATCAAGATGAAAGCGACTTTCGCTGGCATTTCCGAGAAGTGAATGGACCGCCCCAGCACCGAGTATCTGAGAGATACTTCTCGCGAAGACAAAAACGTGGGCCGAAAGTTACTTTGAAGTGCTCATCCACACATCCTTGGCTGCTCTTTTTTTGTGTTGTGTGTGTTCTTTCGGTGGCTTTCGGCGATTGCTGTTGCATGCTAATCAAGTGGCGCTCAGCCACAGGTTGAGTGGATCCCCACCCCCTTTCTCTTCCGCAAAATCCGTAAATAATTGATTAATAAATTAGAAACAGTTTTGCCTTTGATAACTTGTGCCATTATGCAATTAAAGCCTAATGCCATTAACATTATATTACGTATACGTATATTTCTGGCCTCGGCATGTTGACAATTCAAATTGAAATGAAAATCGCTATTTAAATTACTCTCGTATTGTGATTTTTATTAAAATTGGAATTTGGTCAAAATAAACATGTGACATTTGAATTCCAATGAATATTGTTATAAATTAATGTCATGGAATTTGAGTTATACATATTGAAATTGTTTTTTTTTCCGGGATTTAAAATTCAACCAATTGTTGATTTGAGAAGGAATATATTTATTTCATTCAATGGGTTAATTTTTTTACTTTATAAAACCGTTTTCACTTGCCCCATTTTTTACTTTTAGCTAAAGTGTTATTTAATACTAATATCTGATAGATTATCATTTAAATGTATGTAATTTTCCTATTTTTCCATCTTTTAAAATCTCCTAAAAATTTGTATTGTGTTTGGCTCACATTTTCAATTGGCCATTGGCCAATCTCTGTGTTTATTGCATTCCACAAAAAAAAAAACATTCGGAAATTCAGAAACTGTTGCCCACAGATAAATTCGGAATTAAAAGTCAAATTTCCCTCAAATACATTTCGAATTCATTTGAATCTATCCGCACTCCAATTCCAAATAGCTGCAATCTCTTCTAATTCTGGCCCAATTCTCTGCCTGCCATTTACCATTTACCATTAACCACTCGTGTTCACTTGGACATGGATTTCCATTTGCCATTGCTTTGAAGAATTTCACTGGCATTGGGGAGCCGGAACCGAAATATACAGTTCACCAGCGTCCAGGACCCAGGACACTGCTCTCCATGTTTGTCCACTGCGAAATTGCGCACATTAATTTCCGTAATTCTAAGAATTTTCTGCGGCCACTGTCCGTCCGGGGAGGAATCGCAGGGAGTGGGATTCGGAGTGGAATCGGAGTGGAATCGGAGTGGAATCGGTACGTATCCGGGAACATGATGAGCAGTTAGCCACTTGTATACTTAATGAACTCCGAAGCTCCAGTTCAGTTCAATTAATTTCACTTCGAAAGGCCAAGGTCGAGTTTAAAATCACTCCAAAAATCGTTCGACCATAAATAATACGACATTTTTGCCTGGAAATAAAACATGAACATTAAATTCAACAACAATAACAAGAAGTTTGTCATTATGATATGATTATGTGATTTAAACTGAATCATTTAATTAATTTACTCCAAAGCAACTAGAACAATCGGCAGATTTGTAAACTTATTCTTATAGTTTCACCAACATTTACTATAATTTTCCATCGAAATTACAGCTTACTCTTATTTTTTAATAATTTCTAGAGATTCCTGCGGTATTACCAAATAGTTTTGGGTACAAAGGTAAGTAATTAAAAGTTGGACATAATCTTCGCTTGCAGAAATTTCCACATAATTTGAATTTCATCCTGCTCTAATCCTTCGGTGGTGTTTTTTTTTTTGTTGCTGTTTTTTTTCTGGCTTCAAACTGGTTTTGTTAACTTTTCGAAATGAGAACTGGCTTAGATGGAAACATTTTCAATATATAAGGTTCTGTTGTTTGTAAGCCTCGAATTAAACCCATAATGTTAGCTGCTTAATTTCAACCTAATTAAAATTCATTTTAGTTTTGTTTTCTTGAGGCTTTCCTGAAAATTCTCTTTTAATTGAAGTATTCAAATTTTAAGCTAATTCAAATTTGCTGTTGCCAACTGGAATAGTTTAAGTATTAAATGTGTGGCTTATGCAAATTTGAAATTCGCCAGTTAATTTAAATTTTCGCACACCTTTTGCGAAGGGGAAATGAACCTCCCTTCTCACAAAGATTAAGATCGGCTCACAAGTTTGCTTATTAATATGTATGATCAATGTACGACGACTTCCCACTCCCCCCCTCCACAACCACCAACCTTTGCGGCTAAAAAGTTTCACATCTTTTGCGAAATTATAATTTTCGTACTGTGTCTCAAACTCACCAAAGTCATAAAACTTTTACGCCCAAATGTGTGCAATACGCATGCCACAGTAGTCACACTCAAATCTGTCCTTGTGCAGATGCAGGGGCGTACTAAGAGGGGTACTGCAACCTTTGAAATTGTGTTGAATAATATTTTAGTTGTTTAGTTTACAGATTTAGAGACTTAAATAGGCATCGTGTCTGATAATTAAATTAATTAAATTTTGCAACAAAAACTGAGTTCAATAAAACAAATTTTTAATTCTTGACAAGGACATTTTTTGCACTTAAATATTGTAAAACCAACCAATGGTAAAATTAAACATTTTAGTTAGAAAAGTAGTTAAAAATTAGTAATACACAACTGTAAAAATTCTTAATATTAGTGATAGCTTCAATTTAAATTGATTGCTATAATTTAAAATAAATCTTTTATTAAGCAAAATCCATTTAAGCTTTTCAATTTGGCGATTCCCACCTTCCCCGCAATTTCAGCTATTAAATGTATTGATATTAAAATACAATATTATTACCTTAATTAATATGGGCATTTCGGTTGAATTCGGTTGCTTTTTAAAAAAGAAAATGTCATATAATGATACCTAATCTGGAGACCCCTCTAATGAAATTATGCCTACGCCCCTGCGTGTGTACTTGTGTGTGTGTGTGTGTGGGTGCACAACGGACGTGTGTGTGCGTGTGACGAGTCAAATGTCACAAAGGGTTGCTGCTGGTTCCTTGAGCAACAATAGGGAAATGGGAGGGCGTGGCACGCAGGGGCGGAGGAGGGAAATGTTGAACAAAAGAAATGTAAATTCCTCTTTCCCTTCCCCCTCGCCAGTTGGTGGGGTCCCCGCATTAAATTATGAAGTTAACAATGCATGTGTCGTGTATCTTAAAGTGGGCGGTGCCAAGAGGTGGTGGGAGGGGGAGGGGACTGAGGGGAAGGCGACGTAATAGTGGGTGCGGCTAAGAGCCAAGGACTAGGTTATTGGCCAAATGCGTAAATTTCGCTTACATTCGTGTCCCGTAAACGTAATTTATATCCTGAGATACCATATAAAACAATTTGGGTCTCTTAGGAAATTGTCTTTTTTGTTGTTTTTGAAATGGGATTGTTTCTTGTGGAATTTTATCAATGAGCTTCATTACATTTTGGCCACAACTATAACTCAATAAATATCCAATAAGTATATAATTTATGGCATATAATTTGTATTACCAATGTTTTTTTTGAAGAACTGATCAAGCTTGTTTGCCTTTAAAAGAAATTTGAGTTTATATAGCAGCAAATCACATAATGTAATTAATTCAAATTAAGCAAATTAAGCAAAAAAATAAAGTGAGATAGTAGAGAGTGAGATTTTTTTTTTCGATCATACAGAATGATATAATATATATCATTATATAATGTATATCAATACAGAGATATAATGATATTTTTGTGTTATTTGAATTTTCATATAAGTTTTGAAATACTTACATTAAATGTTGCCTTCTTTTATTTGTTATTTACAAAACAATTAAATCAATTAATTTTCATCGAATTATTATGCATTTATATTTCGATTCTATTTATATACATTTTCTTTTTTATAATATTCAAGCAAATGATTTCCCTGTAGCTTATTTTAATACGTTAAAAAGCAGAATGATCTTCTTTTACCACACATTATCACAAGAAACAAAATAAAAAATGTGTTCAAAATTTTACATCGTAACCTGGTGAAAGTGGTTTTCTTTTTCTTTCTGCACAATTCGCACTTGAACTACACTCAAAACCCTGCTTTTCCCTGCTGCGTCTCGAGCTTTATTCACTTTTCTTCTTCTGATATAAGCGATTTTCCGGTCGCAGTGACTAGCGTTTTTTTGTTTTTCCTCTTACTGCGAGATTGCAATGATTTTGAAGAATTTTCAAGGCGGCTTAAGATTCCTTTCCATTCGCCTCGATTTGTAGAGATTTCCCGGAAACTAAACTAAATTGCTTATTTTGCGGAGCTTTGGAGAGTTGAGCTAGCGGAGAGAGTAAGAGGGAACGGAGGATAAGTTAAGAGAGAGGAGAGCGGGAGCTTAAGCATTGCTCACGCTCTCCGCTGCACTCTCTCCTGCAATCAGCGCTGCTCCAATGATCTCTCCAGTATTTGTAGACTGTGCGCTCTCTCGCTCTTTCGACCGCTTATCTTATGCAACAACCCTAGAAGAGAAAAAAGAGGTGAAAGAATGCTAAAATTGGAGAACAAATTAGTAAAGAAATTCTTGTTCTCGCGCTTTAAAATTATATATGTATATTCCAACAGAAATATGAACTTTAAACTTAGGAACTTTGGAAACTTTGCTCGTAATAAAACATTTGTAAGTTGTTGTTGCTTCATTAAATGTGTTGCCATCATGTTGCATGCCAAAAGAATAATATAAAAAATAAAAGAATAATCAAGAAAGCTGGGAACATTTTCGGGGATGAGTGACAAACTTCTTTTAGTTGCAAGCTTCAGCGAAATTTTGGGCTGCGAATAGTTTGACTCCGCCCTGCCACCGGCAAACATAAATTCTGCTTAAGTACTAAGTAGTTCCGGCCATAGAAAAGATTAATTTGATTTTATTAATGAAATCATTAGTGGGGCAAAAGGTGAGCCAAGAATACAGAACCCGGAAAAGTCCCCAAAAAGCGGGTTACGCTTCAGGTTAATGTAGCATGTGAATATGTCCGTGCCCGTAACTTTCACCCGTACTTTCTCCCCCTGTTTCATTCATTTGGAAGGTTTTGCGTGCCGGCTCTTTTCTCTTTTTTTTTGTTGCCATCTCATTCCGGGTCTTGTCATGCCAGGCGCCATTTGGTTCGTTTCGGGGGCTCGACCTTCCGGCCCGCATATGTTGACCACTGCGGACGCAACGGTAAACATGTACAGTGAGCGAAAATAGATTGGAGGTCAAAAGAAAAGTGGCTGACATTGAATTATGCTGGAAATTAAATGCTTCTTAATCTGTGCTTAACAATCTGTGGAAGTCTTTTTAGTTTGCCCTTTTTTTAACAATTTGAAAATACCGTGTTCTAAAAAAGTTATTAATTTTACGGCTTATCAAAGGTTTAAAATCACAAATTTATCTTCAAATTTCATATTTAATTTTTTTATTTAGCTTAAGCAAGATTTTTTGTTTTATAAATGAAATACCTACATTGCACTCATTATTAAATATTTTTATAAGTCTTCTTGATAATATTAAATCAGCATCAATGCCGAGTCTTTAAAGCTAAGTCCGTCTGTCCGTTTGTCCGTCCCCACGAGGTTCAAGTTTATTCGACATTTTTGCTACGCCCCCTTCCGCCCTTTCAATTTGCATAAATGTTAGATAATGATAGCTCGAACCTTCTCAACCCTTGTTGATAGAGCAATAGTTTTAATGCAAAATCATTTGAGATTGAATAAGTGAAGTTACGGGTATTTAAAAGGTCGGTTTCTTTTTTTTATTGGGTATTCTACAGATTATTATATTCACACTAAAAGTAAACGGTTGAATTTTTTTCGCGTGTATCTCGACAACGGATGTGGTCATTCACACAAATTAAATATTTGCTTGCGTTGTTGTAAGTGAAGCGTCATCGCAGGACATCAACGACATCGACGAGAAGGCCTTTCCCTCCAACCGACTTTTCCCACAGCCCTCCGCTCGAGGTGGGACCTTCTCTGATGGAACCAGTGGACATACAAAATGTCCAAAGACCACTCTGGCGGGGAACCAAGCCATTCAATTAGTTGAGAAGCTAAAAAGCCAAATAAATGGAAAATGCATCAGACCACAGATTGCGTTTTGAACTAACTTTAAACTAAAACACTCGGAGAGTGAGGGGAAAATTCGAAATTATAATTAAAGAAATTTATTTAAAAAACAAATATTTATCAAATCGGAAACTTGAAGTTCAATCCAATGTATGTGACAACATTTGCAATATCTATTGAGATACAAATTAAAAACATTTAAGAATTCGAAATACCATTTAACACCATTTAATTATAGATTTGTTTTTAGTTCTTTGTTTATTATTCCCAGCAACTGCTCTCTAAATTTTCGGCTTTAGGCTAAAATAATGTATTTCGGCTTAGAAGGCACTTTAATCCCTCGTTGAACTCTACTCAATCACTCTGCTCCTAAAACTGCTTCTAAAACTGCTCCTGTCTGCCCGTCAAATGAACTCAATTGAAGCCCCTATCCCGTCGCACACTCCAATTCATTCAATTCTCCTTCATTTAGCTGGCTGCTCTCCTTTATTGTGTTGCAGGACTCGCCGGGTTTACTGGGGGTCGATTAAACTTTGATCTCCAAGCGCTTTCGAACTTTTATTTTATTTATTTTATTGTGCGGCGCATTTTCCTTTGAATTGAGTCCGGAGGCAAAACATTTAAACAGATTTTTCCGATGCCTTCTTCCGATGGTTCCATCTGGCGCTGTCGTCGAGTGGACAGCAGGACATCAAGAACTTCAACTCGTCCACAGTGGGAGGTGAAGTGTCTCCATTTCCCTCCGTGTGATGGCCCTTTCTTTTGTGTGGAAGGAAAAGGCTTATGGAGAGCATGTACTATGTAAAAACATTGGGCTCGAACGGCAGATACTTTGATTTTCTTTTTTCTCTTGGCGGTGCTTGGTTACCTACACGGGGACCAGCAGGGATGTTTCTATCTGTATCTATTACTGGAGCACTGGAGCACTGGAGCACCCCCTAGGCACCACCCACGGAGGTGAAGCCACGCGCAACGAAACAAATCAAATGTGGCAAAGGCTGCGATATTGAGACGCGTTGAGGCGTTAAACGTGCCGGCTAAATGTTTATGCTCAAATCTCTTGTAACCAACTTATTACAATTACTTTGTATTTAATTTTTTTGTATTTACTTTTTAAATTCCCCTACTATTCCTTAACAAATAGTTCTCTCATAATTTCATATAATACTATCTTCCATTTCTTGTAAATTCTATCTTTTTTCCAAATGATTGAAGAACTCAGAATATCTTGGCTTTGAGTTTCGTTTAATATTCAAGTAAACTTATAACTTATAACAAATTTTATTCTTCCATTCTTTTATTTTCCAACTATTTAGTTTTTTTTTTAAGTCAACAAAGAACCCAGAAAATCTTCTTATAAACCTTAATTTTATTTTATTTTATTTGAATCCAAATTAATTGCTCCATCTGTTTATCAAACAAAAGGGGGAAAACCACCATTTGAAATACATTGAACGCAATTTGTTTTCATTTGTGAATATAACCACAGACTTGGGACATTTTTCTGTAAGTGTACATATATAACTTTCGCTAAGACAAAAGCCGACGCTAATGTATTCTACGAGTCAATGTGGGCCCCGGCCTCCGACGGATATCTGTCTGCACTGCTCGCACCCGTTGGCAGCTAATGCGCCGGACAAGGACGGGGATAGACACCGCCGCACTGTCGCCGTAGATTTGTGACAAATAGCATTCGTCATTGTCGTCGGAGAGTGGAAGGCGGGAATGGAAGGAGGGAATGGAAAGTGGGATTGGAGGCCAACAAGTTGGTGACCCCGTCATCAGTTCCAGGTGCCGGTGGGAGAAGATTCACTGCTATCGATTAATCAACGCCTATCGATCTCCCACTGGCACGGAACGGGACTGAACTGGACTGGTTTGGTCTGTCCTGGTCTGGAGTGATACCATTTGATGAAAAGACAAATGGCCGCCGTCTCGATTGGACCCTTCAGAGCCATAAATCCATCGAAGGACGACGGATTCGGTGAATAAGTTGGCCATGGAGAAGAGAAGTGTGTTCCCTAATAGCTGGATGTTCGTGCTATATGTACTATATGTCCATGGATGAATCATACAAATTGGATTAAATATTCCCCTAATGACATGTGGTAAGAGATTACTATCGTTTCCGATCAATTAATTAATCGTTTGTTAATGACATAGGAACATACATACATATCTATATGATAGCTATTCGCTATTCGATTGATTCGGATTCTTTGTCGGCAGTTTTTTTGTATCTTTAAGTTATTTTATTTTTGGAAATTTGTTTACTTTGGTAATATGTACATAAAACATATTTTTTATTTGTGTTCAAGAAAAAAAGAGGAACCAATCAAATTGAATCTAATTTAACTATTGATTATGTGACAAATATATGAAGAAAATGTATACCAAAAGTTGTCTTATCATGCATTTCGATGGCTTTACACATTTAACCAATACAAAAACATGTAAGAACGTTACAGTCGAGTTTCCCGACTGTTACAGACCCTGTACAAATTTGGTTGTAAACAAAATAAATCACAACAAAACAAGTAAGAACGTTACAGTCGAGTTTCCCGATTGTTACAGACCCTGTACAAAAAAAAAAATATATAAATATATATTCACACCGAGTGTAAATATATATATATATATATTCACACCGAGAGTCCGGTCTGGGATTCGAACCCAAGATCTTCGCGTTTTAAGTCGAACGTCGTAACCATTCGACAAACCCAAACTTTTTGAACCGACAGCTAATACAGTATAAATATATTGAAGACGCACATTCATTTATACATACATACACATTCGTATGTATGTATATGAAGGTAGTGGCAGCGCAGCTACAGCGGCACTTCCGAGAAAAATCAACCACCGAACGCAAGCGATTTACCGTTTTTTTGCACAAATGAACAGATTTTTGGTGTTTATCGCCTGTAAACTTTAGGTATTTATTGTGCGCTTTCTAATTAACCAATCTTGATGAAATTTTCAGGATCGGTAGAAATCTATGCTCCAATTGCATGTGTATTTTTAAAAAAAATTTAGCTTGAAAATTGTGCAGTGCAAAAATTCAAATACAAATTACGGGAGCGGTGGGCGTGGCGCCGACTTAAAAAAAATAAACTCTAATTTACTCAGTATTAGAAGAATCTACACTGGTAATACGGTTCCTCTAGCTCTTACAGGTGCTGAGATCCGTGTGTTCATCCGGACGGACGGACGGACGGACAGACGGACATGGCTATATCAACTCAGCTCGTCATGCTGATGAAGAATATATATACTTTATGGGGTCTGCCACGCCTCCTTCTGCCTGTTACATACACTTACACAAACTTAATATACCCTTAACCCTTTGGGTACAGGGTCTAAAAAACCATGCCGTCCACGAAAACGAAATGGAAGAGAGTTTAATATAAAACTATGGACTTAATAGTCTTTTTAGACCCTGTACCCAAAGGGTAAAGGGTATATTAAGTTTGTGCAAATGTATGTAACAGGCAGAAGGAGGCGTGGCAGACCCCACAAAGTATATATATTCTTGATCAGCATGACGAGCTGAGTCGATATAGCCATGTCCGTCTGTCCGTCTGTCCGTCCGTCCGTCCGTCCGTCCGGATGAACACACGGATCTCAGCAACTGTAAGAGCTAGAAGAACCGTATTACCAGTGTAGATTCTTCTAATACTGAGTAAATTAGAGTTTATTTTTTTAAGTCGGTGCCACGCCCACCGCTCCCGTAATTTGTATTTGAATTTTTGCACTGCACAATTTTCAAGCTAAATTTTTTTTAAAAATACACATGCAATTGGAGCATAGATTTCTACCGATCCTGAAAATTTCATTAAGATTGGTTAATTAGAAAGCGCACAATAAATACCTAAAGTTTACAGGCGCTAAACACAAAAAATCTGTTTATTTGCGCAAACAAACGGTAAATCGCTTGCGTTCGGTGGTTGATTTTTCTCGGAAGTGCCGCTGCAGCTGCGCTGCCACTACCTTCATATACATATGTATGAATGTGCGTCTTCAATATATTTATACTGTATTAGCTGTCGGTTCAAAAAGTTTGGGTTTGTCGAATGGTTACGACGTTCGACTTAATACGCTGAGATCTTGGGTTCGAATCCCAGACCGGACTCGGTGTGAATATATGTTTTTTTTTGGTTTTTTTTTTATTTTGCCTAAAACCAAATTTGTACAGGGTCTGTAACAGTCGCGAAACTCGACTGTAACGTTCTTACTTGTTTTTTTATTGAAAAAATATATATATCCCCCAAAAACAAGGATCAGTAAATCAGGAATCACTAACATTTTAAATATTATGCAGGTTATTTATTTAATTGTTATTATTATTATTATTTTTTTTTTTTCGTCGCGAATCCCGTTGCACGTGATGCAAGCCACCTCCCGCCCAACCGACCGAGGGGCGCAGCCGCATAACGTACGGCTCGATCGCGAAGATAGGACCGAGCGTGCAGGGGAAAATAGTAGAAAGATTTCGAGAAATTAGGGACTTAATAAGCGTGAGGTCGTTAATAGAAGAAAAATCGGACGTAAGTTGGTGCACTACGTTATAATCTGAGCAAAGTACTCTAGAGGGCTCATGCAGGACATAATTCGAACTACTATGGTTTAAAGCTAGTTCCGCTTTTTTTTTTTGCGTTTCTTTGTAGCATGGAACTAAGATTTTTTTAAATTCATATTTAAAAGTAAAAAGTAATTCCTATATGCATACCTATAGCACATATATAGCGTATTTAGGGTTTCTAGATCTTAAGCGCATAATTTCGTACAGCTAGATGTTTTTCATGGGTCTTTAACTAAGCTTAGTGTGAGTGGAGAATATGTTAGTTGAAATGTTCGTCGACGGGGGTAAAATCAAATTTTGTACTAAATCAATGAGAGGGGGCTTGAGCGGGTGGATGATGATGGAGGATAACTAAATGGCCTCGATCATAATGAATACGTATTGATGTGTACAAATTCGAAACATAAAATATATATAAACAAACTGATATCAAAATAAAAATGTTCACAAAAAATAAAAGATAAACCACAGCAGCGGTAGAGGATATTTTGTATCCTCAGTAGATCCAGTGCAGGATGTAGTGGCGCACCTGGTTGCTGTAGCGATGCCATGAGGAGTGATAGCGCGCCTGGTTCCTGGCCTCCCTATCTGCATCTATTTTAGACCCTGTACCCAAAGGGTAAAGGGTATATTAAGTTTGTGCAAATGTATGTAACAGGCAGATGGAGGCGTGGCAGACCCCACAAAGTATATATATTCTTGATCAGCATGACAAGCTGAGTCGATAAAGCCCTGTCCGTCTGTCCATCCGTCCGTCCGGATGAACACACGGATCTCAGCAACTGTAAGAGCTTGAGGAACCGTATTACCAGTGTAGATTCTCCTAATACTGAGTCAATTAGAGTTTATTTTTTTAAGTCGGCGTCACGGCCACCGCCCCCGCAATTAGTATTTGAATTTTTGCGCTGCACAATTTTCAAGCTTGGAATAAATACACATGCAATTGGAGCATAGATTTCTACCGATCCTGAAAATTTCATCAAGATTGGTTAATTAGAAAGCGCACAATAAATACCTAAAGTTTACAGGCGCTAAACACAAGAAATCTGTTTATTTATTGTCGGAAGTGCCGCTGCAGCTGCCACTACCTTCATATACATACATATGTACTTTGTGGGGTCTGCCACGCCTCCTTCTGCCTGTTACATACATTTACACAAACTTAATATACCCTTTACCCTTTGGGTACAGGGTCTAAAATAGATGCAGATAGGGAGGCCAGGAACCAGGCGCGCTATCACTCCTCATGGCATCGCTACAGCAACCAGGTGCGCCACTACATCCTGCACTGGATCTACTGAGGATACAAAATATCCTCTACCGCTGCTGTGGTTTATCTTTTATTTTTTGTGAACATTTTTATTTTGATATCAGTTTGTTTATATATATTTTATGTTTCGAATTTGTACACATCAATACGTATTCATTATGATCGAGGCCATTTAGTTATCCTCCATCATCATCCACCCGCTCAAGCCCCCTCTCATTGATTTAGTACAAAATTTGAGTTTACCCTCGTCGACTAACATTTCAACTAACATATTCTCCACTCACACTAAGCTTAGTTAAAAGACCCATGAAAAACATCTTTTTGTACGAAATTATGCGCTTAAGATCTAGAAACCATAATTACGCTATATATGTGCTATAGGTATGCATATAGGAATTACTTTTTACTTTTAAATATGAATTAAATAAAATCTGAGTTTCCATGCTACAAAGAAACGCAAAAAACAAAATAAAACGAAACTAGCTATAAACTATAGTAGTTCGAATTATGTCCTGCATGAGCCCTTTAGAGTACTTTGCTCAAATTATAACGTAGTGCACCAACTAACGTCCGATTTGTCTTCTATTAACGACCTCACGCTTATTAAGTCCCTAATTCTATGTAGTTTTCCTTTCTACTATTTTCCCTGAATGTTCGGTCCTATCTTCGCGATCGAGTCGTACGTTATGCGGCTGCGCCCCTCGGTCGGTTGGGCGGGATTAAAAAAAAAAAAGAGTTTAATAAAAAACTATGGACTTAATTAAGTTTTTATTGAAAAAAAATATATATCCCGCATATATAAGAGATAATTTATAAATGTAATGTAGGTAATTTATTTATTTTAAACCATTGAACATTATTTAAAGCATTAAAATAAAAAAAGACGAAGGATGCCCAGAGAGTAAGGCCCACATTTTAATAGTAAACACTTAAAATGCTTAAAAAATATTTTTAAAGCTTTGAAAATAATATATTATTGTAAAGTAAAACAAAAACTTCCTCATCCGCCGACAGCAACTGATTTTGAAGGAATTTACACACTTTCCCCAGCCAAGGAAAAACCAAAACGTGCCAAAATTTATTTATGAAAAATAGGATATAAAAGACTATTTGAATTTTTTCAAAATGAATTATTTCCGAAGATAAATATTTGTAAATTAAATAAAGATATTAAAATAAATAGGACTGTTCGGGTCCTAAGACCAAAACGAACTGAATTGAATTCTGCGAATTGGCCAAAGAACTTCTCTTCTGGATAAACGATAAATGAAAAAGCCAGGGATGATTTTTTATGTTGGTCGATTAATGAACTAGATCAAAGTTCTTCTTCGCAGTGTAAAGTTCTTCTCCTCAACTGGTTCGAACCAAAATGATAGTTTGTGGAAAACAAACATAGTTTTCCCCAGTTAATTGAACATATATATTTCCATTATCCCTGCTGCACGGATAATTATCCATTCGAGTTTCAATGTGGTTTTTTTTGGCGATTTTATTTATTTTGTCCACTTGAAACCATAAATTGCAGTTCACTCATTTAATTTGAGCAGCGCCACCTGCAAATTCGATAAATTAATCGAAGCAGATTTCACGCACGCGAATTCATCGAAAACAAGGAAACAGGGAAGCGCAAAAATTTTACATAAGCCAAGAAAATTTATTAAATTTCTTATTTAACAACACGAAATTCTTCCGCTCGCCGTTTGTGAAAAGTGAAATGTTGCCTCGTAGGCCTGGGCTCGGAAATTTTCGGTGGGCGGTGGTTGGTTGGTGGAAAATGGCGTTGCCCGGCCAACGCAACTGGAAAAAAGCAAATTCAATTAAGACCTTACCTGCCACGCCCACACACACCCAAAAACACAAACACCAGCAGACAGTGGGCACGAGAAATTTGCGACGCGTTCAACGTTGCGGTTTGAGTGATGCGATCCGATGAGCAGCTGCTGCGAGGGGTGGCACTTCTGGCGACCCTTTGAAGCTTTATATGTGGTATGTATGTGTATCGGTGTGTGGCAGAGTGTATGAGAGATTAAAAATCGCATTTAAAAACAAGTAAGAACGTTACAGTCGAGTTTCCCGACTGTTACAGACCCTGTACAAATTTGGTTTTAGGCAAAATAAAAAAAAAAAAACCAAAACAAATATATATTCATCCGAGTCCGGTCTGGAATTCGAACCCAAGATCTTCGCGTTGTAAGTCGAACGTCGTAACCATTCGAAAAACCCAAACTTTTTGAACCGGGAGTTAATACAGTAAAAATATATTGAAGGCACACATTCATACATATGTATATAAAGGTAGTGGCAGCGCAGCTGCAGCGACACTTTCGAGAAAAATCAACCACCGAAAGCAAGCGATTTACCGTTTGTTTGCGCAAATAAACTGATTTTTTTGTGTTTAGCGCCTGTAAACTTTAGGTATTTATTGTGCGCTTTCTAATTAACCAATCTTGATGAAATTTTCAGGATCGGTAGAAATCTATGCTCCAATTGCATGTGTATTTTTAAAAAAAATTTAGCTTGAAAATTGTGCAGTGCAAAAATTCAAATACAAATTACGGGGGCGGTGGGCGTGGCGCCGACTTAAAAAAAATAAACTCTAATTTACTCAGTATTAGAAGAATCTACACTGGTAATACGGTTCCTCTAGCTCTTACAGGTGCTGAGATCCGTGTGTTCATCCGGACGGACGGACGGACGGACAGACGGACATGGCTATATCAACTCAGCTCGTCATGCTGATGAAGAATATATATACTTTATGGGGTCTGCCACGCCTCCTTCTGCCTGTTACATACACTTACACAAACTTAATATACCCTTAACCCTTTGGGTACAGGGTCTAAAAAACCATGCCGTCCACGAAAACGAAATGGAAGAGAGTTTAATATAAAACTATGGACTTAATAGTCTTTTTAGACCCTGTACCCAAAGGGTAAAGGGTATATTAAGTTTGTGCAAATGTATGTAACAGGCAGAAGGAGGCGTGGCAGACCCCACAAAGTATATATATTCTTGATCAGCATGACGAGCTGAGTCGATATAGCCATGTCCGTCTGTCCGTCTGTCCGTCTGTCCGTCCGTCCGTCCGGATGAACACACGGATCTCAGCAACTGTAAGAGCTAGAAGAACCGTATTACCAGTGTAGATTCTTCTAATACTGAGTAAATTAGAGTTTATTTTTTTAAGTCGGTGCCACGCCCACCGCCCCCGCAATTTGTATTTGAATTTTTGCACTGCCCTGCACTGCACAATTTTCAAGCTAAAATTTTTTTAAAAATACACATGCAATTGGAGCATAGATTTCTACCGATCCTGAAAATTTCATTAAGATTGGTTAATTAGAAAGCGCACAATAAATACCTAAAGTTTACAGGCGCTAAACACAAAAAATCTGTTTATTTGCGCAAACAAACGGTAAATCGCTTGCGTTCGGTGGTTGATTTTTCTCGGAAGTGCCGCTGCAGCTGCGCTGCCACTACCTTCATATACATATGTATGAATGTGCGTCTTCAATATATTTATACTGTATTAGCTGTCGGTTCAAAAAGTTTGGGTTTGTCGAATGGTTACGACGTTCGACTTAATACGCTGAGATCTTGGGTTCGAATCCCAGACCGGACTCGGTGTGAATATATGTTTTTTTTTGGTTTTTTTTTTATTTTGCCTAAAACCAAATTTGTACAGGGTCTGTAACAGTCGCGAAACTCGACTGTAACGTTCTTACTTGTTTTTTTATTGAAAAAATATATATATCCCCCAAAAACAAGGATCAGTAAATCAGGAATCACTAACATTTTAAATATTATGCAGGTTATTTATTTAATTATTATTATTATTATTATTTTTTTTTTTTCGTCGCGAATCCCGTTGCACGTGATGCAAGCCACCTCCCGCCCAACCGACCGAGGGGCGCAGCCGCATAACGTACGGCTCGATCGCGAAGATAGGACCGAGCGTGCAGGGGAAAATAGTAGAAAGATTTCGAGAAATTAGGGACTTAATAAGCGTGAGGTCGTTAATAGAAGAAAAATCGGACGTAAGTTGGTGCACTACGTTATAATCTGAGCAAAGTACTCTAGAGGGCTCATGCAGGACATAATTCGAACTACTATGGTTTAAAGCTAGTTCCGCTTTTTTTTTTTGCGTTTCTTTGTAGCATGGAACTAAGATTTTTTTAAATTCATATTTAAAAGTAAAAAGTAATTCCTATATGCATACCTATAGCACATATATAGCGTATTTAGGGTTTCTAGATCTTAAGCGCATAATTTCGTACAGCTAGATGTTTTTCATGGGTCTTTAACTAAGCTTAGTGTGAGTGGAGAATATGTTAGTTGAAATGTTCGTCGACGGGGGTAAAATCAAATTTTGTACTAAATCAATGAGAGGGGGCTTGAGCGGGTGGATGATGATGGAGGATAACTAAATGGCCTCGATCATAATGAATACGTATTGATGTGTACAAATTCGAAACATAAAATATATATAAACAAACTGATATCAAAATAAAAATGTTCACAAAAAATAAAAGATAAACCACAGCAGCGGTAGAGGATATTTTGTATCCTCAGTAGATCCAGTGCAGGATGTAGTGGCGCACCTGGTTGCTGTAGCGATGCCATGAGGAGTGATAGCGCGCCTGGTTCCTGGCCTCCCTATCTGCATCTATTTTAGACCCTGTACCCAAAGGGTAAAGGGTATATTAAGTTTGTGCAAATGTATGTAACAGGCAGATGGAGGCGTGGCAGACCCCACAAAGTACATATGTATGTATATGAAGGTAGTGGCAGCTGCAGCGGCACTTCCGACAATAAATAAACAGATTTCTTGTGTTTAGCGCCTGTAAACTTTAGGTATTTATTGTGCGCTTTCTAATTAACCAATCTTGATGAAATTTTCAGGATCGGTAGAAATCTATGCTCCAATTGCATGTGTATTTATTCCAAGCTTGAAAATTGTGCAGCGCAAAAATTCAAATACTAATTGCGGGGGCGGTGGGCGTGGCGCCGACTTAAAAAAATAAACTCTAATTGACTCAGTATTAGGAGAATCTACACTGGTAATACGGTTCCTCTAGCTCTTACAGTTGCTGAGATCCGTGTGTTCATCCGGACGGACGGACGGACGGACGGACGGACGGACAGACGGACAGACGGACATGGCTATATCGACTCAGCTCATCATGCTGATCAAGAATATATATACTTTGTGGGGTCTGCCACGCCTCCTTCTGCCTGTTACATACATTTGCACAAACTTAATATACCCTTTACCCTTTGGGTACAGGGTCTAAAGATACTGACGCCGCTCTGAGCGATCTGTGCAGTTGCGAGGGAGGTGAGGAAGGTATGAACATTATAAACAACTCGAAAAACAGCGCTTAAAAGGGGGAAATATTTCAAATTACACGAAATCTTAAGCTAAAAAATATAAAACTAGTAAAATGCTTAAAAACAAGTTGAAATTGTTGAAATTAACATTTAGGGTAATGGATTTGTGTTTGAGGAGAGCTAATTTTGCCATCCTTGATCCGTAGTTCGAATTTGATTAGATCGAATTTAATAATGCAATTGAGTTTAATATTACATTAAATGAACTCATTCATACTATCGCGTTGTGTAATTAATGTAATTATACCTTGCTATGCCATCATTCATTTCGTTAGTTCTGAGCGTTGTAATATAAGTAAATAATTACAACATAATCAAATGTAAATTGTAGGAAAAACTGTTTAAGCAAATACAAAATATAAAATAGTGAATAAAATAAAAAGTTATATTAGCCATTAGACCCTGTACCCAAAGGGTAAAGGGTATATTAAGTTTGTTTAAAATGTATGTGACAGGCAGAAGGAGGCGTGGCAGACCCCATAAAGTATATATATTCTTGATCAGCATGACGAGCTGAGTCGATATAGCCATGTCCGTCTGTCCGTCCGGATGAACACACGGATCTCAGCAACTGTAAGAGCTAGAAGAACCGTATTACCAGTGTAGATTCTTCTAATACTGAGTAAATTAGAGTTTATTTAAGTCGGTGCCACGCCCACCGCCCCCGCAATTTGTATTTGAATTTTTGCACTGCCCTGCACTGCACAATTTTCAAGCTAAAACTTTTTTAAAAATACACATGCAATTGGAGCATAGATTTCTACCGATCCTGAAAATTTCATCAAGATTGGTTAATTAGAAAGCGCACAATAAATACCTAAAGTTTACAGGCGCTAAACACAAGAAATCTGTTTATTTGAGCAAACAAACGGTAAATCGCTTGCGTTCGGTGGTTGATTTTTCTCGGAAGTGCCGCTGCAGCTGCAGCTGCCACTACCTTCATATACATACATAGGTATGAATGTGTGCTTTCAATACATTTATACTGTATTAGCCACTGGTTGAGAAAATATTTTTTTTTTGTTGTGATTTATTATTTTTTTTATAACCAAATTTGTACAGGGTCTCTAACTCGACTGTAACGTTCGTACTTGTTTTAAATACATATATCATAAAAGTTCTTTATATTGTTTTATATATTCGTTAGCCACATTTGTGCATAAATTAAAACTCTCCCATTATTAATCTATAATTTTAATTGAATAGCCAACTGTTGGGTTTATGAAAACGATAAATATCACCATTCCACTGTCTTTACATAGGATAACCCTTAGCAAAAGGGACTCCGCACTCCCCACTCCCCATCCATTAGTCACTTTTTCAGCCTTTGTGGGGAGATAAGTTACTGCAGAGACACGTATGTATGTACATAGGCGCCGGAAAGAGATATATATGCGTTAAGAGGGGGTATGGCGATATATGTACACGAAGGTATAAGGATATAAGCACCTACTGGCAGGCAGAAGGCATTTATGGCCCTTTCCCCTTTTCGTTTGTGCCAATGGCAAACATTTAAATTGAATCAGGTTAAGTTATATATATTTGGCATTTTGTCGGGCCATAAAGCTTAATGAACCCGTTGCCAGATTTAAGTGACACTTTCTCTATTCTCTATTCCGCCGCTTGATGCAATTTTCATAAAGTTGTCAAAAACTTGGATTGGCCTTGATTCGTGTTTATTTTTTATGCCAGTTTTATGGACCTTCCACATACATTTTTTTTTCGTCATTCGGCAAAGTTTTTGCGTATAAAAAGGTAAAGTTTAAATAGTTTGCAGCTCACATCTTGGCCCGAAGGGTAGAGAAAGTTCGCTGGGGAAGGAGGAGTAGGGGGAGGGAAACGTGTAAGGGGGGAGAGGAAAGGAAAAGCGGCAACAGTTGGTAGGCCGAGACAGACGATGTGTCCAAACACCTCAAGCATACGCACTGTTGTACACAACCCACCACCCAAACCTAGATGACAAAAAATTAAACGAAGCAATAAATTATGGCCATGTCAATGGGTGTGTGTGTGTGCGTGTGTGTGTGCTTAAATATCCCTTTATATAGATTTCCCGAATCTCCTTTCGGAAAGGGTTCGTTCAAGGCTGCTACCCGATACCCTGCAACGTGACCCCTAAACCCACGGGTTAACTGCGGGTGGATTCGGTTCGATTAGGTTCAGATACAGACTTTGATTAATTATTAATTCCGGGTTTTTAAACTGTCGTTAACAGACCGTAAAAACGGACTTTCTTGCTTAAATCATTTTATGTATCTTTCGGGTGGATTAACTTGGAACTATTTGTATGAATATTCATATGGGATATATAGATATATATACATTTACAATATATATTTTTGGGGTGGTTATATTTTCGAGTATTTCCAATTTTTTAAGCGGTACTGCGTGGCCTGCTTTTCCGGAGTTTTTCCATTCGCAAATTCGATTTCCCGCACTCGCAATTATTTGGGAGCTGTGATAAATGAAATCTGAGAACTTTTGGCCAGGATGAGTTAGAGGATGGATCATACTATATATAGTTTAATAATTCCCAAAGGGGATTATTTGAGGAATTTGTCCCAATTAAATATGCCCCATAAATGCTGTGAGTGCATTACCATTAGGTCAGTTTCCCCTTTTATCATTTCAATGGATTTATTATATATATGCGTGTATATATATTTCTTCAGTCCCTTCCGAGTGTTTGTCTTTATGTTAATGTCCCTTTTGGCCCTTCTCTCCCAGTATTCTCGGGCAATGCGAAACATAATTGGCCTTGTTTATTCCCCAACTCTCATTTCGCTCTGTTTTTTCATACTCATTTTTATTTGGCCATGTATTAAGTTAATTAATGCGAGGAATAAGCCGTCGCTTCAGCCATTTAGCTCGTCGTCCTTGTTGTCCTTCGTCAAGTCAATCACATGATAATGGCAACAACAAACATTTCTAATGTTTTCCCAACTTTATTTCGGGGCTGTTTCTGTTCTCTGTTTTTTGTTTTCGTTTTAATTAATTTTGTAAGGGATTTGTGGGGCTTATGAACTTTAAATACTTAACGTTATTTTTCTCTGTGGCCCCCAAAATCACAAAAAGAACAAAAGGAAACAGCAAAAATATACAGGGAAAATATAAAAGAAAAGTCGGTGCAAAATTATAGCCCCATAAATGGCTGAAACTGAATCTCTAGTTTGCCTAGAAACCGATTGCATAAATATAAATAGAGGAATCCTTCGCTGCATTTCTGGGATTCTGGGAAAATTATAAGACCCAATGCAAGGGCATTAGGAATTAAGCCAATGAAAATGTCATTTTCCGAGAAGAGTTTGTATGCAGAAAGCCTTAAGTGTGGTACTGGGAAATTGTGCCTTCGGCTTACAATACATTTCGCATGTAAAATCCACATGGTAAATATTTAATTGTATTCCAAGATGTTCTCTGAACTTCTCCCACGAATATTTTACAACTCTTCGCTCAAAAATAAAAATCCCCTAGCAAAAATGGAGGATTATCCTCCGGGTTTTTTTTTCAACTTGCATTCCCATTCGACTTTATTCACTTCCTGCATTTTTTTCTTTCTTCAACCACAATACCGGGCTTTTCCATACCTTTGCAGAGGGTATTATAATTTTGCCAGGATGTTTGTATCTTTTCGTTCCGAATATATATAAATATATATAACTGTCATAGGAATACTTGAAAAAAAGGGACATTGTGAACACTTTAGTGGGAAATACACAATTCAAATGACTGATCCAACTGCAGAAAGGGTATTTCCAGCTTCGGACTTCTTCCTAGCCTCCTCCTCCTGGTCTTACTCCCGCATTGACAGAAAATGTATGTTATGGTTTCCATATATTAAAATGCTGCCACTCAATAAAATCAAGACGAAGGGCGAGGGAATCGAGGATACATCCTATGCAAAGGAGTCGAGAGCACTTCCTTTGCACAGGGCATGTTTCAGGACACATTCCTTGGACTCCGGCTGACAGAGAGGAGATTCAGAGATCCCAGATTCAAAGATTCAGAGATGGGTGTATCAAAAGAGTAAAAAAAAAAAACAAGTAAGAACGTTACAGTCGAGTTTCCCGACTGTTACAGACCCTGTACAAATTTGGTTTTAGGCAAAATAAAAAAAAATAAGTAAGAACGTTACAGTCGAGTTTCCCGACTGTTACAGACCCTGTACAAATTTGGTTTTAGGCATAATAAAAAAAAACCAAAAAAAAATATATATTCACACCGAGTCCGGTCTGGGATTCGAACCCAAGATCTTCGCGTTTTAAGTCGAACGTCGTAACCATTCGACAAACCCAAACTTTGCGAACCGACAGCTAATGCAGTATAAATATATTGAAGACGCACATTCATACATACATATATACATACACATTCATACATATGTATATGAAGCTAGAGGCAGCGCAGCGCAGTCCGAGAAAAATCAACCACCGAACGCAAGCGATTTACCGTTTGTTTGCGCAAATAAACAGATTTTTTGTGTTTATCGCCTGTAAACTTTAGGTATTTATTGTGCGCTTTCTAATTAACCAATCTTGATGAAATTTTCAGGATCGGTAGAAATCTATGCTCCAATTGCATGTGTATTTTTAAAAAAATTTTAGCTTGAAAATTGTGCAGTGCAGGGCAGTGCAAAAATTCAAATACAAATTGCGGAGGCGGTGGGCGTGGCACCGACTTAAAAAAATAAACTCTAATTTACTCAGTATTAGAAGAATCTACACTGGTAATACGGTTCCTCTAGCTCTTACAGTTGCTGAGATCCGTGTGTTCATCCGGACGGACGGATGGACAGACGGACATGGCTATATCAACTCAGCTCGTCATGCTGATCAAGAATATATATACTTTGTGGGGTCTGCCACGCCTCCTTCTGCCTGTTACATACATTTGCACAAACTTAATATACCCTTTACCCTTTGGGTACAGGGTCTAAAAACAAAAAAATATAAATTCACACCGAGTCCGGTCTGCGATTCGAACACAAGATTTTCGCGTTTTAAGTAGAACGTCGTAAACATTTGACAAACCCAAACTTTTTGAACCGGCAGCTAATACAGTATAAATATATTGAATTCGCACGTTCATACATATGTATATGAAGGTAGTGGCAGCGCAGCTGCAGCGGCATCAACCACCGAACGCAAGCGATTAACCGTTTATTTGCGCAAATAAACAGATTTTTTGTGTTTAGCGCATGTAAACTTTGGGTATTTATTGTGCGCTTTCTAATCAACCAATCTTGATGAAATTGCCAGGATCGGTAGAAATCTATGCTCCAATTGCATGTGTATTTTTAAAATAATTTTAGCTTGAAAATTGTGCAGTGCAGGGCAGTGCAAAAATTCAAATACAAATTGCGGGGGCGGTGGGCGTGGCACCGACTTAAAAAAATAAACTCTAATTTACTCAGTATTAGAAGAATCTACATTGGTAATACGGTTCTTCTAGCTCTTACAGTTGCTGAGATCCGTGTGTTCATCCGGACGGACGGACGGACGGACAGACGGACAGACGGACATGGCTATATTGACTCAGCTCGTCATGCTGATCAAGAATATATATACTTTGTGGGGTCTGCCACGCCTCCTTCTGCCTGTTACATACATTTGCACAAACTTAATATACCCTTTACCCTTTGGGTACAGGGTCTAAAAACAAAAACAAAATGTAAACAAATCACAATAAATAACAGATAGGCATTCGCCCTTGCTTTTGCTTATGCCTTGTACTTGAAATATTTATAAATATATACACATGTGGGCGTGGCTAGGAAATTTTTTCAATTATATTGATAGCAAAAGTTTCCCTCGCCCATAAATTTTAAATCACAGCAAAAGTTTCTTTCGTTTTTGCTACAAATCCAAATAAGAAAAAAAAATGGGCGGGAAGTGCTTCTGACATGTGTAAATTTGATGGGCGGGGCAAATGCTTAATTCAATACGCATCAACAATAATTTATGAATTTTTATTGAAGTTGTGATTTGGTTTTTATGATGAGAAATGAGAAATATCACCCCATATGGCAAATCATAAATTATCCCCGAAAAAAAGAAACCAGACACACGCAATAGAAAATCGAGGAGCATCAAGGGAGAGGATTTTCTTTTTTTTTTTGGGGCGTTCTGTGGGAATTTTATTAATTTTACATCCTATTTATCCATTAAATCTATAATCACATCAAAATAAGACAAATTGCTGAACAAAACTTAAAAGAAAGAAAGTAAAAGTGATTTCTTATTTCGAAACTTGTTTGAAATTATAAAAAACGCAAAATATAAATCTTTTCATACGGAAATTCCTTGTTTTAATCATCAGAAGTAATTATAAAATGGTAAATAGTATAGCAAGTAGAATAACAAAATACATGAAATTCAAATTCAAACGATTTTAATGGAAAGACAAAAAATAACTCATACGCAGAGTTGGCTTATTATTATTTCGAACTTAAAGAGTTGCAGATTCAACCACGAAGGAGTATTATCCTCATAGTAAGTGAGCCATTTTGCATCGCCAATCATTGTTGGAGAGGCCCAACCACCCTTTGGCAATAAATTTGGATCAGTTTCAATTGAGTATAACATTAAGCTCATTAAAAGACGGGCCAAGTTCTTGGAACGTCTGCAGATGGGGCTTACAACTTTGTCCGCAAATCTTGGCCAACACAAAAAGTCATCAAATTTGGTGGCCCCGAAAGAGGTGGATCATCAACCGGGTCAGGGTCAGGTCTTAGCCAAGGGGATTTCTGAGGTCAGGATTTCTCAATTTTATTTGGCCTTTTTATGGAGCGAATGCAGCGATGGCGACACAGGCCCAACCAAGTCCCGTCTCAGTCACCTCTCCTCGAACTTTCTCCAGCCTTTCTTCTTTCTCCTCTCGGAAAACTCTTCCCTTCCTTTCCGGTTGCCGCTTTCTGTTTTCCGCTTTTCAAAATGTTGCGATTTTGTTTGCCTTGGTTTCGGGTTTCGCTTTTCGGCATGATTTTATGCCACCTATCAAATTTCCACACGCAGGAGCAGCACTCAGAGAAAATGTTTTCAATAAAATAAAAAAATGATATCCAATTCTACAATTTCTCACATTATCTGGTCATCAAAAATGCATATTTACTTCAATTATTGAGTTTAAACTGAATATTTTGAATTAAATAAAACCGATCTATTTTCTCCAAGTGCAGTGGGCCAGAAGACATGCTGAGGTGGGTTACGCCGAGGTGGCTTTTGGCCCTTTTGTTAGCAGCCAAAAGAAGCCAAAGCAATATTTTATTTCACCATTAATCGTAAAAATTGCTCGTTTTATTGCTTTCAAAGTGTTTTTTGCCGGTTGCCAGTCGCCGATTGAACTCAACCTTCGTCTCCTGAGAAACTTACCATGTGCCCTTCAATTCGTTTTACTCTTTTTTTGTTGTCCATATACATATATATATATATATATTATTTTGTTTATTCCCCAGTCCACAGAGAAGCGGAAACAAAGGACACAAGACAAACATCGCCAGGTGGCTGGAGGAGGAGGAGGAGGAGCCGGGGGAGGGTGGCTCTGGCAAATGTTATGCATAAATCGTAGGACTCCTGTGGGCGTCTATACTCGTCCAGGATATTCTATGTAGGCCCAAGTGACTTTGACTGATGGGTGACAGAAATACAGGCAGGGCGATGAGATGCGGATTGCCTTACAGCTGGGCCCATTGATATTTTATTTTATTTATATTTATAATTCGGCAGCAACTCAGCGGATACAGATACATTTTGCGAGTTGCCAATTAAACTTCTAACCAAAAGCCACACACAAAAGAGATAATTAAATGATTTATTTAATTTAACACAACAATAATATGTGAAACATAACTTCAAAGAAAGTTCAATAACAATAAAATTAAATTGCATAATATTCTCGCAAATCTGGATCCAATAACCGATCTAACATATAGTTTAGGTCTCTTAAACTGCTTCGCTTAGTTCTGAGAAATATAAGATCACCCTCTGCACTGACAACAGACAAGATACAAGATACACAAATTTGCCAAGTAACTTTAAGGCAACTACTGCAAATCCCGACAGCATCAAAATCAATTTCCATAAATTGATTCAAAATATAGTAGTTTGCCCCCCCAAAAAAAGCACAAAATCAGACTTTGGCCCTGGCTAAACAACAATCCCGCCTCATCACTTCCCATCAGCGTTTTCCGGCTGCGCCATCAAATTGGGCCAACAAATTTATTTATGCATTCAATTAGCATACAATGGGGCTAAAAGGGGGCGTGGTCATCGGCAAAAGAAGGTAAAACTCAACCTCACCCGATTGCAAATTGAGAAATTGATAAATTACTTTAAAAAGCAAACAGCAAGCTTGCCAAAAAAAAAAAGCGACAATGCTCGGTTTTGTTTTCTGTTTTTCTACTCATCCCCAACAATAAATAAAACAGAAAAAAAGAAAATGCTATCCTAGGAACCTAAACAAATTTCATGGCGAGGCCTTTTTCGTGGAAATATGAGTGAGGTCTCCTTTTTTACTTATTGGAGTATTTGGCGGCCGCATTTATTACTCATTTACAGACATTTTTGTCCTGGCTCCTCCTTCCTTTCCTGCCCTTGCTCCTTTATTTATATTTTGTTTCTTTTTTTTTGTCTGTGGTCTTTAGTTTTGTTATTTACTTTGGACTGCGAAACGAGCAAAAGTTTGAAATCTTTAAATGAATTTAATATGCA
The DNA here is from genome assembly GCA_021224005.1 of Drosophila setifemur. Lineage (NCBI taxonomy): Eukaryota > Metazoa > Arthropoda > Insecta > Diptera > Drosophilidae > Drosophila > Drosophila setifemur. The sequence continues at coordinate 85,986 of JAJJHY010002996.1, forward strand.
CAAAGTATGGAAAATATTTCTGGGATTGGTTTGGTTCTTCTAGGGGTGGCCTTTTCCCCTCGGAGAGGAATGGCTGCCAGTGCCACCATAATGTTCCATCACCGTTACCGGCAGTGAGACGTATATGATTTCGGAATTATGTTCATTAATATGTTGATATAATAACTTTTTCCCCTCGTACCCCCTTTTTTTTCGCAGTGTCTGTGTGTGGCAGCTGTTGTGTGGCGGCGTCCCGACGGCAACCAATAAAACCGCAGATAGGGTTCCAGGACGATCGGAGATGATGCCATAGGCTTTGCCTTTTTTTTTAACGCAATTTTGTGGTTGCTTTGAGCTCCTTTGACAAGGAGTCCTCCACCTATCCGGACTTTGTCCTCGTTTTTTCCTGTTTTCCTGTTGTTTTTCATATTTTGGCGGAGGGTGGAGAAAGTTTCTCAGATTGATGGCTAAGCCAGGGGCAATCCCAGCCAGGAGATATCCTGGCCAAACATGTCAGCAAAAACTAGAACCGAGATTTGGCTGCACATCAATCAAAGCTGGGAGAAGCTATTTTTCACTAACTAATATATTTAATATTTTTGTCGATTATTTTACTTTTAAAATGCATTTAATTGTTAGCTTTTGGCATTCATTATTTCCCAGGAAGTAGTTGCTTTTGTAACATTAAATAAGACTTCCCTCCTGCCAAATAATCGAACAACGATCCTTTTTGTTGAAATTTTTTTGAATTGGTTACTTAAAAATAATACCTTAAATAAAAAAAAAGAGAAGAACTAAAAAGTAGAAATATTTGCATACACAAACATAAAAAAGTACCAAAAACAAGCTAATTGTGAAGGGAGAAAAGATATTTTGCTTTGAAAATCGCAAGGACAGCAGACAATTTTCCAACAGCCCGACCCACAAGAATCTCATCTAGTTTTCCCTTGGTGAAATTCTCCCTTCTCCCATCTCCCATGTTCCATCTGCCCTGCTCTGGGATTTGCCACCCAATAAACGACTCCCAAATCTGGAAATTAACATTGCCCAGATTAGTTTTGTCATGTTATGAGATATATGTGTTTGTATGTGCTTGGACTCGAGTGCGCCATTCCACATAACTCACATATCAATGATGATTGTTGGTAATCGTATACCGATTCCAGAATCCAGCATCCATTGGATTCCGGCGAATGAACTGCCCACCTAGGCGTTGCTCATACGCCACGTGGCCGCATGTGCAAAACGTTGAATAAAATATGCCCCGAATCGACGGAGTGATGCCATAAATATTTGATTTTCATTGGAATTGCCTTTTCACATTTTGTTAAATCTGGACAATAATACCCGTTTGGGTGTGCCCCCCCCCTTCTTCCACGCCTCTGCCCCAATTAAATGCTTTATTAATGCTCAGTGATGTGAAAGTTCTTCAGCGCTGAGGTTAAGGATAAGTCGCCTTAAGATAATTTCTTTTCAGAGGGGGGAAATTCGTGGAAGCACTTGGCCTTCAAACTACATTATGTCGCGCAAATAGGAAAACGCTACAATTCTGGGAAGGCAATCTACAAACAGTTTTCCATTTATGGTCATTATTATAGGAAGCCCGAGTACATTACAAAAAACAAGTAAGAACGTTACAGTCGAGTTTCCCGACTGTTACAAACCCTGTACAAAAATAAAAAAATTTATATATATATTCACACCGAGTCCGGTCTGGGATTCGAACCCAAGATCTTCGCGTTTTAAGTCGAAAGTCGTAACCATTCGACAAACCCAAACTTTTTGAACCGACAGCTAATACAGTATAAATATATTGAAGACGCACATTCATACAAACATACATACACATTCGTATGTATGTATATGAAGGTAGTGGCAGCGCAGCTGCAGCGGCACTTCCGAGAAAAATCAACCACCGAACGCAAGCGATTTACCGTTTGTTTGCGCAAATAAACAGATTTTTTGTGTTTAGCGCCTGTAAACTTTAGGTATTTATTTTGCGCTTTCTAATTAACCAATCTTGATGAAATATTCAGGATCGGTAGAAATCTCTGCTCCAATTGCATTTGGTTTTTTAAAAAAAATTTTAGCTTAAAAATTGTGCAGTGCAGGGCAGTGCAAAAATTCAAATACAAATTGCGGGGGCGGTGGGCGTGGCACCGACTTAAAAAAATAAACTCTAACTTACTCAGTATTAGAAGAATCTACACTGGTAATACGGTTCTTCTAGCTCTTACAGTTGCTGAGATCCGTGTGTTCATCCGGACGGACGGACGGACAGACGGACATGGCTATATCGACTCAGCTCGTCATGCTGATCAAGAATATATATACTTTGTGGGGTCTGCCACGCCTCCTTCTGCCTGTTACAAACATTTGCACAAACTTAATATACCCTTTACCCTTTGGGTACAGGGTCTAAATATGTTTACAAAATTTAACATCGTAACTAGCTGAAAGTGGTTTTCTTTTTCTTTCTGCACAATTTGCACTTGAACTACACTGAAAACCACTTTTCCCAGCAGCGTCTCGAGCTTCATTCCCTTTTCTTCCTCTGATATAAGCGATTTTCCGCAGTCGCAGTGACTGGCGTTTTGTTTTTCCTCTTACTGCGAGATTGCAATGATTTCGAAGAATTTCCAATGCGGCTTAAGATTCCTTTCCATTCGCCCCGATTTGTAGAGATTTCCCGGAAACTAAACTAAATTGCTTATTTTGCGGAGCTTTGGAGAGTTGAGCTAGCGGAGAGAGTAAGAGGGAACGGAGGATAAGTTAAGAGAGAGGAGAGCGGGAGCTTAAGCATTGCTCACGCTCTCCGCTGCACTCTCTCCTGCAATCAGCGCTGCTCCAATGATCTCTCCAGTATTTGTAGACTGTGCGCTCTCTCGCTCTTTCGACCGCTTATCTTATGCAACAACCCTAGAAGAGAAAAAAGAGGTGAAAGAATGCTAAAATTGGAGAACAAATTAGTAAAGAAATTCTTGTTCTCGCGCTTTAAAATTATATATGTATATTCCAACAGAAATATGAACTTTAAACTTAGGAACTTTGGAAACTTTGCTCGTAATAAAACATTTGTAAGTTGTTGTTGCTTCATTAAATGTGTTGCCATCATGTTGCATGCCAAAAGAATAAATATAAAAATATAAAGAATAATCAAGAAAGCTGGGAACATTTTCGGGGATGAGTGACAAACTTGTTTTAGTTGCAAGCTTCAGCGAAATTTTGGGCTGCGAATAGTTGGACTGCACCCTGCCACCGGCAAAACATAAATTCTTCTTAAATACTAAGTAGTTCCGGCCATAGAAAAGATTAATTTGATTTTATTAATGAAATCATTAGTGGGGAAAATGTGAGCCAAGAACACAGAAAACAGTCCCCAAAAAGCGGGCTACACTTCAGGTTAATGAGCATGTGAATATGTCCGTGCCCGTAACTTTCACCCGTAACTTTCCTTCGTAGTTTTCCACCCACTGTTTCGTTCATTTGGAAGGTTTTTCTCTTTTTTTTTTGTTGCCATCTCATTCCGGGTCTTGTCATGCCAGGCGCCCATTTGGTTCGTTTCGGGGGCTCGACCTTCCGGCCCGCATATGTTGACCACTGCGGACGCAACGGTAAACATATACAGTGAGCGAAAAGAGGTTGGTGGTTGGGTGGTCAAAAAAAAAGTGACTGAATTTGAATTATGCTAGAAATTAAATGCTTCTGCGAGCATAACAATCTGTGGAAGTCTTTTTAGTTTGCCCTTTTTATTAACAATTTGAAAATATCGTCTTCCAAAAAAGTTATTAATTTTACGGTTTATTTAAGGTTTAAAATCACTGATATAAAAATTTTTTGTATTTCGCTTAAACTAGATTTTTGGTTTTATAAATGAAATACTTACATTGCACTTATTATTTAATATTTTTATAAGTTTTCTTGATAATATTAAATCAGCATCAATGCCGAGTCCTTAAAGTTAAGTCCGTCCGTCTGTCCGTTTGTCCGTCCCCACGAGGTTCAAGTTTATTCGAAATTTTTGCTACGCCCCCTTCCGCCCTTTTAATTTGCATAAATGTGAAATAATAATGGCTCGAACCTCCTCAACCCAAGTTGATAGAGCAAGAGTTTTAATGCAAAATCATTTGAGATTGAATAAGTGAAGTTATGGGTATTTAAAAGGGTCTGTTTCTTCCCTTATTTTGTGTTCTTTTTATGGAACTGAGCTATTATTGGGTATTCTACAGATTATTATATTCGCACTAAAAGTAGACGGTGGAATTTGTTCGCGTGTATCTCGATAACGGATGTGGTCATTGACAAAAATTAAATATTTGCTTGCGTTGTTGTAAGTGAAGCGTCATCGCAGGACATCAACGACATCGACGAGAAGGACGTTCCCTCCATCCGACTTTTCCCACAGCCCTCTGCTCTGGGTTTGTCCTTTTCCCCCCTCACCACCCACCTCTCCCCACTTTTCCCTTTCCCCAACACACCCATTATTTATTCTGTGTTGAATTAATTGAAGCAAATTTTGTGTTTTACCTTTGGCACAGCAAATCCGAGCGAATGAAAAAATATATCACAGCATTTCTTCTCGTACTTTCCCCCCCCCCCCCTACTTTCTTCTCGGCCATTTCTCCGAATCCTTTGACGGACTTTCCCAGTTCCACTGGGGACTTCTTCGCCTCAAAGAGCCTTCAAAGTGAGAGTCAATGAATGGAGCTCGATATTGAAAGCCGATTTAACTCTTCGATGGAACCAGTGGCCATACAAAATGTCCAAAGGCCACTCTGGCGGGGAACCGAGCCATTCAATTAGTGCTATAGAGAAGCTAAAAAGCCAAAAAATAAAGGAAAATGCATCAAACCACAGATTAGGTTTTGAGCTAACTTTAAACTAAAACCACACAGAGAGTGACGGGAAAATTGAAAATCTTCCAAATCAGAATTTAAGAAATGTATTTAAAACAAATATTTATCAAACCAAAAACACCAAATTCAATTTAATGTAGGTGACAATATTTTTAATAACTATTGAGATACAAATTTAAAACATTTAAATGAAATTTAAAACCATTTAATTATAGATTTGGTTTCAGTTCTTTGTCAGCAACTGCTCTCTAAATTTTCGGCTTTAGGCTGAAATAATGTATCTCGGCTTAGAACGCACTTCAATCCCTTTGTTGAACTCCACCCATTCACTCTCTAACTGAACTCTGCTCCTAAAACTGCTACTTTAACTGCTCCTAAAACTGCTCCTTAAACTGCTCCTGTCTGCCCTGCAAATGAACTCAATTGAAGCGAATTGCATCACTTGTTATCCCGTCGCACACTCCAATTCATTCAATTCTCCTTCATTTAGTCGGTTGCTTTCCTTTATTCTGTTGCAGGACTCGCAGGACTCGCCGGGTTTGCTGGGGGTCGATTAAACTTTGATCTAAGCGCTTTCGAACTTTTATTTTATTTATTTTATTGCGCGGCGCATTTTCCTTTGAATTGAGTCCGGAGTCCGGAGGCAAAACATTTAAACAGATTTTTCCGATGCCATCGGTTCCATCTGCCGCTGTCGTCGAGTGGACAGCAGGACATCCAAGAACTCCAACTCGTCCACAGTTGGAGATGAAGTCTCTCCATTTCCCTCCGTGTGTTGGCCATTTCTGTTATGTGGAAAAAAAGGCTTATGGAGAGCATCTACTATGTAAAAACATTGGGCTCGAACGGCAGATACTTTGATTCTCTGTTTGCTTGGTGGTGCTTGGTTACCTACACGGGGATCAGCAGGGATGTGTCTATCTGTATCTATCACTGGAGCACTGGAGCACCCCCTAGGCACCACCCACGGAGGTGAAGCCACGCGCAACGAAACAAATCAAATGTGACAAAGGCTGCAATATTGAGACGCGTTGAGGCGCTAAACGTGCCGCCTAAATGTTTATGCCCCAATCTCTCTACCAGATGAAGATACCGAAAAGCAGCAATTACGGTAAACGAGGCGTTGTCAACTTTATCAACCACCCCTCCCCCTATCCCAATCTTGCCCCTGCCCCTGCCCCTGCCCCGCCCACAAACTTCCTTTCAAGGGTGTTTTTGCAGGATACTCGATACGAGGACACACTCTGGGAAAATATCTGAAGTTGAGCTCCTCTTAAAACTCCAATGCTGAAGAGAATTTTGTTTTTAACATACAATTAAGATTCTATTACCTCCTCGTTGCTACTCAAATTGCTTGGTAATAACCAACTTATTACAATTACTTTGTATTCAATTTGTTTGTATTTACTTTTTAAATTCCCTACTAATACTTAACAAATATTTCTCTTCATAAGTACAAATAATACTATCTACCAATCCATTAAATTTGATTTTTTTTCCAAATGATTGAAGAACTCAGAATATCTTGACTTTGAGTTTCGTATTATATTCAAGTAAACTCATAACTTTCTGAATGTCTTTAAATTAAATTGCTATTCCTTAACAAATGTTTTTCTTCCATTTTTTTATTATCCAACTATTTTGTTTTTTTTTTTGACCAAAAGAACCCAGAATATCTTTGAGTGTTCTTATTATAAACCTTTATTTTATTGTATTTTATTTGATTCTAAATTAATTGCGCCATCTGTTTATCAAACAAAAGCGGTGAAAACCACAATTTAAAATACACTGAACAAAATGATTTGTTTCACTTGTGAATATAACCACATGCTGGGGACATTTTTCTGTAAGTGCATATAACTTTCGCTAAGACAAAAGCCGACGCTAATGTATTCTACGTATCAATGTGTCTCCGTCCTCCGACGGATATCAGTCTACACTGCTCGCACCCGTTGGCAGCTTATGCGCGGGACAAGGACGTGGATAGACACTGCCGCACTGCCGCCGTCGATTTGTGACAATTAGCATTCGTCATTGTCGTCGGAGAGTGGAAGGCGGGAATGGAAGGCGGGAATGGAAAGTGGGAATGCAAAGTGGGAATGCAAAGTGGGAATGGAAAGTGGGAAGTTGGAAGTGGGATTGGAAGCCAACAAGTTGGTGACCCCGACGGTGGGAGAAGATTCATTGCTATCGATTAATCACCGCCTATCGATCCCCCACTGGCACTGAACGGGACTGGACTGGTTCCGGTCTGTCCTGGTCTGCCACTGAACGGGTCTGGACTGAACTGTCCTGGTCTGGAATGATACCATTTGATGAAAAGACAAATGGCCGCAGTCTCGATTGGATCCTTCAGAGCCATAAATCCATCGAAGGACGACGGATTCGGCGAATTAGTTGGCCATGGAAAAGAGAAGTGTGTTCCCTAATAGCTATAGCTGGATGTTCGTGCTATATGTACTATATGTCCATGGATGAATCATACAAATTGGATTGAATATTCCCCTAATGACATGTGGTAAGAGATTACTATCGTTACCCGATAAATTCATTAATCGTTTGCTAATGACATAGGAACATACATACATATCTATATGATATATGCTAGTTATTCGCTATTCAATTGATTCGGATTCTTTTTTTTTTTTAAATTGTTTATTTTGGTAGTATGTACCATACATACAATATATATTTTATTTATGTTCAAGAAAAAGAGAAACCCATCAAATTGAATCTAATTTAATTATTGATTTTGTAACAAATATATGAAGAAAATTATTAAACATTTTCTTAAAGATTTTGTTTTTTTTTCGCTGATCTTAACTTTATCACAAAATAAGCTAAGCCTACGCCTTTGGAAAAGTATCTTTTTAATTCCAACCAACTTGAATTAAGACATCTAACCAATACAAAATGGTTTTAATAATATTCTTAAAATATATATTTCATAAAAGTTCTGTTCAAGAAACGGCTCTCTTTATATTGTTTTATATATATGTAATCCACATTTGTGCATAAATTAAAACTTTCCCATTATTAATCTATAATTTTAATTGAATAGCCAACTGTTGGGATTTTGAAAACGATAAATATCAGCATTCCACTATCTTTACATTGGATAACCCTTAGCATCCCCATCCGACTGGTCGTTTAGCTCCATTGGGGGCGGGGTGAGGTCCTCGTCGTTGATGTTGCGCCGTTTGAACATCTGCTCCTCCCTCTTGGACTTTCGCAGCTCGATGGTCACCTTACGGCGGCGCATGCGCGAGTCCTCCGTGTTGATGGTGTTGGACTTGTAGGATCCCTGACGGGTGTTCGAATTTGCTTTACTCATGACTGTTGCTTTCCTTAAAATCTGTGTAGAACTGACTCTTTGCTACGTTGACAAGTGTAGAACTGCTCGATATTGTTATACCAGCACACTGGGTTTTCTTCCGGATAAAATTACAAAATGAAAATTTTAAGGAATTTTTTCATGCCGCTGCCAAATACATGCACGGAAATTTTGTGTGTGTTAACACGGTGAAACAATGAAGGTTTCTGTTTACTTTTTTTTCAAATATGTTTTACAATTGATCAGGAATTTAAGGCAGGAAACAAAGTTTGGCTGAGCAAATACGACAAAGTAACAACAACTTTTTTTTTTGCAACAATTACATCGGAATTTAATATTATAATCAAGTAATACAAATATTCACTAACTGTTTCGGCCTCTAAGCTGTTAAATTTCCGTTGACAAATCAGCTCATTTACGGGGAAATAAGTAGTAATTATTTGTATGCAGTAAAAAACAAGTAAGAACGTTACAGTCAAGTTTCTCGACTGTTAGAGACCCTGTACAAATTTGGTTATAAGCAAAAAAAAAAAATATATATATATATATATATTCACACCGAGTCCGGTCTGGGATTCGAACCCAAGATCTTCGCGTTTTAAGTCGAACGTCGTAACCATTCGACAAACCCAAACTTTTTGAACCGACAGCTAATACAGTATAAATATATTGAAGACGCACATTCATACATACATACATACATACACATTCGTATGTATGTATATGAAGGTAGTGGCAGCGCAGCTGCAGCGGCACTTCCGAGAAAAATCAACCACCGAACGCAAGCGATTTACCGTTTGTTTGC
>JAJJHY010002996.1:95319-211201 GCA_021224005.1 Drosophila setifemur
TTTAATATTTATTCTGTTATACCATATTTAAAATAATTTAATAAGCCTTTGAGCACATTTATATTGAACCCGATTTAAATTTATTGATTTTCAAGGAAAACCTTATTAGAACGATGATCTTAAAAAGGGAAAAGTTATGTAGTGGCAGCAAAATATTTGTCTTTCTTTCCTCCGGACTTTTTAGGTCCATCACTTTCACCCATTTCTTCTGCAGAATCTTCTGCATTTCACCGCTAAATCTTACTTCATTTCAGCTTATCCCCACCGAAAGCCGCTTGGCAAATTATCAAACCTAATTTGGCGGTTTTTACTGCAGTTCCCGCAAACAAAAATCGAAATATATGGAATAAGAACGACTTTTGGGGTCAACACTTAAAGAATTAATGGAGGCTTCAGTTCTTAAGCTCTTGCCGCCTAATTTATTTATTCCTTTCTCCTTTTTGTCCACTTTTTGTCCACCAAAATCCGCTTTGCTTCGGGCCGTATTTAGATGTGTGTTTCATCTTGGCAGTTCATTTTGTTCGCTGCCCTTTGAATTTTAGTTCCAAAGGGTATGCGAGTGGGTATATTGGTTGCAAGGAGTCAGGGGAATTTCAGTTGGTATGGCTGATAATATTAGTAATAAACGAATTTTAACAAAATATTGGAAATTCATAATTCTTTTGAAGTAAATTTCTCTCAGGAATTAGGAAGCATGTTTTTTAATATTTCTTAGTTATATTAAATAAAATCAAAACTTCAGTATCAAAATGTTATATATTTTATATATATAATTGATNATATTAAATAAAATCATATCTTCAGTATCAAAATGTTATATATTATATATATATATAATTGATAATTTAATTATTATGCTTTCAATATTACCACCTATCTCATTTTGTCAATATTTTTATAAAAAAAAACCAAATTATCATTGCATATAGATATGTGTTTTTTTTTAATTGGAATCTTAAGACGATAGTTAATCATTTGCTGTCTATAGCCTTAGTAGCTTTTACCCAAAAACACAAAACTAGGACCGGCCAAAAAAAAATAAATAAATGCTAGAGAATCGTCCTTGTCCTTTATCTTCGGACTATCCATCCGATGTCCTGTTGTTGTTGTTGATGTTGCCTAATGTGCTTGTATTTACTTAAACGCACAAACGACTTTCCGGAGGTTCCGCCGTACTTTCTCCGGCTTTCTCCAGCTTTCTCAGACATTGTCCGGCAGCAGAGCACAGAGCACATTAGCGCCGACTTCACTGGTCCTTGCTGTCCCGGTGCAGATCCTTTGTCCATCCTCCATCCGCCTGACCCAGCTGCTGATGAGCAGCAAATTTAATTTTATTGACTTGATTCGCACAGCGCGCCTTCTCCGATTCATTTTCTGACCATTGCGTCAAGTTTGTATGGGTACAGAGCGAAAATTTTGGTGAAATAAATATTGATTATATGGCCTATATATGGAAAATAGCGAACGAAACTAGTTGTACGTTCCAAGAACTACCAGTAAAAACTAAAATATCAGCATCAGTTAATGGAAAATATATGGAACTGCATAACGAAGGGATAATTATTTCAAATAATTTTTTTTCTCTGTGTACGAGTGCGAGTGCGAGTGTGTGTACCCAATAAATTGATTTCTGATTATCATTGCATAATAAAATGGCTAAATCCGTGAGACCAACAAAACAAAAAAAAGTAAAAGGCTCAGAAAGAAGGCAAAGAAACGAAGGACGCGCATAGACAGAAGTTTTAATGAAGCGTATTAAAATTTAATTAAATAACAATTTGCGCAAATGTAAATAAACATGGCGCTGCTTATGTAAAGCAGCCCAGAGCCAAGGAGGAGCAGCAGGGGGAGCAGGAGGACAAGCAGCAGCAGGAGGGGCAGCAGGAGGAGCAGCAGGGGGAGCAGCAGGAGGAGCGGCAGGAGGAGGAGCTCCTGCAGGAGCAACGCCCAGTGCGGCGAACTTAAGTCATTAAATTAAGTGCACGAGACGACGACGACGACGCGACTGAAGATGGAAGACGATTGCTGGAGGGGCAGTTTGGAGGCAGGGCATGGGTGTAGGGGATGGGCAGAGGGGGTCGCTGGGCCACAGGTTGACGGACCATGTGCGAGAGCTGTTCAGCGATTTTCCCATATAGCCATTGGGCATTTTTATTGGAACTCAAATGTATACAAATACTTGGCCCTTTGTTTTTCATAGTGTAACAATACATTCATGACAAATAAAACTTCCAATTAAGTGAATTTTAATTTTATTTTATTTAGTATTTTATATTTTGTGTTTGCTTAAACAGATTTTCCTACTATTTGCTTTTGATTAGGTTGTTATTATTTACTTATATTACAACGCTCAGATCTAATGAAATGAATGATGGCATAGCAAGATATAATTGCATTAATTACACAACGCGATTTATACTAAATGAGTTCATTTAATGTAATATTAAACTCAATTGTATTATTAAATTCGAACTAATCAAATTCGAACTACCGATCAAGGATGGCAAAATTAGATTTCCTTAAAAACAAATACATTACCCTAAATGTTAATTTCAACAATATCAACTTGTTTTTAAGCATTTTACTAGATTTATATTTTTTAGCTTAAGATTTCGTGTAATTTGAAATATTTCCCCCTTTTAAGCGCTGTTTTTCGAGTTGTTTATAATGTTCATACCTTCCTCACCTCCCTCGCAACTGCACAGATCGCTCAGAGCGGCGTCAGTCTCTTTTTTAAATGCGATTTTTAATCTCTCATACACTCTGCCACACACCCATCCACATACATACCACATACAAAGCTTCAAAGGGTCGCCAGAAGTGCCACACCTCGCAGCAGCTGCTCATCGGATCGCATCACTCAAACCGCAACGTTGAAAGCGTCGCAAATTTCTCGCTCCCCCTGTCTGCTTGTGTGTGTGTTTCTGGGTGTGTGTGTGTGGGCGTGGCAGGTAAGGTCTTAATTGAATTTGCTATTTTCCAGTTGCGTTGGCCGGGAAACGCCATTTTCCAACCACCGCCCACCGAAAATTTCCGTGACCAGGCCTACGAGGCAACATTTCACTTGTTGTTAAATAAGAAATTTAATAAATTTTATTTAATTTTCTTAGCTTATGGACAATTTTTGCGCTTCCCTGTTTCCTTGTTTTCGATGAATTCGCGTGCGTGAAATGCGGCGTGAAATCTGCTTCATAGAATTTTTCTTTATTTATACTTTTGAGAAAAACTTCAAGTGGAACTGGAATAGGATTAAAAATTAAAACCCGTTTAATTTGATGTATTGTTTCAACCGATTTCAATGCTCATTCAGGGGAAATATTGTGCTTAGCTGCCTTGAAAGCTTTTCGTTTTCATAAAAATCGTAAAAACCATTAAACATTTCTGGAGTCCAAAAAATGTTCATTTTTGAATGGGTGGGAATATATTTAAGTGATCATTTCGAGGACTTCTTCACAGGGTTATGATTTATGAAAAAACACTAAATTCTATAAAATTTGTATTCGGAATAGATCTTAGGTATATACTAGTATAACAAGACTTCATTTTTTGGCACATCAGTATTTTATTTTTTCTATGCCGTTTCAAAGCCGAATAACCTATTTTAAAGGTATTAAAAACATGAAACGATTCCCAAAAAGTTTTTTGCAACCAGAAAAAAAATTATATTCTGTCGTCTCTGGTGTTTTCCCATTTTATTTTGTTGTTATATTTTTTTAGGGAGGTCGTTAAAAGCTTGAAATGAGTGAATTTTAAGCGGCTTTTTTTATGGGTCAGCCTTCGATGACGGTCTTCTTGGCCATCGCAGTTTTTGTCTGAGAAGTGATTTTCGTCCACAAGCCAATTTCTTATCAGCTGTTTGCAACAGAGCCCTGGCTTTGCCACCCATCAAGGTGACTTAATTTCAATTCACTTTTTACCGCCACAGCAAAATGGGTAAATAAATACAAATTTGTGGCATGCTCTCGGGCGATTTGTCAGGGTTTGCTCGAAAAAAAAGGAAAATCAAGTGGAAGGGTGATGGTGAGGGGAAAGCCTCGGGAAAGTCAACAAAATATTACAAAAATGCGTTCACGCTAATTTCATATGCAGCCTTGGAAAAACTGAAAATACATGGCTGCGTATGTATGTGTTCGTGATTAATAGCCGGCGAAAATGCCAATTTAATGTGTGAAACTTCTGCGAGGGATTCCCCCGAAAACCTCCATTTCCCGCATATTCCCCACTTAAGTAAGGCCCTACAAGTGGGCAAAGTTTCTCGAAATTGTTCACTTAGAAGCTCAGAGTGTGCGTAATCTGCTTCTTATTGCCGGGGTCCGGGGGGTCACAGTCTGCCAAAATGGCACACAAAGCCACAGAAACTCGAGAGTTAAAGTTAGGCTTACATAGTTTTCTAGATGAAAAAATTAAACAAATTTGGAGCAGCAATTAATTTTGAAATAGTTTCCTTACTTTGCTTTAGAGCTTCAAATGAAATCAGGCCAGTAAATTGAAAACACATCAGTAACAGGGCTCTTATTTTTATTTAAGCTTAAGTTTTTATACATATACCATATAAATATATTTTTACCTGAACTTGGTAATTTAAAATGTGTTATTAATGTCTTAGTATTATTACCTTTTCCTTTTAAGTTCTTATATATTTTTGTATCCAAAAACCATGGGTTAACTTACTTTTATGATTTTTCGCAATGGATTCTCGTACAAGGCGACATTTTCAATCAGCCGGCGGTATATCGAGTGAAACAGGACTCAAAGGATTCGCGAGTTTTCAAGGGTGTGCCACTGGAGAAAGTGGCCTCTCTCTCGCACTCTCCTGTTGGTTGGTTAATGACTGTGTTTCGTGTTCATCACAAGACCTAAGCCAAAAGATAAGGACAACGTTAACCGCAGGATTCGGGGTGGAACAAACGAACTTTCAACTTGTCGCCATGCCATGAAATCCCTTTGGGTAATGGCTGGTAATTATCCTTAATTAGTTGTAAAATATTGAAGTAAAAGTATTTTTTGGCCTTTTTTTCACTCTTTGAGTTGGCCAAAAAAGCCGGAGACAGAGCCATTAGTGAAAAGTTTTTTGAGACCCGAAGCTCATTCCTTAATAATGGTAATCATAATCATAATCATAATAATAATGATATGATAAAAAAAATTATGAATTGTTCCTAGCCGATGTTGTTTTTTTCTTTCCACTTCTGAATCCACATCCATTCCCACAATAATGTCATTTTTCGAAAGTCGAAAATTAATTACCACACAAAAACTCATTACGTATACGCAACCGACAGCGTGGTACAAAATATATGGTGCGGGGCAAAAGGAAAATTAATATAGTGAGTAATTAACTCTTCTTTCGAAAAATTTAAGTCCTAATTACTTTCTTTGGAAATTTGGTAGCCATTAACATTTCCAACTTCTCAGATGACAATATATTAAATAACTTTGATATATATAACTTAAGTGATTATAATTTTATACTCTAAAACAGGACCTGTATTTTGAGATATTTTAATTGAAATCCTGGGTAATCTTTTTTAAAACAGTTGGATTAATTAAATACAAATTACCATATTTCTAGTATTTGTTTAGTTTTTTGAGGTTGCATGACAATAAGTGGTTATTTTTAATTTATTTCTTAATAATTAAAATGTTTTTTTTCATGACACAACAAGCGCAAAAATAATATTTAAAAATATAATATATTTCAAAGCGATACGAAAATGTATAAAACATTTTCCCGACTTTAATACCGTGTTGGGAATAATTACATTTTTTACGTGGTTTTGTTTTTAAATTCGTATATTTTACATGCAAACGAAGTCGCAACAAGTAAGAACGTTACAGTCGAGTTTCCCGACTGTTACAGACTCTGTACAAATTTGGTTATAAGAAAAAAATATATATATATATATTCACACCGAGTCCGGTCTGGGATTCGAACCCAAGATCTTCGCGTTTTAAGTCGAACGTCATAACCATTCGACAAACCCAAACTTTTTGAACCGGCAGCTAATACAGTATAAATATATTGAAGACGCACATTCATACATATGTATATGAAGGTAGGGGCAGCGCAGCTGCAGCGGCACTTCCGAGAAAAATCAACCACCGAACGCAAGCGATTTACCGTTTGTTTGCTCAAATAAACAGATTTTTTGTGTTTAGCGCCTGTAAACTTTAGGTATTTATTGTGCGCTTTCTAATTAACCAATCTTGATGAAATTTTCAGGATCGGTAGAAATCTATGCTCCAATTGCATGTGTATTTTTAAAAAAATTTTAGCTTGAAAATTGTGCAGTGCAGGGCAATAAACTCTAATTTACTCAGTATTAGAAGAATCTACACTGGTAATGCGGTTCTTCTAGCTCTTACAGTTGCTGAGATCCGTGTGTTCATCCGGACGGACAGACGGACATGGCTATATCGACTCAGCTCGTCATGCTGATCAAGAATATATATACTTTGTGGGGTCTGCCACGCCTCCTTCTGACTGTTACATACATTTGCACAAACTTAATATACCCTTTACCCTTTGGGTACAGTGTCTAAAAATTACAATTATATTAAAAGTGTTGCAAATTGAAATTATTAGTTTATTTAAAATACAAATTTGCAGATAGAATTGGCTGTATTTAGTTGAACACCTCAATATAACCTTGATTTTATTTTATTTTGAATCCTTAATTAAAATATTGCCTTATACTGCTAGAAAAGAAAGTGAATAGAATATACATTTTTTTTGTAATACATTATGCAAAATGTTCACTTTCGTTTCCGGACTGTTTATCCTTGCCCGCATCCTTTCGGAATGCATCGAATAATGAGAAAATTAAGTTAGCATTTGTTTGGACGGAGAACAATAACGAAAAGTGACACGAACAAAAACGGAAAGAACTTTAAACCAACTTCAGGGAAACTCAATTAAGCCGACTCACAAGGCCAGAACGTGGCAACAGATGCAGATTAAACTTTTCCGAATCGAGATGCCACAAGTGAGGCAGCTTTTCCGAAAAGAACTCAACGGGGAAATGGGCTCGGACACCTGTGGTGCCCCTAGAAGTAGTAGTTTAGGTAGTTTTAGTTGAAAACCGGATTTATGGTAGTTCCTATGAATTGCCAATGAACAATACATTAATTAATTTCCTCACACAAAACGCAGTTTGTTCCCATTATTCGTACATTAGTCATTAACCGGGTGGAGCAAGTTATATGCTCAGTACTTAACTGCTCGATCAAATCCAGTTGCAAGGTCCAGTTCACTCAGGACCCAAAACAGTTTTATAATTTTGTTAACACCAAGCGTAAGTCTGTTCTATTCCCATCCTCTATGTCATTTGAAAACTCATCGGCAAACACCGATCAGGCCATTGCCGATCTTTTTGCTACCAAACTTTTAAAAACCACATATCAACCCGCAATAATTTTAAACCATACGGATTCCCAGGAATTCCCAAGGTCTAATGAAATTTTCTGTCCCGTCATTAACGAAAGCTCGATCATAACCGATCTTCAACGGGTTAAGCCAACTTTCTCGCCAGGACCGGATGGTATACCAGGCTGCGTGCTTAGATATTGCGCCGATTACCTGAGCAAGCCTCTTCTTAAGTTATTTAGTCTGTGTCTCGAGTCCTCAACGTTTCCTCGGATATGGAAGGAATCATACGTTATTCCTATCCATAAAAAAGGTAAACGAGGCGATGCAAGCAATTATAGAGGTATCTCTAAATTGTCTGCTATCCCCAAGCTCTTCGAGAAACTAATAACCCCGCAATTGCAACACCTATGCAGTTCTTTTATTTCTCCATGTTTTTGTTGCCTTGTTTTTTTTTTTTTTTTTTGACCAACGTTAAATATTTGTTTATTGTTTCACAAAAATTGCATTTGTAAGCATTCATAAATAATTCTTAGATTTCGCGAGAGATGAGTTCCTTCTCATTTTTATAGTTTTGAAAGTTAGGAGCTTTTTTAAAGTTAATTTTATAAAATAGGATTTTTAAAGACTAACAATTGGAATGTGTCGTATTCTGGGGGAATCCATCAGATCCTTTTCATTATTATATAGTTTTAAAAGTCCCTCTTATAAAATAGGAGTTTCAAAGACTAACCACTGGAGTATACGTATGTCTTGTTTTAGGGAGGATTCATAAATAAACTGGGGCATTTTCAAGCATTTTGGAAGGGTACTAACCTTAACAGAGGTCTCTCAAATGAAAATAAAATAGTTTGATAAATATTTAAGTTTTAATGGTGCAATTAAGCGATAAGTCTCAAAATATATACTTGTATTATGTCTTTATGTCTTTAACTAGTATCTTTGTTTTGGCACAACGCTCCGAGATTTTCCTTGAAGTAGATGTTATCGTATTGCTATTAGTTTTGACATTGAAGTGGCATCAAATGGTGATAAGCCATTCACGTATTTGATATACGAGTATATATAGCCATAACAACTATAGGAGTTATCAGATAAAATAAAATAGTTCTAGAACCTTACTCAAGGATTATTTCAACATAAGCAAAAAATATTCTTAAAAATACAAATAACTGGGAGAAACATTCGGAAACAATCAGTACTTGCTATGGTCTCCTTTCTTATCCACAACATCTTGGAGTCTATTTGGCATGGAATATGCGAGTTCCCTGGTCACAGCCGGCGTTATCTTCTTCCATTCCTCCAGGATGGCATTCTGCAGGTCCACTTCATCGGAAATCGTGTGGTTGCGAAGGCTTTGGTCCAGCATTGGCCAAATATTCTCAATTATATTGAGGTCCGGGCTCTGGTCCGGCTGCTTGCTGAAGGACGGACAGTTCCAGACTAGCCATTTGCAATAAGGAAATTGTTCATTTATCAAGTTACGAAATTTTACGGTGATTTGTCAATAAATAACTAGGCCCATTCATTAACTCAAGGTACACATAAATGACATTAATAAAAAAATATTTTTTTAGTATGCCTTGCAGAAAACAAAGAAAGTAGACAAATAAAAAGATCCAAAGATATTTTTTAGATAACTTAAAAAAAGAATAGCTAATGGCTTTATTATTTTTCCAGTTATTTTAGGGACAAGATTTGTGTAAGATTAACATATTTTAAAAAAATTATAAGAAAAAAAACTTATCTGTTATTTTTACGAACAAATTACCTGGAACCTGATTAATTTTAAAGGAGTGTTATGTCTCTAATTATTTCACTTGCATTTACATTGTGGTTGCACTTTTTTAAAAACTCTCTCTGTTAATATCCAGTATGAAGATCACAATAAAGACGAGCTATCATAGACCACTCAAAAGTAAACAAATAATTTAAAGCAAATATTTTTGTTATTGTACAGCTGTAAGAAAAATAAACTATTTAAAAGAAAGCTATTTTATTCCACAAAATATTGCAACATTAAAAACAGAAAAATATTAATTTAAAACCGAAATGTCCTTATATTAAAACCAATGCCAACAAGAAAGGAAGGCTAGCTTCGGGGCCTAAAACCTAGAATACTTTTGCAGAGCAGTTGCCTTTATACCGTTAGATCGTTTGTATGGATATCTATAGGATATAGTGATCCGATTTTTGGTTTTTAATTTTATAAATCGGCTTTAATGTCTATGAAAACTATATTTTCCAAGAATTATTTCATTGTCTCAAAAAATACCAGAGTTATGGTCTCACATTTATCCTATGGCAGCTATAGGATATTGTGGTCCGATTTTGATGACACTTTCTTCAGAACAAATCAAATATCTTAAAAATATGGGCAATTTAAATATTCCAACTTATAACCTGCAACAAAAGAAGGGTTGGTGCAAAGTTACAGCCCGATAGTATTAAACCTGAGAAACTAGTTTGCATATCAACCGACAGACGGATATGTCTAGATCGACTTGGCTCGTGGGTGATGCTGATCAAGACTAAATTATAGGGTCGGAGATGTCTTCAAAATTATAATACCTTCAGCAAGGGTATAAAAATGTGACAAATGTCAAATGTTCTGTACCTTAGAAATAAACAAAGTATTTTTACGAATTTTAAAGAACCATTATGTAAAATAGTTTGTAATCTGTAACTGTTATCACTAGCAGATCCACTTTTTTGTATCACTATTATTTTCTTTTTGACAATGGGAACAGGGGTTTAACAGCTAATCTATTACAATATTAGTTCATCTTTGCATTACTCAGTAATCTAAGGACCATTCATTCTCAGCAATAAAAGAGTCAACAACTTCTTTCATCGAGAAATTTGGTATTAACTGATCTTGAGTGAGTTTTACGCGTTTAACAGGATCAAAGTGACCAACACGTTGTAAATGCTCCTCAATGTCTTTACGCTCATAGGTAATTCCAGATGGAGTTATCACAGGCTCCGTTAAAATCTCGAAGCTTATTTTGCCACATAGAAAATCTGGAACGTCGCGTTTCTGAAAGTTCAGAGTTTATTTAGAAATTTATTAAAACCAGATATAAAGGCTAGCATATAATATATGATTTTCGTGGGACTTTCAATCTATTTGATATAGACTTCGGATTTAGACCTTACCGACCTATATGTTTCCTTCTAAAGAAAGAAGGGTCTAGGCAAGCCCGCACTTATTAGAGCACTAAACCATAACATTACGGTTCGATCCATAATATTTTCTTGCGTTTATCAATTCGATTTTCTGTGGTCAATCCAACTTATGAATAGAAAATCCCAGTTTGTCACTTACCTTTCGGCGCTCATCAACTTTAGAAAATATATTATTTAGCTCTTTTATATGGTCGTCCTAAAAATAAACAAATTAATTAAGTTGTGTAAACACGTATTTATCAAGTAAATTTTGATTGATTTCACACTCACACATTCCTGTTCAATTTCCTGCTGCTTTTCCTTAAGCTGCTCTTCGTGTACATTATCGTTTAGTTTCAACTGACCCAAACGATTTTCCATGTCACCTTTTATTAATCTGAGAAAAAAAAATATTGAAATATATAAATTGGTAATCACGCAGTTTAAATACCGATTCAAGTAGCTTTGCAATTCTATTTCCTGGTGTATTCTCTTTTCCTCCAACACATTCCAGTGTTTTTTGCGAGCTAGTCGCAGCTGCAATGTAATATCATCGCCAAAGTTTTGTTTCTGTTCCTCTGACAAATCATAGGCTAAGATGAGAAATTCGATTAGAAAATTAGAAATTGGGGTTAGTAAAAGCTCAAACCGCGTTGTAGATGCTTTATGGCTTCATCAAAGCTGTCGATTTCCATGAGTCCTTGGCCCAAGAAAAAGTGTCCTTTCAGCAGGTTTGCATCGATGTCCAGGGCTCGCCGACAATCCTGGCAACAAAGGTCCCACCTCTTCAGTTTCAGATTGCAGAGGGCTCGATTTGTGAAATAGGTGGCATTTGTGGGGTTTATCTTCGCATGGGGCACATAGCATCAACATTAACAATATAAACAACATATACACCTTGGGTCCAGAAGGCAGGAAGAATACTCACGATGGCCTTTGAGTAGCAGTTAATTGCGTCGTCATACTTGCGAGCTGAAAACAAACACTTGCCCTGCTCCTTTAGCTGCAGGTCTGACAAATTGGTCGTAGAAGTGGTTGTAGAAATGGTTGTAGAAATGTAAATGTGCTTGGACGCCATTATGGTCCAGAACTTTATTTCTTCGGTTTTCCCCTTCTAACGATAGGCTGAGCTTTCCACACGGAAGCAATTTGATTTCCTTGCACGAGTGTGTGTTTTCTACATCCAGTCAACTGGTTCGTGATCCTCGGGAAACAACTCTGACTGATGCCTTCTTAATGTTCAGGTAATATACGTTTTATTAAATTAACAATAATACAATTATCAGCAACTATTTATGCTCTGATTGATATCGATACTATATACATCGATACATTTTGGCCCTGACGTTATCGATTCCTCATATTTCGATAGCCTTCATGAGATGTCAATAACGAAAACCATGATGACAATGAAAATCCCATTATCTTTTCAAATTTCTTAAATTTTAATTTAAAAATATTTAATTGGAAAATGAAGAGAGGAAAAACATATTGGGCGCTCAAAAATAGTTACCATCCTGATTTCTGGCAAAACTGACTAAATTCCCAAACAGGTGGCTCTTGAATATAGCGTCGACTTTCCGCCATCGACTTCTTCTTTGATCATATTTGATACAACTATTTACCAACTTATTTAAAAAGGAAACTATGAAGCTGGACCGACTATGTAAGGCCCTCTACCTACTAGCAATGAACTAATTTAGACATGTGATGTCTCTGTCTGAGGCACTATTATTAGCTAACATGTTGCGTTCCCCTAAAAGAGTAATAGCCTAAATCTTAGTCTTCAATGCTTGTTGACCGATCAGTAGCAAATTCTCCGAGATCTCAATGTTCATACTAGTATGTATGGACACCAGACATCTGTGCATACATATTTGATCTAGCCACCCTAGGTAACTGTTGGGGGGTCCGAGGTCTTCATATCCCTGTTCTTTTCGGGCGTCCCTCAAGGTAGTCACCTTGGTCCTCTGCTGTTCACACTCTTCATTAACGACCTTCCATCGGTCGTGCCTAATTCTCGCGTACTAATGTACGCGGACGATGTCAAGCTTTGTATTCAATATAATGATCCCCCTCGTCAATCGGTCTTACAGGCCGATCTTAACAACTTACAGGCATGGTGTGTAGTAAATTCACTAAAATTAAACGGCTCTAAGTGCAAACTGATGACATTTCACCGTAAAGATCCTCAGTTTGCTGCTTACTCTCTAGACGGAGTCTTGATAGAATCACGCGTGTTGATGATCTTGGTGTCGTACTTGAAGCCAAATTAAAATTTACTGACCACATTTCATGCATGGTAAATAAGTAATGGGTGTGTTAGGTTTCATAAAAAGGTGGTCAAAACAATTTAATGACCCCTATGTGACTAAGACTTTGTACGTCTCGCTTGTCCGGCCAATTCTTGAGTACGGATCATGTGTCTGGAGTCCTCAGTATGGAGTATGGAGTATGGAGTTCACCAAGACCAAATTGAATCCGTGCAAAAAAGATTCCTTATTTTCGCGCTTAGAGGCCTCAACTGGGAACCAAACTTTCAACTTCCCTCTTACTCTAGTAGACTGATGCTTCTAAGCCTACCCACACTTACTAATCGTAGAACCATGCTTGGTGTAGTTTTCGTCCTGAAACTGACACAATGAGGTTGATAGTTCTGCCTTGTTTTTTTTTTTTTGACCAACGTTAAATATTTGTTTATTGTTTCACAAAAATTCCAATTGTAAGCATTCATAAATAATTCTTAGATTTCGCGAGAGATGAGTTCCTTCTCATTTTTATAGTTTTGAAACTTAGGAACTTTTTTAAAGTTAATTTTATAAAATAGGATTTTAAAGACTAACAATTTGAATGTGTCGTATTCTGGGGAGAATCCATCAGATCCTTTTCATTATTATATAGTTTTAAAAGTCCCTCTTATAAAATATGAGTTTCAAAGACTGACCACTGGAGTATACGTATGTCTTGTTTTAGGGAGGATTCATAAATAAACTGGGGCATTTTCAAGCATTTTGGAAGGGTACTAACCTTAACAGATGTCTCTCAAATGAAAATAAAATAGTTTGATAAATATTTAAGTTTTAATGGTGCAATTACCCGATAAGTCTCAAAATATATACTTGTATTATGTCTTTATGTCTTTAACTAGTATCTTTGTTTTGGCACAACGCTCCGAGATTTTCCTTGAAGTAGATGTTATCGTATTGCTATTAGTTTTGACATTGAAGTGGCATCAAATGGTGATAAGCCATTCACGTATTTGATATACGAGTATATATAGCCATAACAACTATAGGAGTTATCAGATAAAATAAAATAGTTCTAGAACCTTACTCAAGGATTATTTCAACATAAGCAAAAAATATTCTTAAAAATACAAATAACTGGGAGAAACATTCGGAAACAAAATATCTTGGGTATCAGTACTTGCTATGGTCTCCTTTCTTATCCACAACATCTTGGAGTCTATTTGGCATGGAATATGCGAGTTCCCTGGTCACAGCCGGCGTTATCTTCTTCCATTCCTCCAGGATGGCGTTCTGTAGGTCCACTTCATCGGAAATCGTGTGGTTGCGAAGGCTTTGGTCCAGCATTGGCCAAATATTCTCAATTATATTGAGGTCCGGGCTCTGGTCCGGCTGCTTGATGAAGGACGGACAGTTCCAGACTAGCCATTCGCGGACGGGCGCCCACTTGTGTTGGCCATCGTTCTCGTGGTAGTAGTGGAACAATCGCCCCACCTCCAGATGCTCAACGCTCTGTTGCAGGTTCCCTTTGAGCACCGAAAGGAGCGTAGTGCGACTAAGTTTTCCCTCCACAATGACGATGTTCCCCACGCCCGCCGCCGAGAGGCAGGCCCAGACCATGATGCCGCCTTCTCCACTGGCGGGCGAGAGCCTCTCCTGGCCCCATTTGCTCAGCACGTAGGAAGCGGTCTCCTTCGACTGGGTCATCTGGAACCTGCAGGTGCCTGCGAAAATCACAGACTCCCAGAAGAAGGTGTCCTTGGACAGGTGCTCCCTGGCGAAGGAGTAGCGCCTTTTTGAGTTTAGTTTGCTCAAGATGGGCCGGTACCAGGTGACTCGGCCCGTGTTGTTTTAGGTCCTCAGCAAACGCCGAATGGTCGCCGGACTGCAGGGCTTTCCTAGCTCCTTACTGGCCACTTGCTGGGCGATCTCCTTGGGGGACAACGACGGATTTTCCTTGAACCGGTCGATGATCAGCTTCTCCTCGGCGGAGAAGATTTTGTTGGGCGCCTTTCTGCCCTTGTCCACTACCCGGTTCTCCCGCACGAACCGCTGGATGATGAGATGCACCGTGGAGATGCACAAGTTGGTCAACTGGCCGATGTGGCGCTTCGTATAGCCATCCTTGAAGTAAGCAATCACGGATTCCCGCGTCTCCACGCTGGTGCGGCGGCCCATTTTTGAATTCACGTGGAGGTTCCTTGTGGTTCCTCTTACCAAATAAGTTGCTAAGGCTCAGGAATGTGGTTTTTGTATATAAAACTTATTTTAAGACTTTTTTTTTAATAAGCTTCAGGAACTATTGAAATTATTTGGAAGCGGCGCTTTCTAGCAGCTGTTATCGAAATCAACTCTGCGCGTATCGATAGTGTTAGAAAGCATCAACTTTAATGTGCCCCGTAGACGTACAAGACGTACAAGAAATTGTATCCCACTAGCTTTTAACCATAAAATGGTTCCGCATTACAAATCTTCTACATATTATTTCGTGTAATTAAATATGGATTGAAGGTTTTTTTCTGATAATAAAGAAATCAAATTGCCCTAGAAGTGCTTTAATGGATATTTTGATCCATTTTCCGTCAAATATGTTTGAATCTGAAAGTTTGAAATGTGAGCGATCCAGTGTTGAATAACGCCTTGTGCATGCACTGACAACACTGATTCAGTGTTGTGTTTTTGTGCGGCCTTTTCGCCACGTGCAATTGGGATTTATTGTTTTTCGTTTGCAGTCGATACGCGAGATTGCTTGCATCCTGTTCGCAAAATGAACCACTTTGAGATCCGGGAGATACCCGGTAAGGGGCGAGCCATGATCGCCACCAAGGGGCTTGCCGCGGGGGAGGTGATCTTCGAAGAGGAGCCTTTCGTGTCCAGCCAGTTTTCGTGGAACACGACCAATGGCTATGCGGCCTGTGATCATTGCATGCGCCCTCTGGAGACGGTGCAGGAGAATGTGCGTCGTCTGGCGAGTGATCCGCACGTAGAGGTTCCGCTTCCCCAATACGATCCCACTACAGCCTGGGCGGCGCAGTTCACGCAGAGCGAGCGCTGCGAGGTGCGCTACTGCTCCGAGGACTGCCTGATGGAGGCCCAGAAACGTTACCATCGCGTGTGCTGCCTGGGACAATTCCGCCTCGACGGCACCCATCCCATCAATAGGCTGATCGGGACCTGGAAGAAGGTGCACTATCCGCCGGAGACGGGCACCATCCTGCTGATTGTGCGCCTGATGGCCTTGTACCAGCAGAGTGGGGCCAAGAAGCCGGAGTTTCTCGAACAGCTGCAATCATTCCAGCCGCTGATTGTCAATCGCGCCTTGTTAGAGAAGATCTACCACAAGATGCTGGGCGAGAACTTCGAGAAGCAGATGACGCAGCTGTACAGAGCGTTCTGCAAGGCTTTTGAACACGAGGCGTTTGACGTGTTTACCACACCCGACGCCTTTAAAACACTGATGGTCATTATGGGGACGCATAGCCAGGGAATTGCCACCAGCGTACTGGCCCAGTGGGTTAACAAGGTAACCGACCTGCCCCTGCCGGATGCCGAGAGGGCTCAGTTGGACACCGTGATCGATAATCTCTACACCAAAATGGGAGAATTCCTGAACAACGAGGGCTCCGGGCTCTATCTGCTGCAGAGCAAGATCAACCACAGTTGCGTGCCGAATGCCTGCTCCACGTTCCTCTACTCAAACGATATTGTCGTTCTAAAAGCCTTGTCCCCCATCCTAGAGGGCGAGGAGATATGCATCTCGTACCTGGACGATTGTCAACTGGAGCGAAGTCGCCACTCGCGACATAAGGTGCTGCGGGAGAAC
Organism: Drosophila setifemur; assembly: GCA_021224005.1. Lineage (NCBI taxonomy): Eukaryota > Metazoa > Arthropoda > Insecta > Diptera > Drosophilidae > Drosophila > Drosophila setifemur. The sequence goes on from JAJJHY010002996.1 coordinate 111,923, forward strand.
CATTTCTTTGTGTGTCAGTGTCCCAAGTGCAGAGCCCAGGCCTCTGATCCCGATGTGGCCAGTGATGAGGAGGACGATGATGAAATGGACGATTATCATCATTGAGGATGATGACGATATGAACTAGACTAAACCAGGCCAGCTTGTAGGATACATATGTATGTATGCATATGAAGAGTTTATTGGCTGGCTTCACCTGATTTTGGGGAAACCCGAAAAAAATTTAAGATTTTCAATCCATTGATAAATTCGAAATCAAACTTGCATGTGAGGTTCATCGAAGTACATTTTATACAACACATGGAAGAATTTTTAGATTTTCTTGCAATGATTTTTTAACAACAAATGTCATTGAAAAATGAGTACATCTGAATTCCAGGGTTCTGTGGTGAAGTTTGTTTGGAAGGATTTCTTAATTTCGATATGCACAAAAAATATAAATGATTGTTATTCAATGGAGGGGTTCCAGGGTTCTGTGGTGAAGTTTGTTTGGAAGGATTTCTTAATTTCGATATGCACAAAAAATATAAATGATTGTTATTCAATGGAGGCAGAAAGAAATCACAATTTCTTTGTTATGCATAAAAAATACAAAAAAAAAAAAATATGACTTTGCCGATCGGTCAAGGCTAGCTTAACCATTAGCTTTAAAATGTAAATTTAATCTCTGGAAAGTTTGCTCATACATATGTATTCAATTTCATGTTACTATCGTTATAATTTCAAACACAATAAACACAAATGAAATCATTACCACACAAATTTCAAAGTTATTCCATTCAATACAATGTCGTTTGTTATCATTGATTAATAAAATATTATTGTTTCCACCTAATTGGAATGTAAATTACCAACATTACCAACTAATTAATGCAATACAAAAAGAAATACAAAATATTACAATGGGATTGTTCAGTATTTAACAGAGATGCAAGATTCCGATTAAAAACAAGTGATTAGTGATTGGTGTTAACTAGAGTTAACAAATTTTTTTGGTAATATCTGAAAGCCCCAACTTTTGTTGAATAGAGTTAAGAACTAAGGCCATGACGCAATCGTTTCCGCATTGTGTATGAACGCCGAAATTCGCCATTTTCCATCAGCTTTTCCAGCCAATTGAGTTGTTTGTTTGAATTTTGAACGTGCGAATTTTCCATTGTCATGTGTCAATGGCCCGTCAGCGTTACCCAACACCACGTGGCCTGGCCTGGCCCGCCCACATCCTCCTCCTCCGGATTGAACCCTCCTTGCTCCGAAGTCCTTGCAATTTGACTAGACGATGTCGCGACCGTTTTTTCTTCGTTTTATTTGCTTAAATATTTTTGTTGCCAACTTTATCAACTTAATTTGTACCAAAAATTCATATTTTTCACATTTTTTTTTTCGAGTTCTGAGCTCTGCTGGAGTTTGCTCCTTGCTCCTTATTTTTTCCCGCACTCTGCAAAGTTTAAGTCGCTTTAAAATTGTTGTTGTTTTTATTTAGGAATTTTTGGATAAAGAAAAATAATGCTTTCCTAATGTTTCCCTATATTATAAACAGAAATAAAAGAGCTCTTATTTCTCCAGCTATTTTCAAAAGATTTGCAATACCATTTGGTAGAACTACACTTATTCTTAGCAAGTTGGAATTTCGAGAGATGAATTTCTTAGTCTGGAATTTGAGAAACTAAATACAATTGTGCTCTTTTTTTTCGAGTGCAGCTCTCCGCCACTTAATTTCATTATGGCCCGCGGAAAGTTTTGTGGGTCCTTGTTCGAAAAATTTTATTTGAAACTTTTGCGGAAAAGTGGCAAATGCTCTTCGTCTTGGGAGTTTACAGGTTGGTGGAATGGTTTAGGGTTTTGGCCAAGGCACATGCCATAAGTCATTTGTCAACAGGGAAAACTGATTGGATTCCATGACTAAGTGCGGTGTGGTATATTCCCATTCCCCTCCATTCGCTTTTCCAGCTTTTCTCGCTTTTCCATTCTAGTTGGCTGGGAAAACGCTTAGTGCAAAATGTAATCATGCTTGGTTAACGCCAGCGTTAAGCAAATTTCCCCCCCCCCCCGCAAAACGAAAATAAAGCTGGCAGCAAACCGGTTGGGCAAAAGAAAAAGTCGTGAAAGTTACGCGAAAGAAAGAAAAGAATATGAATTATAATCGCATAGCCCCGACAATTGTTTAGAAAAACTTTACCAATTAATGTGGACAACGATGACCCTCGACGCCTTGAGCCAATCGAATCCTTTTTCCTATCTGCCAAGGACACATCGCCTTACCAATCAAATGTTCAAGATACCCCGTTCCAAACACACTAACTGGTGGTTAGGCCAAAAACATCTATCGAAAATACATAAAACTAGCCATAAAGTACATATTAAAAGAATATATAAAGGAATAAAAAAACAAGTAAGAACGTTACAGTTGAGTTTCCCGACTGTAACAGACCCTGTACAAATTTGGTTATAAGCAAAAAAAATATAAAAAAATTAAAAAAATAAATATATATTTGCACCGAGTCCGGTCTGGGATTCGAACCCAAGATCTTCGCGTTTTAAGTCGAACGTCATAACCATGAAAAATCCGAGAAAAATCAACCACCGAACGCAAGCGATTTACCGTTCGTTGGCGCAAATAAACAGATTTTTGTGTTTAGCGCCTGTAAACTTTAGGTATTTATTGTGCGCTTTCTAATTAACCAATCTTGATGAAATTTTCAGGATCGGTAGAAATCTATGCTCCAATTCCATGTGTATTTTAAAAAAATTTTTAGCTTGAAAATTGTGCAGTGCAGGGCAGTGCAAAAATTCAAATACAAATTGCGGGGGCGGTGGGCGTGGCAGCGACTTAAAAAAATAAACTCTAATTTACTCAGTATTAAAAGAATCTACACTGGTAATACGGTTCTTCTAGCTCTTACAGTTGCTGAGATCCGTGTGTTCATTCGGACGGACGGACGGACAGACGGACATGGCTATATCGATTCAGCTCGTGATGCTGATCAAGAATATATATACTTTGTGGGGTGTGCCACGCCTCCTTCTGCCTGTTACATACATTTGCACAAACTTAATATACCCTTTACCCTTGGGGTACAGGGTCTAATAATATAAATTTATCCATAAAACGATTTGCAGTATTGTGTATATTATCGTAACTAGTATATAGATTTATTACAACCAATTTAATGCAAATCTGATTATAAAAAATCAACTCTTTCAAAACTGAAACTATAAAAATTGCTCTTGTATATATACTTTTTAGACCCTGTACCCAAAGGGTAAAGGGTATATTAAGTTTGTGCAAATGTATGTAACAGGCAGAAGGAGGCGTGGCAGACCCCACAAAGTATATATATTCTTCATCAGCATGACGAGCTGAGTTGATATAGCCATGTCCGTCTGTCCGTCTGTCCGTCTGTCCGTCCGTCCGTCCGTCCGTCCGTCCGTCCGTCCGGATGAACACACGGATCTCAGCACCTGTAAGAGCTAGAGGAACCGTATTACCAGTGTAGATTCTTCTAATACTGAGTAAATTAGAGTTTATTTTTTTAAGTTGGTGCCACGCTCACCGCCCCCGCAATTTGTATTTGAATTTTTGCACTGCTTTGCACTGCACAATTTTCAAGCTAAAATTTTTTTAAAAATACACATGCAATTGGAGCATAGATTTCTACCGATCCTGAAAATTTCATCAAGATTGGTTAATTAGAAAGCGCACAATAAATACCTAAAGTTTACAGGCGCTAAACACAAAAAATCTGTTTATTTGCGCAAACAAACGGTAAATCGCTTGCGTTCGGTGGTTGATTTTTCTCGGAAGTGCCGCTGCAGATGCGCTGGCACTACCTTCGTATACAAGTACATATGTATGAATGTGTGCCTTCAATATATTTTTACTGTATTAGCTGCCGGTTCAAAAAGTTTAGGTTTGTCGAATGGTTACGACGTTCGACTTAAAACGCGAAGATCTTGGGTTCGAATCCCAGACCGGACTCGGTGTGAATATATATATTTTTTTTGGTTTTTTTTTTATTTTGCCTAAAACCAAATTTGTACAGGGTCTGTAACAGTCGGGAAACTCGACTGTAACGTTTTTACTTGTTTTATTATATTATCAGATGCATTTTTTGTATTCCCATAAGTTCAATTAAATTGAGGAACTAATTCTGGAAAAGCTATGCTTTTCAGTAAGCAAAAAAGGAAATACCGTACATATAGGTACTATATATATCCCAAGGCTACCCAGTATAATGAAGTGAAGCTCCTCATTTTCAGTTGCGTCTCTCAGATTGAGAATGTCTTTTGGTAAACATTGCCAAAAATAATTTTGTTTGGACTCGCAACTGTGCGCAAAGTTCATCACTTTTGTTGTTCTTCCTCTTGCAGCGCGGAGCTTCGCTTTAATTAGCTTTCTCTCTCTGGCAGAAGGGCAGAAGGAGCCAAATGGATGCGGAAGGATAAGATTTTAAGTAAAGTTTAGAGGCAATTATGGGACCAACTTTATACAGATCGCCCAGCGAACGCTGAGGATAAAAATAAAATTTGTTAAACATCAAAACCAGTATTGTTTTTAAGAGTACAACAAAGAACACACAGGGAAAACCTTATAAACTAAGTTTAATTAATGTTTTTTAGTTGTTGTAATTTCCAAGAACTAAATCCCTTTACTCGTACTGGAGCTCCTCCCAAACTATTTGACTCACCTGGAGTTGGGTATACGTGGCGTATGCGTGATGTAACTCAGGACCTTCCAGCTTTTAAATGCGTTTCCTTTCCTTTTTTTCGCAAAGGAAAGAGGGAGCACGCACTTTTCCGAACGGTAAACAAGTGAAAAACATTTCCATTTAGCACACATACACACATGCAGATGGAAAATATACAGTCGATGGCAGGATTCTAGGTGGCATTTCCAATTCACACTCAAATACAAAATAATGAGCACGATTATCTAATTCGATAAATTTGACTTAATAAAATAGGCGAAGCAATCATTCAAATATTTACAAAACTAACAAACACCTTGTGCAGTTCGATGCTAGTTTTTCGCCCCGTGCTGTGAGGTGTGCGACAGTGCATTTGCCATGTTTTTAATCCACTTGAAGGCACTTAAGGCAGATCACTGCCAAGCATAAATGTGCCAAGTGTGGTGGGCGGGGCCAAACAAATTGTACAAGTTTAGATAACTACGAGGCGCATCTTTGGAAGCCCCCCCTGGAAGCCCCCTTTCGCCGACGCTGCCGTTCCCTTTCTGGTGCTGAGTGCTTTCAGCTTGCTCAAATTCATAATTCCGATAAAAAAAAGGGAAGGAACAGCGACAGCGCCGGCAAATGTTCGCCAGAACAACAACGTACAAATAAATGAATAGAGAGCAGAGAGGATGCCAATGGTCAGCATAAGTAATCGACTCTGGGGATACTCTAAAAATGGGTTTCCAGATCTCCCTTAATCACCATTGTCGCACTCTCGGGGATGGAATTTCAGTATAGTAAAGTTGTATATATATGTATATAGATGTGTTAAATAAATAAAGCGAACTTTAATTTTTAAATCATTTTTGCTTAACCTATATCTATATCTATACAATATCCCAAGATTAGTTCATGCTGACCATTAAGAATACATTCAATTTATTTTGGGATTGAGTGAACTTATTATCCAATATATATTGTAATTTCATTTTTATTTTCAGATACTGTTCAGCCACTTTCAATAACAAAACTAAGTTGGCCCGAATCAAGTAAGTCCTACTCTATAATTTAGTGCTGGCCGTTCATGACCGCTGATACCCTGTACTTGAGCCATGAATGTAAAACAATGTATCATTGGGAAAATGCGTGTGTGTAAACTATAATAACAGTAATAACAACTAAACTCGATGGCAAATGACAGTTCTCAGATCCCGCCGAAAACTCACACCCCTCCTTAGCCCCTCCCCACTACACCCATGGCCAGTGCATAGATTACGTTGCCATTTACCCTCGCTGACTCAGCGAAAAACAGCAGAAACGGAAACGGAAAACTTCTGACAACGACACACGTTTAAGATTACATGGGCGGGGGTTGCGAAGGGGGAGAGATTCATGGGTGGTGGCTGGGGGGGATTGTACCAAATGTGGCGGGGCACGTTCGACGCTTCACTTAATTAAGCGCCTTTTTGTCTGTGTAAGTTGATAATTGAGATTTTGCCGGTTTTGCGGCAGGCAAAAGTTAATCCCTCCCACTCATCAAACGGCATACCCCTCACCCCTCAGCCACCACCCCTGCAATTGCCTTTTTTCCCGTAATTTTTGCACTCGGAAATGATGAAACGAGCCGCCAAACTACGGGCCAACCAAAAAAGGGAGGCCAATAGAAATAAAGAGATAATTACATTTCAACTCGGCCTTTTTACTTAATTTCTTTAGCATAATACAAAAAAAGAAACGGAAATCGTACACAAAATCTATCTTAATCAACAGAAGAATGAAAAAGTATTTCCCAAAAAAAAGAATTAAGGTATCTTTAAATTGATTTAAAATGATACAAATTTAAAAACAATCGGTTAGGGCATGTATAAGATTCCCAATTAAAGAGATTTCTATATTGTTTTGGGATTTTTTTTAGGCTGTTTAAAAAAGCTGATTTATGGTCCTTTAATATTACTACCATAAAAAAAATACATATACTTAATATATACATATATTATGTTTACTTTTTATACCCGTGCAAATGGTATTTTGCAGTTATGGGCTGAAGTTTGTTAATTTTTAATTTTCCCTTACGTTAAAAAATATTGAATAATCGAATTAGAAATGGGAAGATTCATATTAGCTTTGACCGCATTTCACATTTGTTTTTATACCCTTGCAGAGGGTATTATAATTTTGACCAGAAGTTTGTAACGCAGTGAAGGAGACATTTCCGACCCTATAAAGTATATATATTCTTGATCAGCATCACCAGCCGAGTCGATATAGCCATGTCCGTCTGTCCGTCTGTCGGTTGCTATGTAAACTAGTCCCTCAGTTTTAAAGCTATCGGACTGAAACTTTGCACCAACCCTTCAATCTGTTGCAGGTAGTATATAAGTCGGAACGGCCGAAATCGGAACACTACATCACATAGCTGCCATAGGAACGATTAGGAAAAAGGGTCATAAGTTCGCCATTTTTTAAGTTAATTAATTTATTTCTTAGAAAGCTCTATTAAATGATTATTTTAACATATCCTGAAAGTTTCATCAAAATCGGACCACTAAATCTTATGGCTGCCATAGGAATGATGGGAAAAAATGGGTCTTTGAGCATAACTCTGGTGTTTTTCAAGACAACTAATTTATTCTTGAGAAATACAGTTTTCATAGACAGTAAAGCCGTTATTGAACATTAAGCCAAAAATCGAATCATTATATCCTATAGCTGCCATACAAACGATCAAACAGTTTTAAGGCAACTGGTCTGCAAGGGTATTCTAAGCTTCGGGTACCGAAGCTAGCCTTCCTTTCTTGTTTTTTTTTAATGCCACTAACTTCCTTTTGAAAAAGACCATGAATTCTTTTATTTTTGCCTCTCAAAAAATAAAGGACTTACCAAATTTGTGCCCTACAGATGCAGTTTTATTTAAATACTTTTCTTAAGATTTTATCTGCCACCCAAAAATATTTGCAGTTGAAAAGTTTTTAAAAGTTAAACGTTGCGTTGCTTTTTGGCCGGAGCTGTTTTTATTATTTGTTACCGTTTCGCTGAATTGTGGACTTGAATCTTGTTAGTCTTATATAATGTCGTATATGAACCCAGGACACCCAGGACTTCCCGCTCCTGGCCCTGCTCCTGAGCCCTTCCCTTTTCCGACCTCGGACAGCTTAAGGCAACTGGCATTGTTATGTAACATGTGTGTGTGTGTGTTAAAAGCTTTATGTGGATTATGTTTTTATGGCTCGTGGTCAGAGGTGGAAATCCTGGCGAGCCGATCCAGGTCACTTTGCAGCCAGTAGCCAGGAGCCAGGACTTGGCAAATATTTGTGTCTGCTGCCATTTTCCTGCAATCTTTGTCTACCCAACTTCACCTCCTCGGAATTCCTGACTCCCGGGACACACTCAACAAATATGCCAACAAGTCCGACTTTTCCAACTAAATTAAAGACTAAATTAAGTTTACTGATCCAAATTTGATTACAGCCAACACCGAAAACACTTTAAATCTTTAACTTTTTGGTCCACTATTTTCAGCAATTCAATTTCCATTGATTTTTCCAACAATTGTTAGCTGTCAGCTGTAGATTTATTTATAATGATTAAAGCTTATCTTTATACACTTTTTTTTTAAATTTAATAACCTTTAAATTAAATAAGTAATATTAATGTTACTGGCCATTAATTAGAAATATATTTTCATTCGCATATCGCATACAATCGAACAAAAAAAGTTGCGCCATACGGACGAGACTGTGCGCTTTGGTGGACGAATTGAAGTAGAAAATTAGACTCCGTCCGTGTTCCTGTTTTATTTGGGGCTGCTTTTCGATTCCTTCCAGAACCAAGCAAGCCTAAATTTAGTGGGTTTGTGTGATTACGGAACAACAACAGCAGATCGCACGCTCCTCACAAATCGAGATCCGTAGAAACCAAATAGCAAGGGAGTAGGATCAGAGACGACTCCAAAGAAAGCAGGAAAACGGCTGGAGGACTAGAAACACTCACAATAACAACAGCAACTGCAGCAAATGGCGCCCACAAAGGCAAGAACCCGCGCGTCCGCCGCCCAGATTCAGCTGGCGGCCAATCCCCTCCTGGGCACCAGGAAGGTCCCGCCGGACCGCTGGCAACAATGCCAACATTGACCCTAACGCGGAGAACTTCCAGACGACGCGCGGCAAACGCAAGGCCGACCACAGCCCCATCAAGAACGACAAGATCAAGCGCTCGGCCCTGGGCAACCTCACCAACAATGTGAAGATCATGACACTGCATGCCGCCGGCCAGCAGCTGCAGGCCCTGCTGGATGCTAAGAACCAGGAAAGTCTGACCATAAAAGTCTTTGCCGCCGCTATCGCCCCAACTAACGCTAAGATGGTGACGCGCGCCTCCAGCAAGACTGACGATACGGTGGAGAACTGTCACAGGGTGCTGGACACGATTGAGGAGGCCATGGCAAGGCCCAGGCCGCGTCCCAAGGCGGTGCCCCCGAAGAAGAACGCTCTGGGTGATATGCCCTTACAGATGCCCGTTTTGATGCCGCCGATGCCGATGCAGAGCCTGGCCGCTCCCCAGATGGCCGTGCCCAAGCCGGTGCGCCGCATCTCCAACGACTTCAACAAGACTGAGGACAACCTGTACATGTCCGCCCTGGTGGATGTGTCCATCTGCGATTCCATGCGCCATGCGCCGATACCGATGCAGAGCCTTGCCGCTCCCCAGATGGCCGTGCCCAAGCCGGTGCGCCGCATCTCCAACGACTTCAACAAGACTGAGGACAGCCTGTACATGTCCGCCCTGGAGGATGTGTCCAGCTGCGATTCCATGCGCCGCTCGGGCAACTTTGAGGCTGCCCGCCGGCGTTCCGCAAAGTTACAGCAAAAGACTGAGCAGCAGCCGCCGCAACTTGTACTGCCTGCGGCCGACTCCAGCCAGGTGGTGGCCATCAAGCCGGTGCCTCTAGATGTGGAGGACTTCGACCGAAAGAACTGGGACGACCACTTCCAGGTCTCGCACTACGCCATTGACATTTTTAATTATCTGAAAGCCCGCGAGCCGGAGTTCCCCATTGCTGACTACATGCCCCGTCAGATCCACCTGACCACCTGGATGCGTGCCTTGCTGATCGACTGGATGGTGGAGGTGCAGGAGACGTTCGAGTTAAATCACGAGACCCTCTACCTGGCTGTTAAGATTGTGGACTTGTACCTCTGCCGCGAGGTGATCAGCATGGAAAAGCTGCAGCTTTTGGGCGACGCAGCCATCTTCATCGCCTGCAAGTACGACGAGCGCCAGCCGCCGCTGATCAAGGACTTCCTGTCCATCTGTGACGGGGCTTACAACCGCGACGAGCTGGTGGCCATGGAGCGGGAGGCTCTGCGCACCATCAACTTCGACCTGGGCATTCCGCTCTCGTACCGCTTTCTGCGCCGCTATGCCCGCTGCGCCAAGGTGCCGATGCCAACACTGACTTTGGCGCGATACATTCTGGAGCTGTCTTTGATGGACTACGCCACCATAGCTTTTAGCGACTCGAAAATGGCATCGGCCGCTCTCTTTATGGCACTGCGCATGCACGGCGGACACGGGCAGCTGGACAAGCAGACCTGGAGCTCGACTTTGGCCTACTACACCGGCCTTGAGCTGGCCGAGTTCGGTGAGATTGTGCCGGTGCTGAATGCGGGACTGCATCGCAAGTCGCGGGCCACCATGAAGACGATACGGAACAAGTACTCGCTTAAGATATTCTACGAGGTGGCCAAGGTGCCGTTGTTGAGCAACCAGGAGCTATTCCAGAGCAACCTGGACTTGGACCTGGACCTGAACCTGAACGAAAGAAATATTTCGTAGGACTGCCTCACAATTTAGCCAAATTCACCACGAGCTGAAAAATGTTACGCTTCAGTTAGGCTCTAAGACGCTTCAGCCCCTCCCAGGACCCATTGAAAAACCCCCCCCCTTTACAACGGACCCCCACACGGATAGAAACCCCAAAACCCCTGATCTTAGCCCTAGCCCTAGCCCTAGTCCCAAAGAAGTCCTCACAACTTATTATATTTTAATTATTATTTGTGACCTTTGCATTATTATAATTTTTTGCATAAATGGCGTGTGGTAAGAGGTGCTTTATGTTTCTTTTTTTGTTTAGTTTTCATTTATTTTCGAGCATTTAAAAATAAGCAGGAAAATTGAAATTAACTCTTAACCCGCCCCCAAAACATATAAGCATATACCATCTAGCCCGATCGGAAATCGATTTAGGTTCGAATATGTACGCTAGATTTAAGAGATGCCAGATTTGAATAAACCTAACTCGTAAGCATATATTATAGAATATAATACTCGTACAACCGCAAGGGTATTCTAACTTCTTCTAAATTTTTTCCATATTCTTTAACATTATTTTGGTGTGAAAATGAGAATCAGTATGCAAATTCTTTTTTGTTTGTTTAAAATTAGCAAATTAAAAGTCTTTGAAGAAAGCTTTTAATAATACTAATACTACCTTTCAATTAAAATAAATTGAAAAGTTTAAGAAAGTAAAGGAAGCTCTCTTGAGTTCGAAGTCCCTTAGTGTACTACAATATAAAGATCGATTTCTACTGAAACTCATATTGAGATATATTTCCTATTCATTCCAAAAATCATAATAACTAATCGAGAAAGTTCAGTTTGGATAAAATGTTTCCATTTCATTACCGGTTATTTTCCCTGCTCAGTTTTGTGTCTGTTATTTACAGACGGTAACTTTTCCATCTTCGTTCTGCCGGCAAGGGTAATATTTAATAGCTCCGGTGGAGCGAAGGGAGGGGTGGATGAGAGGAGGGGAGTTGCTTTTTTGGTTACCAAATGCCAGGCGCATTGATGGAGCTACGTGCCGATGGGCGATGGCACCTGATTGTTCCAATTTTTTTGTTCGCTCCAGACAAAATGCTCAATTTTTGAAAACAAATATTTGCAACACACTTTAATTCCCCCGCACACCAAACAGAACAACAACAACAACAATAAGAACAACAAAAATCCGGCAGATACAAAGGCAAGCCGAAACTATTGACAACTAAATATTTTTCGGGTTCAGTTTTTTTTTTTTTGGGAGGAGTCTTCTTTAGTGGCAGATGAAGGGAAAAGCGCTCGGGATGGATGGATTGATGACACTGATGGTGGCTGCGACGGCAAGGGTCTTTTCATGCTCCGTGCGCCGTGAAACGAGATACGAATGGCACAGACACGCACACAGATACTCACCCACACACTCGCGGCCGTGTAACATGCATTCAAGTATGTGGAAAATGAAACAAGTTTCGGTTGTCCTGAGGATAAGTGGGCAGAAGGGGTCTGCGGGAAGGCGGAGGCGAGGACATAGATACTCAAATGACATAGAAGCAAGAGCTGCCATTAAATATAGACAGGAACCAACACACACACACACATGCAGGTACAGTCGAGGTGAGGTCAATGGGAACGAACCATAATTTAATTGATCCTACATTGCACACCATTCATTTAAATATTTAATCAATGAAAAACAGTGTTCTTCTATTAATGATATGCCGTCAGCAAAATTAATATTAAATTAATTAAATTAAATGTTAAAAAGTTAAAGATGATTTTCAAACTAGTTAAATTAAACTCTATAAAATGTTGAATATATTCCATACTTAAAGTACTAAGAAATGATTTGTATTTTTAAAGTGGGAACACGTATTGTAATGGGGAAAAATAAATAATTTGTAATGCCAATATAAAATTTGTTATATAATCTCAATCTTTAAATAGTAAAGAAGTAATCATAATTATTATTTTTAAACATATTTAATGGTATATATATTTAAAGACTTTGTAAAGGTGCAACATAATAAGTTTGTTAGACATAAAAAAGTTAGTTAACAAAATATTAATATTGAATATATGTGAAGATATGATTTAATTTATTTCGAATAGAAAATATAACTATTATATTTACTGTGAATGCCTCATTCAAATTGAACAGTGATTTTGAATTAAATTTGTGATTAAATTCCCAAAACAATCTTTTACCATCTCACACTTTCAAAACCCTTTTAAAATGTTTCCACATATTATTGAGTTCTCAGCCACATTGAGCCTGATTAATTATTAAAACGAAATTCACTATTTTGCTGACCTCGATTGTGTGGAACATTGTGACATGTGTAACACCTTGTTGCTTGTTATAAAAGCCACAACAGACTGAAACGCCACTCACAAATCGCCTTCAAGCGTGAGAAGTTTGCACTCTGCGATGGGTTCGGGCAAGGGGGGTCAAGTTGGGTCAAAGGGGTCTGACCCCCCCCTATATTTTTGTTGTTTCAAATTAGCTTAACAACCGAGTTTTCTTTTCTCCTCAGTTTGATTTTTATAAACCTGCGGTTCGCTTTCAACCTGACGGCAAACAGAGCAAATATAACTTGTGTAACCCCTTTCCGGAAAACCCTTTGCCACCTCCCTTTGCTATCCAACCCCTCTCCCACCAGGTGCGCCGTCAGGTGTAAATTGTTTTATTGACATTTTGCGTTGAAAACTTGTGTGTACTTAGCTTTTCTTAAGTATCTTTCTGTATATGTCTAATGAAATAAAAGGGGTGGGATGGGAATATCCAAATGTAAACAAGTTCTTTGGTGGGCTAGTAGAGTTGTAGATGAAAATAATAAATTAAAGTGTGTTAGCTACAATTGTTATGTTTGTAAAAATGTTAACGAAATGAATCATATTTAAACTTGTTAATGAACTTAATCACATATTCATATTCGTAGAACATGCAAGCTTCTTATGAGTCACTTACCATATTCATATCAAATAACATTTTCCCACTGGTACTCGAACAAATCCAACTCAAATCTTGTTTAACTAACTTATATAATGTTTTTTTCTATAAAAAAAAGTAAGAACGTTACAGTCGAGTTTCCCGACTGTTACAGACCCTGTACAAATTTGGTTTTAGGCATAATTAAGTCGAACGTCGTAACCATTCGACAAACCCAAACTTTGTGAACCGACAGCTAATACAATATAAATATATTGAAGACGCACATTCATACATACATATATACATACACATTCATACATATGTATATGAAGCTAGAGGCAGCGCAGTTGCAGCGGCACTTCCGAGAAAAATCAACCACCGAACGCAAGCGATTTATCGTTTGTTTGCGCAAATAAACAGATTATTTGTGTTTTGCGCCTGTAAACTTTAGGTATTTATTGTGCGCTTTCTAATTAACCAATCTTGATGAAATTTTCAGGATAGGTAGAAATCTATGCTCCAATTGCATGTATATTTTTAAAAAAATTTTAGCTTGAAAATTGTGCAGTGCAGGGCAGTGCAAAAATTCAAATACAAATTGCGTGGGCGGTGGGCGTGGCACCGACTTAAAAAAATAAACTCTAATTTACTCAGTATTAGAAGAATCTACACTGGTAATACGGTTCTTCTAGCTCTTACAGTTGCTGAGATCCGTGTGTTCATCCGGACGGACGGACGGACGGACGGACAGACGGACAGACGGACATGGCTATATCGACTCAGCTCGTCATGCTGATCAAGAATATATATACTTTGTGGGGTCTGCCACGCCTCCTTCTGCCTGTTACATACATTTGCATAAACTTAATATACCCTTTACCCTTTGGGTACAGGGTCTAAAAAGACAGAAGAAAACGAGAAGGGATTGAAAAATTCAACCCAAACTGCAGCAACAAACTTTGGTATGGAAAACTTTGCTCGACTGTTGACGCTGTTCTTTACACATTTTACGTGCAGATTTGAAGCAACTGAAACTTGCTTTACCCAGATCCCCCCCAGTCGAATNTTTTGCCACCCAAGTTTTTCCCCAGTTCGAAATGTTCAACTTTTTGTGTGGCGAATGTAGCGAAAGTTTTTTGCTGACGCTCCCTTCTGCCTTTTTTATGAAAGAGCAATGTTTTGTTGCGTTTTCTTCTATTTTATATTTATTTTTCTACTTAATATCACATAGATATCACATTTTGGAGCATAACAATAACCCCGTGCACAAGGCAGAGCTGATAATTGCCAGCATAAATCACGTGGGCCACGCGGCGTATGCGCAACATGTGAATGGAAATGAAACCAAAACCAAAATGTTGCGAACTGGCACAAAATAAACAATAAACAAGAACGAAGAAAGGGAACCGAAAGCCGGTTACAAATTGAGCGGCTGCTGTTGGCCAAAGTATTAATAATAGTCTGGAGTTGGCCTCATCGCAATCTGTTTTCGTTGTTACAGCCAGAAAAAGGTGCTACAGTGGTTTTTATAATCGGCGATGTTTGGAGAATTTTTGTGGAAAAGTTTCCCCCTTTTATCAATATTTTCAGAAATTTTTAAATTATTGTTATTAAAGAAATTTTTAGATGTATCTAAATTTATGGTAATTAGTCCCTTCAAGAGTTTTTGAATTAAAAAAGAGCATCATTTCAGTTTAATATTTTTAAGACGTACAATACCATGTTTTATTTAAGGGATTTTAACTCATATTTTCTCCGAAAATATAAACTAAATAAAACTTCAGTAGATTTTTCATAGAATTAGAATTTTAGATTAATTTTTCTAAGACTTACATTTCAAGCAATTTCTAATTTATTTATTCTAAGAAAATATGAACTCAATAAAACTTCAAGATTTTTTTTTAAGAAGTGGTCAATAGTCTAGGAATATAATTGATTATTACTTTTTTGTTGAGTATAAATTGAAAGTTACTGACGATCTCAATCACTTAACCAACTACCTTTAAATACCATTCCAAGCTTTGAAGCTAAATAACAAGTTAAAGAAATGAGGCCTTGTGTTTTTTTTAACGCCAAAACGTATGTTTTGCTTTACTGTAATGTCCTGATGGCTAATGAGCCCAAGTGCAAGGCTTCGTTCATCCTGTTCATCGCTGCCAACGCCCGCTGTGATTGCTTTGCTCTACTTTGCTTGGCTTTTTCTGTCGTAAACGTTTTTCCGGGAATTTTCGGTGGCTTTTGGCTTTGCCCCCGGAAAATGTGGGTGGTGCAAGGGGGGATGGGGAGGGGGATCATAATTCATTTCCACATAATTTGACTTGCACACGCGCAGCGTCAACGGTGAAAATGAAAGAGAATAGATGACTGTCACGGCACACTGCGCGAAAAAGTTAGCGTTCAGTTTTAAGTTGTAAACTATTTGGAAAAAAATGTTTTCAATTTTTTTAGATGCAATTAAAAAACACATAAATAATTATGCAATAGAAATGATTTATTTTCTAAAGAAAAGTAAAGGTGTTTTTATATTAAAGTTTTTAATTTATCAAATCAAATCAGGTTTATTATTCATATAAAGGGTATATATCGACAGGTAGCAAAGAGAAAAGGAAGCATTTACACCTATATTTTAATTTAAAAACCGTTCCTGCAATGTAAGATTAAGGAAGCTTAATTTTTTTTTAAGTGTAGAGTGGGTAGGGTTGGGTGCGGAGTGTGAAGGGGGGAGGGGGAAGGGGCTAGGGGAAGGCACCTGCCCGCCGCAGACAGCTGTCACTTAAACTCACTTCTCGGCTGACAACTACGTCGAGAGCAGCATCCTGCAGATACTTCACCGGAGTCCGGCAAATTATCTTTTTTTTACCAGCAAAGGGTGCGTGCTGGTGCGAAATGTTAAAAGCTTTTCGCCTCCAATGAACGTTCACTGCGATTTTTCTTTGTGTTCTTTAGAAATCTGGGGAAATCAATGGCAATGTTACTAAAAGCTGATCAAATCGAAGGCAATTACAATGAAAAAGGTGCTAAGAAATGCGTTGCGTTCAATTTGTGTAATGCTGATCGATTCCAACATCTATGGTCGTACATCAATAAGTTTTTATATTAAATGTAAGTAAATGCATTTCAATTTTTGAAAAATATAATCCTACCTAATTTATATATAAATGGAATATAATGCATTTAAATGAATAAATACAAAGGTTTTTAAATTAATTGTTGTGAATGTGGAATAAAGTAAGATGCGAGTTTTACAATTCCCATTTACGCTTTTGAATTAAAAAATAATAAAAAATACCAGAACGATATTTTTCTCAATATTGGAAGGCATTTTTTTTTTAAATATGTTTAAAGGTGTTTTTATTATTTGAAGTTCTAGTTGCCAGAGCATATTATAGGTAAATTTTAATATTTTAAGAGCTACTTCTGTACTCTATTTTTAAATTTCCTTTTTTTTGAAAATCCTCATTAAAGTGGCTTTAGTTTGTTTGTATTTGTTATGCATCTGCATATGAGTTTTAATTTCAGGGGAAGGGAAAACCCGATTGCATCTATGTGAATGTTTTGCACTTCAAGTTTCGATTTCCGTATTTTTCCGAACCCGATTCGATCCGTTTTTTGATTGTATGCATTAAATGCTGCGCGTGCTCTCTCTTCATTAACGAAAGAATTTAATTGGAATCTCTATGCGAGAGCGAGAAGGGAGGAACCATCAAAGGACAAATTGGCTGCTCAATTGGATGTCCAATCTAGTGATGTCCCTCGGATTGCTCACTCCCCCCGCAGTTTACTCAATAAAATTCACGACTCGCACACAGAGACAGAGACAGGGAGATGGGAAATGAAAGAGACAGGACTATACCATAAACAGTTTTGCATCTCTTCCAACATTCTGTTGAAGGACCCTGAATAAATGACCCAAGCACATTAAATTATCAAACACCGATCCCCCCCTCCCCCACCACTCCCCTGTTGTATGGCACTGCATCGGGGATAATGTCGATCCTGGCATCCACCTGATTGTCCTGGTAACGGAATGACTGATTACCAAGTGTCATGTTGTAATACATATATAGTACACCTGTGAACACTCACAACACTTTCCCGAAGTAATTTTGAATTATTGATGTTGAGAGAGTTCAACAACTGTAGCTAATATAGTACATTAAAAATAATCTTAAAAAGTTTTGCAAAGGAAATATTAAACAAGTATGGAATGTGTATTTGTGAATTTGTTTTGTAGTATTTATAATAATTTAATTTATACTTGAAAATGTAATAGACAAAATTACTACTAACGCAGGAAAATGCATTTCCTAAAATTCATTTCTAAACATACAAATAATTACGCCAGAAATGAGAGAAACAATTAATTGAGAATTTATTGTGTTGCGCTTAAATTCGAACATTAAATTTTCTTTAATTTAAAAACTGTTCTTTATTTTTATAGGCTTACATGTTGAAATTGAATACGCATATAAATCAAATGTAATCCCTCAGATAACACGCATTTATTTATGATAACCAAGTCTATTTTACCAATACAATGCAACCAAGCAAATGCATTTTCTGTGTTGCTGTAACATACAATAACTCTTCAAATTTTTGTTAATTACTTAAAGAATTTGATGTTTGTTAAAGACAAATTGGACATCGGCTTGTTATTATTTATCTCCAAGCATGAGCCCACTTTTGTGATTCTGTTAATTTGTTTTTCTTCTGTATTTTTCTGGCCACTCATCGATCAAAAGGCCCAAATCGGCTTATCAGTCAGTTGGCCAAGTTGGTTGAGTGGAGTTGGTCAAAAAAGTTTATATTTAGCTTTTTGTTTGAACATGATTAACAAAGCAATAACATTTTGCACGCCAAGCTTCGGATATTTTGCGCGACTATAATGGGATGGGTACTGCTTTAAAATTAGTTGAAAGTGAAAATTCGTGTTTGCAGGAATTAGTGCCAGGCTGGCGCCTCTGGTTCTTGTGGTTGGAACCGAGGAAAACAGGAATTTATCTTTGCACTATACAATTTAACAAAGGCGACGACGGACGATGCTTGCCCTTCCATTTCCTGACAACTTTGGCTTTCATTTACATATTTACTCGTACATCGTTTCACGCTAATAAAGACGACGGCGGGGTCTAGTCAAACTTGCGACGGGCTTCCGATACCGATAGCGATCCAGATCCCGATCCCTCCGTGACGACAGGATTGAGGAGGTTGTGCTGGTCAATGTTGTAGTGGTAAAAGAAGGACTTGCCGTACTCAAATGATGAAATCATGATCGCACACGCGGGCGCCACCTTGAAGAGCCGCGGACCCAGTCCGGAGAAGACGGCGGGCACTCCGCCCAGACGGTAAATGCTGGCCAGGCGCGCCGCCACCGACTTGGTGGCCACTTGCTTGGGGGGATTATCTGCCGTAATGCAAACCGAACCATTATAAATGTGGGAGTGGGTGTGTGTGTGTGAGCTGGAGGCAGCGATCTGGGCAGCAAGGGGCCTACCTGAGAATATAAACTTCTCGCCGAACTCGATCTGCTCGTGCGTTTTCACAACGTCGAAGGGCGTGGTAATGGTGGCGGCCACCGATCCCGGTATCGCTCCCGCCGCGAAGCTGAAGCCGAACGAGGGCTCCACCACGTTGAACCGGGTCTTGAGGAACTCGTAGCAGGCCCAGTAGATGCCCGAGAATGGCACGTCGCGCAGGATTCGAGACATTAGTCGAAATGTTAACTAAATATGGCTTCAATTGTTTAACTGCTGCTGACAGCGGTTGCCAACAAAAAAATAAAGGCTGCTGTACACTGAAAAAAATCGAATCACATTATTGAAAGTGGAAAAAAGAACACGAAGCGTTTATAAATCATCGGATTAAAATATATAAAAAAAACCATGGGAGGGGAAGGCAAACAAAGGATGGGGGAGGGCAGCTTTTATTTCTTGGCATTAGCTCCGAAGTTGTCGCCATCTTCTGGACTTGGCTTCGGTCCATGTCCGTGGCTGGCTCATTAATCTAAGTTAGCCATAGCCTGGCTACCCAGAATATATATATATGTATATATATATATATATATATATATGTCCCGAGCCCCCTTCCAACGTCGCACCTGACCTTTAGTGGTGAGTGGAAAAAAACACAAAAACACGGACAATGCATACCCGTTACTTTGTTGCCAAATCAAGGATTAATAAATTCAGATATTGAAATGGACTTCATCTAACTGGGTTTGATATAAGTCTAAACGTATTTATATATACCTACTTTATAGGATCAGAGACGCTTTCTTAACCTTGTTATACCATTAAAAACAGGATATAGGCAGAATAAATATATATCTTTCATTGTGAGAGTAACGGGTAAAATACTTTGAGGGGGAGAAACTCATTTAAAGATTGTTACATTGCTAAATTGTATCATATATTTATGTGCTAAGGGTAAAAAAAGCTAGTTAAATATTCACGAGAAATATGAATTGGCTGTTTCTTTTTTATATAATGAATGATTCAGGTCAACTACAGTGTTGTTTTGCTAGTTGGTATTAAATTACACAATTCATCAAATGATTTATTAAACCAATTTATTTGCTGAAAAAACAAAATGTTGAATCCGTCAAAAAAGGACTACGTGTTTTTTAGATTTCAAGTAAAAATATATATAACGTAATACATTTTTTATACCCTTGCAGAGGGTATTATAATTTTGACCAGAAGTTTGTAACGCAGTGAAGGAGACCTGTCCGACCCAATAAAGAATATATATTCTTGATCAGCATCACCAGCCGAGTCGATCTAGCCATGCCCGTCTGTCTGTCCGTCTGTCTGTCTGTCTGTCTGTCTGTCTGTCCGTCTGTCTGTTGCTATGTAAACTAGTCTCTCAGTTTTAAAGTTATCGGGCTGAAACTTTGCACCGACCCTTCCATCTGTTGCAGGTAGTATATAAGTCGGAACGGCCGGAATCGGAACACTACATCACATAGCACACATAGCATTAACACCAACTTAATTTTTCGAAAAATGATGTGATATTTATCCGAAAATAGTACCACTCACTTTTTTTAAATTCTAAAAAGTTAATTGTGTTGGTGGAAAGTTCTTCAACTTAAAAACAAGTAAGAACGTTACAGTCGAGTTTCCCGACTGTTACAGACCCTGTACAAATTTGGTTTTAGGCAAAATAAAATAAAACCAAAAAAAAATACATGTTTATTCCACCGAGTCCGGTCTGGGATTCGAACCCAAGATCTTCGCGTTTTAAGTCGAACGTCGTAACCATTCGACAAACCCAAACTTTTTGAATCGACAGCTAATACAGTATAAATATATTGAAGACGCACATTCATACATATATACACATTCGTATGTATGTATATGAAGGTAGTGGCAGCGCAGCTACAGCGGCACTTTCGAGGAAAATCAACCACCGAACGCAAGCGATTTACCGTTTGTTTGCGCAAATAAACAGATTTTTTGTGTTTATCGCCTGTAAACTTTAGGTATTTATTGTGCGCTTTCTAATTAACCAATCTTGATGAAATCAGGATCGGTAGAAATTTATGCTCCAATTGCATGGGTATTTTTAAAAAAATTTTAGCTTAAAAATTGTGCAGTGCAGGAGGCGGTGAGCGTGGCACCGACTTAAAAAAATAAACTCTAATTTACTCAGTATTAGAAGAATCTACACTGGTAATACGGTTCCTCTAGCTCTTACAGTTGCTGAGATCCGTGTGTTCATCCGGACGGACGGACGGACAGACGGACAGACGGACAGACGGACATGGCTATATCAACTCAGCTCGTCATGCTGATCAAGAATATATATACTTTGTGGGGTCTGCCACGCCTCCTTCTGCCTGTTACATACATTTGCACAAACTTAATATACCCTTTACCCTTTGGGTACAGGGTCTAAAAAGAGAGAAAACTGGAAATGATGTCTCCCCATTTAATTTAAAAAAAAATTTCGGAAGAAAAATTGTATGCATTTGCTCACATTCACAATCACATTCCGTTGTTTGCTCAATTTCCGATACCCATTAAACTTGAGTTTATCACAGGGAGGTCATAGGACAAGTCGACTCCCAGGACTTATTTGTTGACTCTTCTTATCCCCACATTAGCGGCACATATGTATGCTCTCCACATATTAGAACCTCCCCCTTCAGAGCAGCCGCCGCCCCTGGGTTTGTATTTTGTTTCTATCCGCCGGGTTGAGATTCAGTCTTCGGTCTCTGGTATTTGTGTTTTATGGTTATGCTCTCATATCGAAGGCCATAAAAGTGGGCTAAGGAAGCGAAGTAGAACTAAAATGGAGTGATCGTCCCTTTGTCGGGGCAATTTACATTTCATTTTAGTTCGGCTTGTTGCGACAAATTAAATGGAGAGGCTTCCTGTCATATTAATCCGAGAGTCAATTCATATTCAATTGGAGAAGCCCAGTCAGTATCTTTGCCCCTGCCCCAAATCCTCTATGGCTGCTCATTTGCCTTTGGCCCGGATTTTCGCACTTCCATCAATGATTTTTGTGGGTCAAAGAGGGAATAGAATGCTACACGACTACAAAAGGCCTTGACCAAAAATATTTGAGTATAATCATCAAAAAAGTATAGAAAAGTTGAACTTAAATAAATCAGTAAATCACTAACTTAGCTCACATCACAATTTGTACAAAATTAGTTGATTAAAGGTATAGCAAATGCTAAAAAGGTCAATTTAACATCGTATTTATTGTGATATCTTCTCATTAAATACTTTTAATAATGAATAAATTCCCACAACGTTTCTTAATGTTTTTTTTTTCATAACAATTTTTGCTTATATTCTGAAAGTCTATAGATAATATTCTCGTTTGGTGCAAATGGGGATTGTGGACCAACTCATTTATACACACATCCCATTCGCAGATCCCATCGCACATCCCGAACCATGTCCATGGCCCCTCCACAACTTTCACCCACTTGAGTGGCTCGAGGGCCGTTTGGAGCGGAAAAGGCGAATCGAAATAAAATGGGTAATATTGGAAAGGGATTCCTGAATCCACCGAATCCACCCAATGGCCAAAACCCACCCATTTGCAGCTTCGGTGGCAAAGGCACATCGAAAATAGATATGGAGGACGGGCGGCAGTAGTAGTCAATTTGATTATTCAAATACATATATAGACGTTCGACTGATTCGATTAATACGCCCAACGACTCCCCGACTCCCTCACTGCCGCCTCGAAATGTGAGGACATAAAAAATTATGAAACTAGCGACGGAAGGATCTGATTTTGCTGGGCCCTAACTAGGTTTTCCGATGCCTTCGGCAAAATGATGTCGATATCTTTGTTGGCACATCAAATCGGAGCACGGGTTATATCTATATAATATATAACACCTGAAAATATATATTTTGCAATTTTTCAAAAACTTTTACATGCAAAAAAAAAAAAAAATAACATAAATTAATGTTAGTTAAGAAATTAAGAAGTAATTAAATTTTTACCGAAAAGAAAACATTTCCCCTTATGAATTTTTGTTATGAATTTTTGTGTTGTGTTTCCAACTTTAAAATCATTTATGTCTGCCGAACTTGGCTCTTTCCCTTATGGACTCAAAAATTTGTAGTGCCAATTGCATTTTGTCACATTTTCGAGATGCTCAAATATTTTGTTAAATATATATATTGAGTCCCGCCCCAAACGATGGGCCAAAAGGTTGAAGTGGACGAAGTGGTTGGGTCCATGGTTGGCGATATCATTGAGAGCAGCTTCAAAGTGAGCAAACATAGAACCCGGCAATTTCAATAAAGCCAGAATGGCAGGGGAAATCGGGTGACATGCATAAAAACTTTAGTATCCCTCTAAGCACTCGCCCAAAAATTGGTAAGACAAATTGGCCAAATTAATAGTTCGTGGGTCGATGGTCGATGGCTTTGTACTGATTTCGAGCTATGAAACTATTTTTATTTAATATTTCATGGTTTTGGTTATTAAATTCCCTACTATTTCCTATTTTACTATAAGTTATTATTTAATATAAGCTATAAAAATACGTAAATAGTAAAATTGTTGAATTCATTTTTATTCATAAATTCATTTATTACTACAATTAATTATAATGCATTTTGTGTATACCCTGGGAATGTATATTATGATAAACCAAGCTATTGCATTTGTATATATTTTAGATATAATCTATTTTGTTTTTATTTCATATTCATTTCTACCTACTATATTAACTTCATTGCATTTATTAAACATTAAACAATTTCTCAAACTATTGACACAGTCAGTCCCTTTATTTGTACTATTATTAAAATATATTAAACAAAGTGTAAATATATTTTAATAATCTAAATTTTTTTTTTTAGTGTGAGTAATTCTGGCACTGCTCACATTCATCATTGTCCTGCGTAGGACATTCAACTCCACTTTAGCTCCGTACGTGCACTCATATCTCACAGCTGCCACATTTTATTCTAATCATACAGAGCGAGAATATATATATTTATATATATAGTTATTCATGGAAGGACGCGTGTTGTCCGAGTGGCAAGTGCAAGTCATTCGAAAGACATGACCGAAAACATGAAAAACATTTTTAGGCAATTCTCAGCAAGGGAAACTTTTCCCATTTCCCTTCGTTTATATTTATTTCTCTCTTTTTCTTGGCATCTGTATGTGCATATAGTAAATACGAGCTGCAGATTGTACATTATGAATTTGCCGCCTAATTGAAGTAAGTATCTACCAGCCACGCCCACTATAGCATCCGTGGGATGGAAATTGCCAAGCCATTTCATTTGCATTTGTTGATGGCCTTTGCGGTTGCACCCCTGCACCCTGCCCCCTCTCTCTCTGTCCACATAGGGCCATCTTCCTCTATTCTAATGAGCTGCACAAATGACAATCTCCAAGATTGTTCCTACGCAACAGATACGACACAGAAACGATTTGCAAAATGTTCATCACATATGAGAGCTCGAAGAGTATAGCTTTTGAATTACTTATCTTACTACTTCATAATATGTTTTGTTTTTTTTGTTATGTTTAATGTTAATTTAACCCTTTTTTGTAAATTTTCCTAAGAAAAGATTATGTAACTTTCAGTGTATCGATCGTTTTTTTTTTGCAGTGCACAAGAGCTCCAGTTAATTGTGGCTTAGGTTCACTTGATTCGCCTTCGAATCGAACGCGGAAAATGCATTTATTGTAACTGCGTTTTAATGAGGAAATCATTTTTCTTCTCGAAGCTGGAGAGCAAAACTTTAAGCCATTTAGTTTAGTTGCAAAACTTCCAGCTAATCTCCTGAAACTACTTGCTGCGAGTTTTTTGTATTTTAACGTTTGTGGCTTAAATATTTCCTACCTTTGGATAACTAGGGCAATTTATTTGGTATAATATACCCTTGCAGACCAGTTGCCTTTAAGCCGTTCGATCGTTTGTATGGCAGCTATAGGATATAGTGATTCGATTTTTGGCTTAATGTTCAAAAACGGCTTTACTGTCTATAAAAACTGTATTTCTCAAGAATAAATTAGTTGTCTTAAGAAATACCAGAGTTATGCTCAATGACCCATTTTCTCCTATCGTTCCTATGGCAGCTATAGGATATAGTAGTCCGATTTAGTGGTTAATAGAGCTTCTTAAGAAATAAATTAATTAACTTTAAAAATGGCGAATTTATGACACTTTTTCCCAATCGTTCCTATGGCAGCTATGTGATGTAGTGTTCCGATTCCGGCCGCTCCGACTTATATACTACCTGCAACAGACTGAAGGGTTGGTGCAAAGTTTCAGTCCGATAGCTTTAAAACTGAGAGACTAGTTTACATAGCAACCGACAGACGGACAGACGGACATGGCTATATCGACTCGGCTGGTGATGCTGATCATGAATATATATACTTTATAGGGTCGGAAATGTCTCCTTCACTGCGTTACAAACTTCTGGTCAAAATTATAATACCCTCTGCAAGGGTATAAAAATTGAAATACATTTGAAAGTTATGCAGCTAGACACTGCCATATCAAAATCATCAAAATCCAAAATAAAATCGAGAGCATTTTTCCCCTGTTTCCCCGGTTTCTTCCCAAGACGATTTCCCTTCTCTCCCCCCCAAAACCGAAGCCGGAAAAGCGAAAAGACAGCGACAACAAATGGCTCAAATGGCTGTCATAACTGTCAATAAAAACATAAGCGAAGGCAACATAAACAACAAGCTGCGAACAACAAATAAATAACAAACAATGCCAGGAAAAAAACATTGTCAAAAAAAACAAGAAAGGAAGGCTAGCTTCGATACCCGAAGCTTAGAATACCCTTGCAGACCAGTTGCTTTAAAACTGTTCGATCGATTGTATGGCAGCTATAGGATATAGTGATCCGACTTTTGGTTTTTGATTTTCTAAAAGGGATTTAATGTCTACGAATTCTCAAGAATGAATTAATTGTCTTGAAAAACACCAGAGTTATGCTCAATCACCCATTTTCTTCCATCCTTCCTATGGCAGCTGTAGGATATAGTGGTCCGATTTTGATAAAACTTTCAGGATATGTTAAAATAGTCATTACAAATTGATTTCTAAAGAACGAATTGGTTATCTTAAAAAATAGCGAATTAATGTCACTTTTTCCCAATCGTTCCTATGGCAGCTATGTGATGTAGTGTTCCGATTCCGGCCGTTCCGACTTATATACTACCTGCAACAGATTGAAGGGTCGGTGCAAAGTTTCATCCCGATAGCTTTAAAACTGAGGGAATAGTTTACATAGCATGGCTAGATCGACTCGGCTGGTGATGCTGATCAAGAATATATATACTTTATAGGGTCTGAGACGTCTCCTTCACTGCGTTATAAACATCAGGTGAAAATTATAATACCCTCTGCAAGGGTATAAAAATAACAAGCATGTGCTTTCGGGTAATAAAAGTCATAAAAAAAATCATGCAACGACCAAACAAAGGCAAAGGAAAATTCTTAACGATAATTTGCTTGGCCCGAAGAACAAGAATGAGAATGCGATAAGCCAAACGGAAAATCCTGCAATTTAATGCCGAAAATCGTAAAAAGAAAAAAAGAATAATAATAATATTAAGCTCGCTGCTTAATTGTGATTTACTTTGCGGGGCAGATGAGGGAATTATATATGTATATAACCATCGCTCGTTAAACTTCGAAGTTATTTCCGACAAAACAGAACAAAAACTTGCATTTGGAAAAACATACTTTAAACACATACTAAAATGCTAATACACATTTTATGAATTTACTGGATGATTACTAATTGAAGGGCTCAAAGAACATATTATATTTAAGTATACATGGTTTTCCTAATTATATATATCGCCTATTTGAATTATTTGGTATATGGTCTGAAATACTGTCAACATTTTTGTACCGCATTTGACTTGTTTTTAAACAAGGCCATTAATCATTTACCAGTTTATGAGTGCTGCTTTTCCGCAGTCGTTTTCCAGCGTTTTCCAGCAGAGTATCAGGTTTTCCACACACACGCCATCAATTATGATTGCAATTAAACGGAAAACAATTTTTCACAGAATCATCAGCAATCCGGTAAATGTTTGATTGGCGCAATGTTTATAAATAAATAAATTTCTTATAATTATAGTGGTAATTGTTCCTGATATGCAATTCGTCAGAGCCAAGTTCGTAAATCTAAAAACTAAACTCATTGTGATTTAAATACGGGAAACTAATTCCATAGCTGCCTCAGCATCAAATACGACCAGCTCTGGGGATAAATAAGGGGGGCGGAAAATTCAGAGGAAAAATGGGAAACTGTGAGCACTGCCAAGAGGCATTTTATGCTTATACTGCCTCCTGTCGCAAAGGTGTAAAACTTTGAACATCAAATGACATGCCGATTAAATTATTGTCCCTGGCTATGGACGCAGAGGTAGAGAGAGAGGGAGAGAGAGAGAGAGAGAGACAGCAGCACAATATAAGAGAGAAAGAGTTGAAGAGATATACTAGACGCAGACAGTGGAACTGACGCCATTTGGTTTTGGCCAATAATGAGGCTTTGGGTCACGACAAAATACGCTACGAGCATGATGAAAAATAAATAAGCTAAAATTACCATTCAGAGAATCAGAGCTAATAATTTGTCTATACTTAAAAAATAATGGAAATACTGTATAGGGATTATTTCTGCTTAAGGTTCTTTAATGAAGTATGTGCTTCATTAAAGAAGAAAGGATTTAATAATAAAACAAGACAGAACACTGTAAATTATATGTACACAAAAAAAGCATAAAAATCCACTAAAAAAACTATTCCACTGAATATAAAATATATTTGAGGAGCTCAAACTAGAGGAAAGTATATCTTTGGGGTTCGCAAAAGAGCGGCAAATCCATTCTTTAACTAGAGGAAAATTAGATTGAGGCCATGGACACGTGTGACCTGTGACCTGTGGCTCAGGGATGGTCTGAGAAAAATGAAGGCCACATGGTGGCATCAGTAGCCGTGGACACCATGTGCACAATAATAATCCCAATGAACGACAATGGCCAATCCCTTCACCTACGCCCCTGCCCATCCGCAAACTGCTGTAAGCTGATATTCCCATTTGCCCGAATCACGTTGACCCAATCTGGAAATTTGAACGGAAAAAAAAAACAGATTAACACTGGGTTATGACAAATTCAAGTAAATACTATATTCAGAAATTAAGGGAACATACAAACAAACAAATAGTTTGAAATATAATGGTACATAAATATATTCTAATACTCATTTGTAATATTTTACCTTTTGAGGGGACTTTCCTTAATTAATCTGTTAATATAGCCCCCCCAAAGAATTGTATAGGATATAAATCCCAGGTTACTTAAATATATAGAGGTAACTTCAGACGAGGCATAAAACTTGAAGTTAAAGCCCCGATTTGGCAAGGGGAGCAACGGGTGTGTTTTTATATTCCACATCTTGATTTTAGAGCCAATAATTTGATAACTTTTTAAATAAATAACAACCATTAAACCAAGTCAACCAGGTCAAAACTTTAACCAGAACTTCCACGCTCTTGGGTTCCTTTAATTTTAAGTAGCGGATTGAATTTCCTCTTTGAGGGTGCAGGAGAAGGGGCAGGAGCAGGAGCTGGAGCAGGTGGAGGAGCAGAAACAGGTGCAGGAGCAGTTGCAGGTGCAGTTGCAGGTGTCATAACAAGCAGTTTTCCATTGCCAGAAATCCGTCAAATAGAAATATCAAAACAAATTACATTTCGCCCGAACACAGAAATTGCAATCAACACACCGGAATTGCATATGAAATGGTGACCTTCCGCCATATTTTCCGCCTTCCCACGCTCAATGCACATTTTCCCCCATATATATTTTTCACATTTTCCCACACAGTTGTGGACTTTCTTTTTGTTTTTTTGTTCCCTTTTTCGCTCCATAGTTTTCCGTTGCAAATAGTTGGGCAGTTCAACAGGAACAAAAGCAGCAGCAACAGCCCCAGAAATGTTGCCACATTAATGTCAACGTTAAAACCAAAATTGCATTTACTCTTTACAACTTTTAATCTCCCACAAATCGCATTTCTACCAAAACAGGTAACAGCATCAAAAGCATAATTTTGTAATTCTCCAAACTTAAAACAAAAAAAAACAATTTTGAGCTTGCAACTGTTTTCAAAAGACTCGTAATAATCGTAATAATTCGAAATTTATCTGATAAAATAATTGCTAAATTTAAATATTCTTAAATACTTTTTTTATTTTCGTCAAATATCCTTAGTTGTTGCTGCGAATATATTTATATACATATATATTTCACCTTTAGAAAAGAGTGTATTTTCCCTTTTAGCAAAACACTCACAATCCCCTCCAATGCCTGGGTCAAAGGGCTTTTCACGACGGATTATAAATAGACGGACTTGGATGCAAAACCGTACTTTTCTATCTATAGAAGACGGATCCCGCATTCTCCTGAATGTATACTAATATTAAAAGTTAAAAATATTCAAATAAGTCCCTCGGCACAGAGATGAACCCCCCAACCCATGCTAACCATTATTCATTGGGAACGAAAATGTATCCATATATTTGGCCAAGGCGGAGAAGTTTTTGCGTTGAAGAATTTTCCACAAATTCCATTTGGTGTGTCGATGTTGGCGCTTAATTAAAAACGGGAGACGGGTGCTCCTAGAGAGCAGGGAGCTGGTGCCGGAGCTGGTGCTGGTGCTAGAATTCCCCAATCGAAACCAAAAAAGCGTTTTCTCCTTGGATTTCAGATAAAAGAATTTCACCCTAAAAAAACTTGGCCACCAAAGGGACCAGAAAGTTCGGGGCTTTTCTTCATATTTCCTCCTCGTATTTTCCGGTTTTCCGTGTTTTGTTTCTATTTGGTTTGACAACAGCAACAGCTGTTGCAGATGATATTCACCCTCTTGACCATTTCAACGTTGGTTGTTATTTAATGAGAGCGCATGAAAAATTAAATGAAAATGCTTTGCATGCGATGCGACAAGTGGCTGTGTGGAAAAGTGGACAAATACCGGTGAAACGGAAAGCCATTAGCACACACAACGCGGAAACGGAAATGGTGATGGGGATGGGTGGGGGTGGGGTTTCTGCTTAAAAAAAAAAAGAACCGGGTGGGAACATTTAGTTGCTCCTTTTAAATATGCAAATGGATACTCGAAAACTATTTCATTATTCGCACGCGGCCCACACGCGTCGCCTACTTTTCCTATTTCCTGGAAGACAAGATTATATTTATCTATATTTTTCCCCGTGTTTGTTTTTGTTATACCCTTGCAGAGGGTATTATAATTTTGACCAGAAGTTTGTAACGCAGTGAAGGAGACATTTCCGACCCTATTAAGTATATATATTCTTGATCAGCATCACCAGCCGAGTCGATCTAGCCATGTCCGTCTGTCTGTCTGTTGCTATGTAAACTAGTCCTCAGTCTTTGAGCTTTCGGGCTGAAACCTTGCACCGATCCCTTAATCTGTTGCAGGTAGTATATAAGTCGGAACGGCCGGAATCGGAACACTACATCACATAGCTGCCATAGGAACGATTGGGAAAAAGTGACATAAATTCGCCATTTTTTAGGATACCCAATTTATTATTTAGAAATCCATTTTTAATGACTATTTTAACGTATCCTGAAAGTTTCATCAAAATCGGACCACTACATCCTATAGCTGCCATAGGAACGATGGGAGAAAATGGGTCATTGAGCATAATTCTGGAATTTTTCAAGACAATGAATTTATTCTTGAGAAATACAGTTTTCACAGACATTAAAGCCGTTTTAGAAAATTAAGAACAAAAAATCCAATCACTATATCCTAATATAGGTGCCATACAATTGATCGCACAGTTTGAAGGCAACTGGTCTGCAAGGGTATTCTAAGTTTCGGGTACCGAAGCTAGCCTTCCTTTCTTGTTTTTTTTCTGTGCTTGGCCTAAGACACGCCCTCCTTAGTGTTATGTGCTGTTTACGATGCCATAAAAAAAAGGTAAAACGAAAGACGGGAGAAAAAAGGCAACAGAAGCACACAAATGATAGGGGGGAAAATGGTTGGAGGAAAATGGCAATGGAAATGGGGGAAGAAAACCGTTGGAAGGTACCCCAAACAATCCGATCTTGAGTGAACCCTGTATAAAATTTGATTATATAGGCACCGCCTTAATAGAGCATTTTTCACAAATTCCAAACAAGGTATCATAATAACAATTTATTTAAGTCTGCAACAATTTTATATTAACCATTTAAACACATATTAAAAAGTATGCTTGAATTATTGTGATAGTTTTTAAATTAAATGATTCCATGCTATCCCCAAGCTTTTCGAGAAACTTCTAACCCCTCAATTGCAACACCTATGCAGCTCTTTTATTTCTCCATGCCAACATGGATTTATGAAACGTCGCTCGACGACAACTAATCTTTTGGAGCTCTCATCTTTTGTTATCGAGGGCTTCCAGTCAAATTTTCAAACGGACGTCACTTACACAGACTTCAGTAAAGCATTCGAATGCGTTAATCACTCTCTTCTTTTAAAAAAGCTTGACAAAATGGGCTTCCCTGTATGCTTACTAAAATTGATCAGCAGTTACTTGAATAATAGAACTCAAAGGGTTCTTTTCAAGAGCTCACTTTCTGGTGAAATCCGTGTCACCTCGGGCGTCCCTCAAGTAGTCACCGTGGTCCTCTGCTGTTCACACTCTTCATTAACGACCTTCCATCGGTCGTGCCTAATTCTCGCGTACTAATGTACGCGGACGATGTCAAGATTTGTATTCAATATAATGATCCCTCTCGTCAATCGGTATTACAGGCCGATCTTGATAACTTACAGGCATGGTGTGTAATAAATTCCCTAAAACTAAATAGCTCTAAGTGAAAACTGATGACATTTTACCGTAAAGAGCGTCAGTTTGCTGCTTACTCTCTAGATGGAGTCTTTCTTGATAGAATCACGCGTGTTGATGATCTTGGCATCATACTTGATGCCAAATTAAAATTTACTGACCACATTTCATGCATGGTAAATAAGGCCATGGGTGTGTTAGGCTTTATAAAAAGGTGGTCAAAAGAATTTAATGACCCCTACGTGACTAAGACTTTGTACATCTCGCTTGTCCGGCCAATTCTTGAGTACGGATCATGTGTCTGGAGTCCTCAGTATGGAGTATGGAGTTCAGCAAGACCAAATTGAATCCGTGCAAAAAAGATTCCTTATTTTCGCACTTAGAGGCCTCAACTGGGAACCAAACTTTCAACTTCCC
Organism: Drosophila setifemur; assembly: GCA_021224005.1. NCBI lineage: Eukaryota > Metazoa > Arthropoda > Insecta > Diptera > Drosophilidae > Drosophila > Drosophila setifemur. Next base: position 144,094 of record JAJJHY010002996.1, read on the forward strand.
TCTTACTCCAGCAGACTGATTCTTCTAAACCTACCCACACTTACTAATCGTAGAACCATGCTTGGTGTAGTTTTCATCCTCAAACTAATACACAATGAGGTTGATAGTTCTGCCTTGTTAGAACGCATCAACTTTAATGTGCCCCGTAGACTTACAAGAAATTTTATCCCACTAGCTTTAAACCATAGTAGTTTGAATTATGTCCTGCATGAGCCCTTTCGAGTACTTTGCTCAGATTATAACGAAGTGCACCAACTAACGTCCGATTTTTCTTCTATTAACGACTTCACGCATATTAAGTCCCTAATTCTTACCTACCTTACTCACCACAATTCTATGTAGTCTTCCTCGAAATCTTTTAACTATTTTCCCTGCATGCTCGGTCCTATCTTCGCGATCGAGCCGTACGTTATGCGGCTGCGCCCCTCGGTCGGTTGGGCGGGAGGTGGGTTGCAACACGTGCAACGGGATTCGCGAAAAAAAAAAAAAAAAAATATTCACAATTTATTTCTATATATTTTCTGATTACATTCATATTCATATACACAATTAAATTAATTCAATAACAAGAAAGCTTGTTTGGCAGCTATAGGATATAGTGGCTTGTACATGAAGTATATTGTCCAAGAACGAATTAATTATATTAATAAACACCATTGTCTCCCTTCGTTCCTATTTGATGTAGTACTCCGGTTCTGGTCAAAATTATAATACCCTCTGCAAGGGTATACAAATATGGAATTTGGAACAAAAATATTAATTTTGAGATTTAAATGAATATGAATAAAGAACATGGCTTGAGCAATGGCATACAAATATAAGAGATTAATATAATACCGATCAGACTAATCAATTTTCTGAACATCTGAACATTGAAAGCCCCTCCCCTTGACCCCTTGACCCCTTGTCCCCGATGATGGCTGTAACTCGCTTTTTAATGTTTACCCAAAGGACGGTCTGACATTGAATAGAGCGAAAGCCAGTGTTCGATACAAGCTGCAAAAAAAAGAAAAAGAAAACATCTTCGGCCCACACAGACAGACAAGGAAAAAAAAGGTGGAGGAGGTAGAGGAGAAGGAGGAGTCCCCGAACATTCCACATTCCACATGAACACCATCGACATCATCGACAAGCTGAGCTCTGTGAAATGTGTGACCAATAAGCCGCCTAGGCCGGGTCGTAACCGTAAATGAAACCCGGCTCAAATCATGTCAACTTAGGCCAGGCCACCAATGCGAAAACTGTCCGCATGTTTTGATACCCAGCAAACGAGGTATATCAGTTTCTAATGCCGAACCTTGGGCACTTGTCTCTCAATTTGAATGGTATCCAGCTCTTTTCCCTCTTATAAGTCGGGCTTTGAATCTTAATTGTATTCCAATTAAAAAACCATACGAATTTTATTCAATAGTTTTCCAAGAAAAAAAGGTATCTTAAATTAGATAATTTTTTACTTTGAATCGTTTTTTATAGTTTTTAATTTTTTTCTCCTAATAAGTAATATGAACTGTATTTCTATTCTAATTAAAAAATCATACGAATAATATTATGAAGGTTTCTAAGCTTGAACATTTTACAAATATGTCTTAGTTTAGATGGAAAATATAACCAATATAATTACATTAATTGATTTTCTTGGGAAATCCAGGAAACTAGTTATATTTTCAATGCCCAAATATAAAAACTACTTTGCAGTGGCTTTTTTTACTCGTATTACTCGTATCTATACTTCCAAAGCCCAAAGTCCAAATAGAAAACCATTTCTTTTGGCTTAAGTCTTTGAGTCAATCTTTAATAGGTATGCGAAGCTTCGACTCCCCCAAGAAGGCGTTTTTCTAATAGTTTTCAATCCTTTTCTCCCGCCCCCATCCTTGAAGTTTTCCTCCCCCCAGGTCGCATATTTGCACAGGAAACGGAAAACGGAAACTGTTCTGTTCTGTCCTGTCTGGATGTATCCTGAAGTACGCAGTTGGGCGTTGGTATTGGGATTGGGATGGGGATTGGGATTGGGGGAACTCGATGGAGGAGGCCATGCTACTTGTGTCGAAAATTATTTGCCCGGTAAAAGGTCGCGAATTCTTTTTGATTTTTGCATCATGGTTGTGATTTTTTTTAGCCGTGATTTCCCCTGTTTTCCAACTGTTTTTAGTATTTGGATAAATATGTTCAAGTCCACTGACTTAATCATACCATTTCGTATTCTTATTCCCCTCTATTTTTCAAGGTTCTAAATGATTTGATTTGATTTGAACTCGAACTCAAAGTTGAACTCAAAGCATTAAAAAAGTGAATGATGACTGCAAACTAAAGTAAAAAATTTAAATTAAACTAACATAGTTTGAGAGGGTAGTTCCATGTAATTTAAGTTTTCGTTTATTATTTAATCTTACTTACTATTTATGTTGTTTGAGTAATTTAAAACTCGAACTTTGCACTTCCTCTCTGTTCTTTTAATTTACTATACTTTAATATAAACTTTCAACTTATATTGACAAGACATTTAACCCAAAAATATTTGTCCTCCGACGTTTATTCCGCAATTATTCCGAAGAAGAAATCCGATAGTGTATTCAGCTGGCCACGGTCTTAACAAAATAACTGGGGAGAAAAATGTAACCGAAGTAAATAAACGCTACTGAGATTGTTCATATATAATAAGTATGCTTTTGGTTTTTTTCATCCAGTTTCTGTTGGTTCAGTTCCGATTATATTTTTTATTGGTAGCACAAAGGGCTCATTGGCTTTTACTTCTGTTATCTGTGTTGGTTTTTGTTTTTGTTTTGTTTTATTTTTCGAGGAATCGAATGACCCCATATCCAGGTCATATTGGTCATTGCAGGGCCATAATAATGATAACGTGTCCCGAATGTAGCAAAAATTAAACATTGACTGCGGCCGGGGAAAGTCTGCTGTAAGCCACAAATACAATTGTTCTATAAATCCAGTAATGCCATATAATATATGTACATATATATATATGGTTATATTGGGGAGCCTTATTAAAAAGCTTTTAGCCTTCGCCAAAACAAAAGACAAGGCAACCGTCGATGCCTCTCCTGTAATTTTCCAATGAAAGGAAGTGTGAAATTGTGCCCTTATTCATTATATATATGTATATATATTCATTATATCTATGTATATATACAAGGCCTATATATGTATGTACGAGTATAGCTGGCCATTTGGACTAGACCAGGAAGAAGCCTCCTTTTGGCCTCGTCTCGGTTATTGTAAAATTGAAATTGAAAACAAACACACTTTGCCACACGGCACAGTGGAACAAAACACAGGGGAACAAACAAAAAATGTTCATAGATATTTTATTGCAATTATGGGTTTTTGAATGTTCAAAAACATAAATTTCTTTTTTTTAAACCAGGTCGATAAAAAAATATCTTTTTCGTTTCACCAAACAGTATTTTGTAAATAAATTATTTATAAATTGAAAGTGATCCAATAAAGTAACCAATAAAATTTGCAAATATTTTAGTATTGTTTCTGTATACATTAATTTTTATTTTGCCCTTTTAAAGACTTTCTATTATTAAAATTTAACTGTTGAGAAATACAAAATAGTATTCATAAAAAAACAGATAGTCAGAGCATACAATTGGATGTAACTTAATTAAAAACAACATTTGTTTTAAATAATTAACTAAATTCCACTACAAATATAACAATGAAATTGTGACTATCGTAAATTTGTATTTTCCTTTACAAAATAATAACAAGTACATTCGAAAAGCTGTAGGTTGATGACTTTTCGGCCACTGTGCCGAATTAAGTTTAACCAAAAAGACAGATGAGCCAGAGAGCTAGCGAAAATGAGGGGCACGGAGGGGCATGGAGGGGCATGGAGGGGCGGTTGCCAGGGGTGTGGATTTTTTTTTTGGGAGGGGGAGAGGGTGTGGTTCAAAATGGGGAGGGGTTGGCGGAAGCTGGCTACGCATTGTTGCCTGGGCTGCCAAGAAAATAACGCCCCTAGCCGACTTTTGACTTGTGTTTTTACAGCAGCTCTGAGTGCTAGTGTGTGGGTGTAATGCTACCCCCTTCTCCCCTCCCCCCTTTCTCTTAGTTTCTCATAGGCTCCATCCTCAGTTTTCCACCATTTTCTAGTGCGTCGGAAAATGTATAGTACATGCGTTGACAAGTTGAGCGGCCGGCCAGGAAACTCGCAGAGGTGGAAACACTCAGCTGGTGGTAGCCCCTGCTGTGTCTCCACACATTTGTGTGTACATCCAGGGGCGTATGCTGGAGGGGGTTGCTGGTTGCCAAGGCAACACCCCTGTTACGCCTTCGGAAATAATTAAATAACATTCCACGTCGCCCCATGCTGGCCAATTAGAATCATGTAAAAAATTGTTTTCAACATTTGTAGCTCCTGGAAAATCCGCTTCTGTGTGTGATCTTGAAGCCTAAACACATACCAGAAACCAGAATTTGCTCCATAAACACACACACACATGCACAGAAGGAAATGGGGGAACCGCAACAAAGGACATTCCACTATCCTAGCAAAATAGTTTCGGGTTTCATACTACACATAATTTCAAGTGTAAATTGGGTTTGAAACTGGTGAAATTCGATGAAAGGAAACTTGGGATAAAACAAAAAGGTGATGAAATTGAAAAGAATCAAAATTAAAGTATTCAAATAAAAATACAGGTTACATATTTTTAACATTTATTTAAATTAACATCTATTTAACGGATATGAAAAAAGATAACCTTGACAATAGACAGATTTGAAATGTGGTCAGCAAACAAAAATACTACAATTAAATTAATTTTTGTGCTTTTAACAATTATTTATGCCTACTTACATATTTAAATTAATGTCAAACTCATATCAAAATTGAAATGTTAACATACGAATAAAAACTACATATTAAAACTGAATTAATTTAATTGTTTTTAACACTTATTTATCTCTTTTTCAAAAATGACTCAATATTTTAAGCAAGCGTCCAACATTTAATTCCAAAAACCCAAAACCACCGAAATTTGCAGAAAAGTTTTGTGTCACCCCAAAAAGTTTAGGGCACTCAGATTCAACCCCTTCAACATAATCGAAAGTTCAATCAGCGTGATTGTGAATCAACCCTTGACCCCTTTTTCTCCATCGCCCCGACTGATCTGTGTGGACAATATGGACAACGTGTCGTATGCGTAATCTCAAAACACAATGCATTTCGTGGGCGACATCAATGTGGCCACAAAATTGTGTGGCTCCAAAGTTAGGGCCAAGAGCAGACAATGCACTGCAGATACAGAGATAGCGAAAAGAGGTGACAACTAATAGCCAAAAATAATATAAATAAACAAAAATAATATAGAGAAATCGAGCACTATCAAAAGGAGAATAATATGTATATATTTTCAAAGGGCCAATTTGATGGATAATAACCATGGCCAATAAAACCGCTTTATTTTATTTTATTTGATTCCTCAATATCGCATATACTTTAAGCAAATTATTTTTTATATAGATTTAGATTTAGATTTAATAGAGCCTGAGAAAGTGTTCACATTTTTTTACTTAACCAAAATAAAGAAATTGCATTTTCCGAGTAAAAAAAAAACACCGAATGGCCCACCAAAATTGAGTGTAATTCTTTTTTTCTCCGCGTGGAAAGGAAAAGGTCTCCAGGCCCCTCTTTCCATTTTGGCCTCCGTTTGTTTGTTATTTCCGCTGGCCAGTCGCCCGAGAGCAATAGCTCCTGCCTCCGGACCACAAAACCGCTGTCCTGCCCCCTTTTCCCATTTCCCCGACTTCCGAGGGACTTTCGGCCCCGGATCGTCGTTGCCATTTCATTTGTAACGAACATTTAAGTGGGCAGACAAAAAAAACTTTTCCAATATACAAGCCCCCCTTTTCCCCCCTTCCCCTCAACAGGTAACCGCAAAACTGTCAGCAGACCGCAGGAATCTTCAACATCCCCGCCCCCTCCCCCTAACAAAAATCGTAGTTGTTCGGCAAAGTTTTCCCTGTTTTTCTCGTGTCCGTTGCAATTGATTGAGTGTTTACAGCCCCATTCAGGATTTAAACGAAAGTTAGCGGTGGTATCTCGCCTGGTTTCGATTTTCCGTTTTTCACTTTTCCGTTTTTCGCTTTTCTTTTGATTTTCCATTTTGACAGTTTGGCTGCAAATCGAGGCGACAATCGAATAAAATCGAACATGATTTGGAAGTTTATGGCTAATTAATTGTGTATTTCCTTAAAGAAATATTCTGACTAAAAAAAATATTTTAAATTAAAACAAACAAGAAGTGAATATAGAATATATAGCAGGGGAAATACAAAAATATTTTGTTTACCAATTTATGGAATAATTAAAATATTTACTAATAACCAAGTACAAAATAAACCTATACATGTTTTTTTTTTAAGCCAGAATATATAATTAGATCTATTATTGAATTAAGCCAACCTTTTTGATCCTTTTGGGATAGTCTTTAGAAAATAGAGAATCTTTCCCTGCAAATATGCTCGCCCTGTGACTTTTGACATTTGTGGAAAACGTTAATTTCGCAATTTCTAGTCCTCGCACCTGGAAAATAGATCCGCAAGAATACATTTTTGAAGACATGAGCTATCTGTGTATTTTGTGGTGGCATTTTGTAATCAAAACTCGTTGCAGGTTTTCGTCTTGTCGTCGCCCTTATTTTTCGTCGGTCATCTAGATTCCACATTCCGTGGATGCAACAAAGTAAAAGGCAGAATAAGAAGCAGCACAGACGAGGCTAAATTAAAATGCAAGTCAAATATAAGCTGCATGTGATGCCTTGGACTTTTCAGGACATGCTCAGGACTGACTGGCTGACAGAAAGGACACTCCATGGAAGCCAAGGAATTTCCCCACTGCATTTTGAAATGCATTTAAAAATAGAACTCTTCCTCGGAGACATTTTATCGAGCGATTCAAATGCCCCCAGATACCCAAGTTTCCTATTTCTATTCCTATTCTCATTCAGCTGAAGAGCGCAAAATCATTTGAAAAGTTTAAACAATATTTCGTTTAAGCCATGAAGCCAAGCAAATGTGGCCATATTTGTTGACAAATATTATTTCCTCAGTTTCGGGGGATCTTTTCCAGGGGTGTACAAAAAAATATATATATAAATTATAATTTTGAAACAGTAAACACCGAAAAGTAGGTACTCGCTTATAAATTACAAAAATAACAAAGAAGCTGTGACAACTATCATAAGTATATTTTAATTATATTCAATACTATCCTCCAAATCAAAATTCACGCCAATATTTGCAATCGAAATCCCCTTTCCCCATTTTCGATTAACCGAATTGCAACCAATTGAAATGCAGCCCAATAAACGAAATCGTTTTTATGAATCCCACTGGCCACTCAATATGGCCAAAAGAGAGAAAAAAGATTGCCTTGGCTGACCAAGCACAGAGAAGGAGCAGGAGCAGGAGCTGGACTTTCTTCCATGTCCTTTCATCCTTCGTTTCACGCACGACTGAGCACACACGATAGCCCTGGCAGTGCGGGAGGCAACCCTGGCGGAAACTTTGATTTTTGCCGCCTTTGCCCCCAGCAGCAGCAACTTTTCCGATTTTGTTTGTGCGAGCGAAAGTGACTTTTCCTCAAAGTTGGGTTGGGTTAGGGGTGGATAAGGATAGGGATACGGATAAGGATGGGGGACACGTTCTCATCGCCTCGAGCTCGAACTTTTTGGGCGGCAAGTGCTTAACTTGCCGGATACAAAAATGCCAACTAGCTCTTCAGAACTTCATAGGTACAAGTATTTCATAATGCACTTGGAGCTTAAAGCGTATTTTTTTGGGATAATTATTTAATTAGAAAGAAAGTTTATTATATGCTTAGAACATTCACAAAACAATTTCTTTTAATTCAAATATAACAATAATATATAATTTATTATATAACTGTTCTGAATCCGAATACTCTTCAAATTGTAACAAAAAGACATCCTTTAAAAATGAGTGCGAATTATTTTTCTTTCTTTTTTACAATCGATAAATTATATATAATATGTGGAGTTTAAATATAGTATAAATTCAAATTTTAATGTATGTTCTATTTACCATTGATTTATTTTGTTATAATGTCAAAAATAACGATATAGTTTGATTAATTTTTCAAATAATGAACTTCTCTCAAATATTGATTAAGACTACAATTATTTAGAACTGAAAATTATTTTAAGTTATAATTAAAAAAGTATTAATTGTATTAATAGCTTTGTTTGGTGGCAGAAACGTTGAAAGAGGGAAGAAACCAACTTCTAGGACTCTTTATCATAACAATTAGGCAGAGTGGCCTGCGAATTTGTGCACTTTTTTAGGAGGTATCGCCCATGGTAGAATGGCCCTTTAAGGATGGACCTTAATCCCGCCCACTTTCCGGGTGTATTCCGCCCACTTCTGGCCATGTGTACGCGGGTGATTGAGCCACGCTTTAGCCAATTAGGAAATTACTTGTGTAAAGTGTTTGCCACAACAACAACAACAGCGGCCCAAATACAAGCACAGGAACTTTCCACTGGGGCAACTACAACGAATTTCCCGGGCTTAAAGTTTAACGAACGATCATTAGCGATATTGGAGGATATTCGAGGGTTGTTCCAATCAATCACCAAAAGTCGCGGAGAGAAATCAATACAAGTCCTTCAAACTTTCCATCAGTTGAAAACTGAAAACTATAACTGAAAACAAATAAGAAGAGGAAAGGAGCCCGATCGTTCGAATCCCGATATCCGTCCCCCTTCATTTTTCAAAATGAAAACTCTATTAAAATACGTGACGCAAAGTTAATTAAAATAAATAAACATTGTAGTAATAATAATAAACGGATTCTTAATGATTTTCCAATTACCATATTAATACCATCTTTCTATTGAAAAAACAAGTAAGAACGTTACAGTCGAGTTTCCCGACTATATATATATATATATTCACACCGAGTCCGGTCTGGGATTCGAACCCAAGATCTTCGCGTTTTAAGCCGAACGTAGTAACCATTCGACAAACCCAAACTTTTTGAACCGGCAGCTAATACAGTATAAATTTATTGAAGGCGCACATTCATACATATGTATATGAAGGTAGTGGCAGCTCAGCTGCAGCGGCACTTCCGAGAAAAATCATGCGATTTACCTTTTGTTTGCGCAAATAAACAGATTTTTTGTGTTTAGCGCCTGTAAACTTTAGGTATTTATTGTGCGCTTTCTAATTAACCAATATTAATGAAATTTTCAGGATCGGTAAAAATCAATGCTCCAATTGCATGAGTATTTTAAAAAAAAAAATTTTAGCTTGAAAATTGTCCAGTGCAGGGCAGTGCAAAAATTCAAATACCAATTGCGGGGGCGGTGGGCGTGGCGCCGACTTAAAAAAAATAAACTCTAATTGCATTAGTATTAGGAGAATCTACACTGGTAATACGGTTCCTCTAGCTCTTACAGTTGCTGAGATCCGTGTGTTTTGGGGAAAATGTGGTCTATATTCAACATCGATATCCTGAAACAAACAAACAACTGCAGACAGGTAAATTTTAAAGGGCTTGCACAGGCAGTCATAAAAACAGGCAGGAATTGGCTAAAAAATGAATCATATTTACAGATTAAACACTCATTATAAATGAAGCATTCCAATGACAATCAATGGTTAAGCCTATGAATATCTGTAAGTAAGGGAGTTAGTTTAGTTTGTCCTACGTATATCATGTTTTTAAATTAAAGTACATCTTTTTGATAATTTATTTAATATTTGTTCAACTATTAACAAATAAATGGAATGGGACTGTTTACCTGTTTGCAAGCTCCCAAATAATATTTTTCTTTTGCATCTTTTTTGGGACTTTTCTTTTCGGAAAATCTGAAACGTTTATCGACCTATTTTTCCTATTCGTCGCACATTTTTCCTGCTCTGCCACTCTTTAATGGACTGAAAAAACATATTTGTTTGCCCAAAGAAAACAAACAGGCAAACAAGACACAAGCACATTTTGTGACTCATGGGACCGCAAAAACTTTTTTGTGCGTTGTTGCTCATCCGCCCCGTTGCCACTGATTTTACCAACTTTAAAATCTCTAGTTGTTTGTGTTTTTTCGGGCTGTTTTGATTTTGTTCAGTTTTTGTTTTCCTTTTAGATGGTTTTATTTCAGTGCATTTTCAACATTTTTTTTTGGGGCTATCTTTTTGCGCCTCTGCACCGTGATAGTTAATTAATTATTAATATTTAATTTACAACAGATGTTCGGAGCTGGCATCTGATTTTATATGAAATTATTCTCCTTAAGGCCCTGCCTGTTGGCTTTCGGGTTGGCTGACTTTTATGATTCGCACTTGGCCCATAAAAAGGCAATTAGATTGAACGCAGGGTTCATATGCCACATGCCACATGTACAGTGAAGCCCATGGCTTGTTCCATCTTCTAATTGAAATAATCAGCAGAAAGGGAATTTAATCAGCGTTAATTGTGAGTTTCAGTTTGAATTCGAACCTCAATTGCGAGTTTGAGGGAATTTGCATTTGCGCCATCGTCGGCTCGAACATGCGATTCACGATTCCATTGTGCAGCTGCATTCCGTGGCAAACTGGCATGACAACGCTGCGTATACGCAATCTAGCACCAAGCGCCAAGTAAGCCAGCACCAGCAGACAACTGACTGACTGATGGAAGAATGGAGTTGATTGAAAATTACTTAAATGGTTTATAAACAATCCAATCCATGAACGAACTGTCGAATCGATTTTCGGGGGAAGAACAGTTTAAGGACTCATAACAAATATGACAAGAAAAAAGTAACAATTAAAAGATTTTTTTGGACTTATTAAGTATTCGATGATGATTAATGATTAAAAGTTAATATTAATTGAAATTATAGGGTCTCTATTTATGCGAAGCTTAAGTGGTTAATGGTTCGACTGAAAAGACATAATTGTAGGATTCCCATTTCCATTCTGATTCCCATTGGATGGACAATAAGTAGAGAGGCCCATTCCGCAAATGTTCATCTTACATATCACTCATAATAGAAGCAAACATAAATAATGAGCCCATCGTTTAATCTTCTATGAAGAAACTCCTTCTTTTTGTGTTTTGCTCGCTTAATAATATGTTAATTGACAGCTTAAGCCAACTGTTTGCGCTGGGTGCGTGCCATTTGAGTTTCTGTTTGTGTTTTGGTTTCAGATTCAGACGCGACATAACAGCACATATGTATGTCTCCTCCATTACTGTGTCTTGTTTTTTCCCTTTCCTACCATTTCGGCCATAAATAGTTAGGCAGCACCCGAGCCGGAGAAAAATAAGCACAGAAACAAGTGTTATCCTTCAGCTCACGTGGCGTATGCGCAATGTTCTCCATGTCCATGATTTCGGCATCGATGTTGTTTATTAAAGTATGCAAATTTGATGTTGTTCAGCTATAGCCATTATGAATTTAATTAGTTTTGCATAATTTTACGTGGTCCATTGGACAGTTTCATCGAATAGCAATTATTGGTGGTGTGTAGGAATTTTGAATATGTGTCAATTTGAATTTATTTCAAAGGACTAAAATTGTTAAAGTTGTTAAAAACAAGAAAGGAAGGCTAGCTTCGGTACCCGAAGCTTAGAATACCCTTGCAGACCAGTTGCCTTTAAACTGTTCCATCGATTGTATGGCAGCTTTAGGATATAGTGATCCGATCTTTGGTTTTAAAATTTCTAAAAAGGCTTTAATGTCTATGAAAACTGTTTTTCTCAAGAATGAATTAATTGTCTTAAGAAATACCAGAGTTATGCTCAATGACCCATTTTCTCCTATCGTTCCTATGGCAGCTATAGGATATAGTGGTCCGATTTTAATGAAACTTTCAGGATATGTCAAAAATTGCTATTAAATAGAGTTTACCAAAAAATAAATAAATTATCTTGAAAAATGACGAAATTATGGCACTTTTTCCCAATCGTTCCTATGGCAGCTATGTGATGTAGTGTTCCGATTTATATACTACCTGCAACAGATTGAAGGGTTGGTGCAAAGTTTCAGCCCGATAGCTTTAAAACTGAGGGACTAGTTTACATAGCAACCGACAGACGGACAGACGGACAGACAGACGGACAGACGGACATGGCTAGATCGACTCGGCTGGTGGTGCTGATCAAGAATATATATACTTTATAGGGTCGGAAATGTCTCCTTCACTGCGTTGCAAACTTCTGGTCAAAATTGTAATACCCTCTGCAAGGGTATAAAAACCAGTTATATTTATTCCCTAAATGATACAAAAGTGTTCGGCATTCCACCGAAAATGTAATAATATTTAGAAATTGACTACTTTTCAATATTGGGCTAATCTATATATATAGAAATCTCCTCCTGATCGACTGACTCATTAATCTCCATTAAGGGTCAGGACTAAAAATTCAAGAAAAATATTCCAAGTTCCTCTAGTGGTGTTAGAATCACTGGGAACACTTTAGTCCATACACATTCCATCAATGCTAATTATAGTCCACCTACACTTCAGATTTTTGTCTGGGGGTTGGGCAAAACCACTAGTATTTATATACATATATATTTAATCCACGTATTTAAATACATTAATTCCAATATTGAATTGGAACTCACCTTAAAATAACTACAAACCAATTAAAAAACAATTACAAACAAAAACCTTTAATATGTTTAAGGAACAAATAAAACATGAAAGAGGCTAGCTCCTGTTGCTTTTAAGCTTAAAAATTGCTATTTATCGATGTCCTCTGAATAACTATAATTTAAAGAAATGTTCCCCGATTTAGTCCTCTAAAAAAAAATAACACTCAACCAAACAGCCGCACATCTCCGGACCCGACTGTCATTGCATTATCGCGATATAAATTTAGATTTATTAGCCACGTATCTGTATCTCGGCATCTCTGTGCTCGCATCTGTATCTGTATGTGTATCTGTAATATTTATAACAAGACTTCAATTTGTCTCTCTCTTGCAGGCAGGCGGATAAATAACCCGGGACAGAAATCATGCAAATCATGCGGTGGGCGTGGTCGTGGGCGAAATGTGAACAGCCAAACAATTGATGATTGAGCGAAAAAGCATCGATAGAGATAGAGTGGGACGAACACCTCCATCTCCACCGACACAAATACCCGGATTCATCTGTGCAGCGGAGGTATAGAACAAATCGATCCAAAGATGGCCAGCCATCGGTGGCCAGCGGTGGCTCTATTGTTGGCCATGCTAATTAGTAGCTGGCCCAAAGCCTCTTTGGCCGCAACCAGCCAAAATGGCAATGGCGATGGAAACGGTGCAAACCACAGTAAAAACTACAATGACGATGCAAATGGGAATGCCAGTGGCAGTGGAAATAACTTTCCCTTCACCTCCGACCACAATGCCAACGACTCGATGGAGTACGATCCGGAGAGCGTGGCCCTCGAGCGAATTGTGTCCACGATAGTGCCGCTCTTCTTCGGAATCATAGGATTTGCCGGGCTCCTCGGCAACGGGCTGGTCATACTGGGTGAGTGCACTGACGAAAAAAATAAGTTCAAATTCGAATTCAGAGGTAAAAAGAGATAGGTGTACATATGCAAAAAGTATTTGAAATGATGGGCGATGGACGATCGTTAAGATTGCAATCCTGCGAGCATTGCAGAATTTTTTATGGCCCAGCGGGAATATCTGCAGCTCCAGTGGATTCTAATTACGAATAATAATAGAGTTTAACACTCTAACATTAATGAATAATCGATGAATGAATTGTTTTGTGCGAAATAGGAATCTACAAGATCTATAACACAGAAAAGTTATAATTTGATTAAGGGAAAGTTCCTTCATTCGATGATTGATGTTAGATACTATGATCATTAAGCTATTTGAATACGTTCGTAATTTCTTTATAAAATTCAATTTCAACAACGAACTAGAGTTGAGGCCTTCAGATCATTCAGAAGATCTATATCATATTGTAATTATTGGAAAACACTAGTTTTGGAACACACATTTTATTTTCCCAGAATTTCCAAACGAATCTAATTTATTTTAAGCAAGGGATATTTTCCATTTTCTTTAATTTTAAAGGTAAACAATTGAATTATTTTGCTGCCCCGGAAACTTGGCCCTGAAAAAAAGAACAAAGTGGGCCTAACAAAGGGCTTGGTAATTTCATCTCAGAATCTCTGAGTCTCAGAATCTCAGAGAGAATCTTGAAAGAAAGGGCTGTGAGGTTATTTGTGTGCTCTATCAACTGCACTGCAGACTGAATCTCAACAGGCGAACTCGTTTTACATGCATTATTTTTTTCTGGTTTTCCATGTGGTTGTTGTTGTTGTGATTGTTGTTGTTCCTTGTGGCAACCTTGGTGCGAAAGTCTCGGAAGCCATCTTACCTCACCTAGATTGTGGGTGTGGATGTGGGTGTGCACTATAGATGCCCAAAGAAAGAGCATCAAAGAACGAATCGATAAATACATATATCGCCAAAATGTGGGTTCGTTATTTATATACAATATCTGAGAAATGATAGAAGAAGCAATACAAAATTGATAAATATTATTTGATTTTTTTGTTGTATTAGTTTTGTAACTACAACCAAAATAATTCAATAGCTTTTGGCTACCAAAACTCAAAACCATTTGAACTTGACTTAATAATTGAATATGCAATAATTTGATAAGTAAGACTCTGTCGAAATATATATCCAATATCGGTCAGTTGTCGTAGTATTTATGCCATCCCAAGGCCACGCCCACTTTGCACCAGTGCTACTGTGGCATCTGCAAAAATAGGGAAACAAGCTCAAACACCTCAGTGAAAGGCTAAAAATAGGAAAAACATGGAAATAAAAAAAACCATGGGCACCTGCAGGGGTAGCGGTGAAACTAAACCCTTGACGTCAGGCAACGAGACTATAGCTTTTTTTCACCTTCCCTTTTTCACACCTTTAAGCGTCGGTTCAAGTCCTTCTATTCAGTTCAGGGGTAAAAAACCATGAATTTTAATATTCTTGAAATACTTGTTGGAGGTAAAAAAAATCGAATTGTGAAGTCATTGAAATCCTGTTAAGTTAATTGATGATACCCAAATAGGTAATAAATATTTCCGCTAAAGGGTATAGTGTATTCGATCCTATAAAATATAAATCAATAGCCTCTTAAAAAGAGGCAGAGGTAGGGGATGCCACCTTGAGAAACATTAAAAACCAAATACAAAATATTAAGTTTTAGGTTTAATTAAGTTTTTAATCTTTCATTCATAGCCTCAATATTTATTTTGTTTATTTAATTTAAGATTTTAAGTTTAGATTTGAAATGAACCACGCTTATTCCGATTGTGTTTAAGCTGGAATAGAATCCCAGAATCTGGAAAAAACAGCCGAACTCCTTGAAAAGTTATCCAAGAAACAAATGAGGAGGCCAAAGTGCAAGGCCCCGCCCACTTCCCCTCCTTTTCCGAGTAGAGAAAAGTGTTTTTCATGTCGGTTTCCTCTCGATTTCCATTCTCGGCGCTGTCAGGACGAGGGAAAAGTTTTATTAAAGTCGCAAGTGGCATCCTATTGCCTGCCACACACCACCCACGACATTTCCCCGCCTCGATTTTCCATTTTCCTTGCCACTTTGTCAGCTGCGTTGGCGGCATTATGATAAATGATTTGTAAATGAACGTGTGGATTTTATGGCAAATTATGAAAGCAAAAATTGGAGACACTCGAAGATACTTCCTAGTTGGTCGAGAGCTGCTTTAAGCAGCAGTAAATATCAATATCCTGGAATCGCCTCAGATACTCAGATACTTACCTAAAAATCTGTGGAGCTAAAAACCTTACTTTCTGCACATTGATTTGTCTGATTAATATTGGTTAATTTAAAATGGAATTCAACATTTTTCAACAAAACTAATTAGAAATATTCCATATATTTGTATATTTTTTAAATGTAGTTTATAATTATGTGGCTTGATGTAATATATTTACTAAAATATTGAGGACTGATCTAATAAATATTAAACCACTAAGAAATGCTTTTAGGTAATAATAGTACACCTATCAGATTAATTCAATTACTTTAATTTCAAATATTATTACATTACTATTATTTTTACTATATTTTGTATATATTAGCTATGATTTTCTTATAACTTTCCCCTGATACATTCCCCTATTTTTAAATGTAAGCTGACAAGATTTCGATGTCTTCGGGGAAAGTTGCAAGTATTCCCCGATAGATAATTTATCAAAATGTTCGGCTTTAAGGCTTAAAAAAAAAAGGATACCCACTGCAGACATAATCGTTGTCCTGATCGCATATAATATATAGCCACGAAGGTGTGCATTTGATGGCAGATAAGTGGATAAGTGGATATTTACACACCGGACACTTTGATAGATGAAGGCCTTCTGCTTGGGCGGGCATTAAATCGGTAATTTTAATATTGTTTTTGCCAGATTTCGCACTTATAGTAAACTATTGCGATACGAGGTGCCCCACCACAGTTGGTAATCCGACAGGCGGCAATTGGCCAGAGCAAACAAACATTCCGCAAAATGTATGCATAAGTTTTCGCAAACCTGTCAACAGCAATTTGTGTAAATCTGCCATCGGAACAACCAGAATACAAAATACAGAATACAGAATACAAAACACGACGAACACGAACCCTGTTTAATTATAATTTATGTTCCAAGAATATATTTCGACCGCATTGTCACTTCCACATCCAGAGCTATAATCTAACTGCAGAAGTATCAAAAAGTAACAGATATAGAACAGAGATATCCCCTATCCCCCAAAGCCACCTCGGACCACCGGCCAATTCTGTTATAAAATTGTAATTGGCCAGACGAACAGGAACGTGACGCAGTCCCCCAAAGCATAATCCTTTCGCTCTCCTTCCTTTTCATAGCCTGCACGAGTTGCGGACGAGGGTAATATACATTAACTATATACTCAAGTATTTGAGTTTCAAAAATAATTTAAAAAAAATGAACTTGAACTTGTGAAAATGTTCTGAAGAATTTTGTTATTGCAAATTGTTTTTAAAGTTTATTTATATTTTAATACTAATATTTAATAATATAATAATAATAAAAAAATAGATCTAAATTCTCGTATATGGAGAATCTGATTGTTACATTTTTTGTTTTAAGTTAAGGATGATACAATTTGAGCTTTATACTTTATACTTTAGTATTTTCGTTAATTTTAACAAATTTTAAATATATAAATGTCATTAAAGTGATTTATATATGTCACCATTTTAGATATACAAAAATTATCCGTCATTCGTTAATTAATTTATACTGCGATAAATGTTTGTGCGTGATATAATTTCAATAAAATTCATTAAGAGAAATAATGTTTAAAAATCTAATCAATTCATAAATTAAAGTACTGGGTACTTGATAGTTTGCATAACACGGCCAGAACGTTGTAACTTGTTGTGGTAATCTGCGATGTTGTGTTCTGGCAGGGCTGGCAAAGTTGGTCACAAGCCCAAAAAAACATGTTTTACATTCGACACAGCTCGTCCTTTTTTGTTTCCTTTGATATCCTTTTGATTCGACGCTCAGCGAACAGATGGAACCTCAAAATCAACTTAAATGGCAGTGTAATACAATTTCCGAGGGCCCCAGATAAATGGATGCATCACATGGCTGGGAAGGGGATAACTAAGAAGAGGGTAGATACAAATCCGTACAGATACATAGTTGATAGTGAGAAGAACAGGATCCTGCTGCTCCTGCTCCTGTAAAAAACAGGGCCATAAACTCTTTCCGTCTGTAATTGGTCGGCTGATAATAAGAAGTGATTGCTAGTGTACATCAACCAACAGACTAATACTAAAAATAAATTAAATTGTTTTATTTTGTTTAATGGTTTGACAACTGAAATTTATTTTTTTAAATAACTAGCTTAAAAATGAATCAAGAGGAGCATGAATAAGTTGCTTTTTTCGAGGGTTACAAGTTAACCACATTCCTTTTTTGCCGATACAATTGGGCCATAGTTTTTATTGGATTATTTGTGAAATCCTTGCTCCACCCAAAGGCATATGCATGCACCTGCGATGTAACTGAAGGATACACCTGTTCGTATCCATCCATCCGTGCCTAATGGACCAGAACCTTGGGAGAACCTTCCAACATCGAGCAGTTTATTATCGAAGAATGCCGGGCACTTCACTCTTTGGATAATTTATTAATTGATACAATTCATTATTTATTGACAACTTCAATTCTAATCTTACAAATCAAGGATGAGGACATTTGTATGTGGGAAATGAGTGGTTGTTGAAATGCTTGCGCGAAGGTGGAGGATTAAAAGCACATTCTGTATACATAAATAAATACTAACAACCCAAAATATAATCAAAGAGCTCTAAAAGATTTGGAACAAAAAGCCAACACACACATACAGGCTGGCGGCCACTACGAGTGGATGAAGGGCAGCAACCATGAGAGTGGAATGAATTTTTCAATAGCAAATGTTTTCGTGACGACGCGGTTGGTAATCTCAGATGGAGAATTAAGTAATATTTAAGCAAATGCATTAGCCTGTGTCTGTCATGCATGCCTCCAAGTGTTTGGAAATTGTCTAAGTTCGAGTGCGGTATGTTTTTCGATGACAATGGCATAGTCTGTGGCTGAAAATTGGGGTGTGTGCATGGCGTGTAAGCGGTATGGATACTGATTTGAAGGTGTGATGACCCTAGAACGTAAAGCCACCCTCAGGATCCTTGGGCTGAGTAGCGTTGAACTCTAGGGCGCCATTTACCTCTTGCGGGGCCAACTCCTGCTCGACCTCGTCGTCGCTGTTGCTGAAGTACGCGTCGATTATGGCGTAGGCCTTTTTGTATACCTCCTCATTCTCGTGTTTCTGCAGCGACTCCAGCTTTTTCATACCGCCCATCTCCTCTACCATCAAGCACAAATTGTCGGTGCCGCCCAGTTTCTCGGTCAAAGCTAAAAGATTGGATAAGCCCGTCAGCACCACTACGATGGTACGCGGATCCTGCGCATCCAAAAGGTCGATGAACGGCTTTAGAATTTTGTTCTTCTCAATAAGGTCAACTATCTGCTCGGGCGTGCCCGACGTCGTGGTGTTGGTTACTGCCCAAGCGGCCTCCTTCTGGGCTTCAAAGTCTCCCTTTTCAAGCACGTGGCGCAACTGCTGAAAGATTCCGGCCTGAATAACCGCCTGGATTTGCTTTTGGTTACCAGCTGTAATATTGCTAACCGTCCATGCAGCCTCTCTAACAATGTAGCTTTTATTGTGCTGCAGTAAAAGTCCAAGTATCGGCAATCCTTCCGCGGCTATAACCACATCAGTCTGTTGGTCTGTTCCGGTCACAATATTGCCCACACTGCGTAAGGCAGGAACAATAACACTCGGCTCTTCCATTTGCAAAAGTTTCACCAGGCGCGGAACAGCGTCCGAGTCTACCACCGCCTGGATCTTGCTATTGTCGTCGTCAGTGACGAAGGACAGAGCCCAACAGGCATCGGTCAGTACCTGGATGTCCTGGCTGAGCAGGAGCTGAGACAGGACCGGTAGCAGACGCCGTACCTCCTCGAAGGGCGGCGAAGGGTTCTTGTTGCGGCACAGGTTCGACATCAACCACACAATGTTACGCAGAAAAGACAGAGGCGTCTCGTTGTTGATAAGCGGCAAGATGCCGTCAATCACGTTGTGGTGGATCACTATGTCGCGTGCTGCGACCCCGTCACCGGCAATGTTGCCCAAGGCCCAGACGGCCTGCTCCGCCAGATTAATAGACTTCGACTGGAGCAGAGCCACAAAGTGCGGCACCGCATTATGCTCTATGACGCAGCGCGTCTGGTCCGAGGTTCCCGAGACGATATTGTTCAGAGCCCATGCGGCCTCAAACTGCAGCGGTGTGTTGGTGCTGTTTTGGAGAAAACGAATACATACGGGAACAATGCCATGACCTATCATCAGATCAATGGGCGGATCGTGCTCCCTGCTCAGCATCTTGCGTGCAGACTGCATGCCCAGGAACTGACGCTCCTGGTCCTCACTGTTCATGGCCGCCACAGTCTCGTCCACGGACAGCTGCACCGGCGACTGGCCGTTTAGCTCCGAGGTGAGGTCCTCGTCGTTAATGTTGCGCCGTTTGAACATCTGGTCCTCCCTCTTGGACTTTCGCAGCTCGATGGTCACCTCACGGCGGCGCATGCGCGAGTCCTCCGTGTTGATGGTGTTGGACTTGTACTTGGATCCCTGACGGGTGTTCGAATGCGCTTCACTCATGACTGTTGCTTTCCTTAAAATCTGTTTAGAAATGCCTCTTTGCTACGATGACAAGTGTAGAACTGCTAGGGAAGATGATGTACAGAAATACGTCAGAGGCAAAAAGGGCTATTTTTCCTCTTTTTCTATAATCTTTTTATACCCTTGCAGAGGGTATTATAATTTTGACCAGAAGTTTGTAACGCCGTGAAGGAGACATTTCCGACCCTATAAAGTATATATATTTTTGATCAGCATCACCAGCCGAGTCGATCTTGCCATGTCCGTCTGTCTGTCTGTCCGTCTGTCGGTTGCTATGTAAACTAGTCTCTCAGTTTTAAAGCTATCGGACTGAAACTTTGCACAAACCCTTTAATCTGTTGCAGTTAGTATATAAGTCGGAGCGGCTGGAATCGGAACACTACATCACATAGCTGCCATAGGAACGATTGGGAAAAAATGCCAAAATTTCGCCTTTTTTGAAGATATTTTATTTATTTCTTGGTAAATTCTCTTTAGTAGCAATTTTAACATATCCTGAAAGTTTCATCAAAATCGGACTACTATATGCCATAGCTGCCATAGGAACGATAGGAGAAAATGGGTCATTGGCCATAACTCTGGTGTTTTTCAAGACAATTAATTCATTCTTGATAAAAACAGTTTTCATAGACATTAAAGCCTTTTTGGAATTTTAAAAACCAAAGATCGGATCACTATATCCTATAGCTGCCATACAATCGATGGAACAGTTTAAAGGCAACTGGTCTGCAAGGGTATTCTAAGCTTCGGGTACCGAAGCTAGCCTTCCTTTCTTGTTGTTCCTCCTTTTGCAGACCGGCTTTTGCAGCAACAACAAAGCAACAGCTGCAGCCGCCATTTGCCATTTGCAGCATCGCGAGATCAGAAGAGGAGGAACAAAGAAGGAAGGAATGTATAGGGAAGGTTCAAGCGGCGGACAAAAGAGCGGAAAGACAAGACTGACATTGGGACTTCAAGATGCGAGTAACCCCAGGCACATGCCCGAGAAACGTATAAGCTTCAATCTTTCAAGAGCTTTCCCTCTTCCTCTACCTCTACATACCCTTTGGAAAGGGTATTTATGATTGTTCAGAACATTTTTCCTCTGCCTTTGTGCGATCTAATTCAGCTTTGAAGCTTACCCAATGCAACGGATTTCTCTTAATCAAAAAAATCATTAAAATCCTCACTCTGTAATCCTTAACGCTAATAATTTCATCCGTAAGAATAGGTCTTAGTTCTCTTGAGTAAAATAGGGTGAAAAAAATAAAAAAAACAAGAAAGGAAGGCTAGCTTCGGTACCCGAAGCTTAGAATACCCTTGCAGACTACTTGCTTTCAAACCGTTTGATCGTTTGTTCGGCAGCTATAGGATATAGTGATCCGATTTTTGGTTTTTAATTTTCTAACACGGCATTAAGTCCTATGAAAACTGTATTTCTCAAGAATGAATTAATTGTCTTGAAAAACACCAGAGTTATGCTTGTTGACCTCACTTGTTTTCTCACATCGTTCCCATGGCAGCTATAGGATGTAGTGGTCCGATTTTAATGAAACTTTCNACAAGACTGACATTGGGACTTCAAGATGCGAGTTACCCCAGGCACATGCCCGAGAAACGTATAAGCTTCAATCTTTCAAGAGCTTTCCCTCTTCCTCTACCTCTACATACCCTTTGGATAGGGTATTTTTGATTATTCCGAACATTTTTCCTTTGCCTTTGTGCAATCTAATCTTTCAGCTTTGAAGCTTACCCAATGCAACGGATTTCTCTTAATCAAAAAATCATTAAAATCCTCACTCTGTAATCCTTAATGCTAATCATTTCATCCGTAAGAATAGGTCTTAGTTCTCTTGAGTAAAATAGGGGGAAAAAAATAAAAAAAAAACAACGTATTAGCTAACTTTACTATCTGAACTATTTGATACTTTGCTGTATTTTTTTATCGAAAGGTTCGAAAAAAGGACAAAAGATTGGATGGTTTTATTTTTAGTGTTGCGAACAGGCTTGCGGTGCGGTGGGATCAGGCTTAATGCAGAGTATTTTAAGCTATAGTGCCGAAGCCGAAGCAACCTTTCTTCCTCCTTTTTTTAGTATGCCGGCACTTGAAGGATTTGCTGCAGGATGCACGCACCTGCAATTTAAGGGAACACATGCGTACGCACAAAAGTATGCTATGAAACAGCATTTAAGCGGCATATTGAATGTATTTGAGGGTGTGTGTGTGTTATGCGTGTGTGTGTGTGTGAGGGCTGGGCAAATTTACACGAAATTCACATTGCGCACCAAATTTATTATCTAGCGGTCATAGTGATAAAATTTATAACCAGCATTGGGCATGGCGCCTAAAAGCAGGCAATACAAATACAAACAAACAATGCCCAAATGGGCCACACGCACACACCCGCACACACACACACATGCACACGCAGTCAATTCAGCGTGTTATCTCTTTCCCACACCCTGGTTCCTTCGTCATATTTATGCTTTTTTATGGGCCATCTACATTTTATTGTTTTACTTTTCAATGCAATGTCTGTCGGTGCCTGTCGGGGACACACACACAGACACGAGTATATATATATGGAAAAGGGGGCACAGAGAAAGTGTGCGGGACGCACGCCCACAGAATGCACGTGTAGCCCAGGACCCAACCCAACCCGCAAAAAAAAGAAGGAAGGAAACCCCGTTTCGCTGGCAGAAAACAATGCCAACCAAACAGGTATAAAATGCCAGACAACAATTGTGATTCACCGGAGCTGTTCCGGATTACGGTAAGGATATATATCCAGCCTGATTTCAAATCTCTGAGGTTATTAAAACCATCCTCGGAGTCACAAAGCCAGAGTATGGCCAACAGGCTTGAGTCCTTCCCTGAGCAAACATTGTGTTTGAAAAAATCGCTTTTATTTTATTGATTTATTACTGATCCGCTTCGTCGTCGCGTAAGAAGATATTGAGCAGAACCGGGTTGCGTCGACGCCGGGTCTTGGCATCTAAATGCCTCTTAGGTGGCATGCTTCCAGCTGGTAGGTGGTGGACGAACCGGCAAAGTAACCTGTAATCAAATAACTTGCGCTCAACTTCAGGTCGCAGTCGTGGGTGTGGGCTGGGCAAACAAATTAATTATTATGAGATTTAATTTAAACTGAACCACATAGTTTGGTTAGATTTTTTTATTGAATTATTAACATTGAATTTTTGGAGCAATTAATTGGAAATCAAATTTCTTCAATTGATTTTACAAGGTATTAAATAATATTAGGTTCATAAATTAGTATACCACAAAATATATTGCTATTATTTAATATATTTAATATTGGTAAATTGATAATGCTCCAGAGCTTTAAGAGATTTGTTTGGTATACAACTTTGTTAGTGTTCACATTAGATACTTAATATAAAATATAGACCACTTAATTTATTATACTCACCTCGTAGTCGCACAAGTTTGGGACGATGCAGGCAGCCGGTGGTGCGAGGAGTTTCAATGGCGGAGCTGGGCAGAATGGCCAGAAGGCGATAGGATTCGTTTACGCGCAGCTTTTAATATTCACTCATGGGTCGGGAACAGCCCGTGCACAAGGGAGCTGAGGAAAATACAAAAAAAAAAATGCAATGATTACCAAGGGTCTACAAGATGAAGATTCGGTAAGTAAATTATTTGGACTGAATGATTAAATTGATTGTTCAGTGTTAAATTAGTTTAAATAAAAATTGGAAAGATATTATAATTAAAAAGAAAGTACAAGATTAGTTTTGAGGATGTGGGTTACTTTGGGGGTCAGATTCGTTGGGACATACCATCCGTGGAGCTGGCCTGCATTGCATTGCGCATACAGCCGCTGCTGCAGTACCAAATCGATATCAGGCTAAAATTTTAAATAAAATATTAAGTATAGCTGCTGGAACAAAGATATTATTGATGTTAAAAAATTGTGAATTTCTAAATTTGAACACTAATCTGATTTTAAATTAAACTTTAGTTCTTTACATTAAACTATTTGAGATATTTAAACAAATTCCAAATTTTTAACCGTTGTTATTGCGTAGCTATTGTTCAGTTTTTCTAATCATCAAAATGGTCCACATTATTTTGAACAATTTAAGTTATGGTCTAACCTTAAATATTTAGAATGGAACTACAAAATTTGCATTATTCATGTGTATTATACATATATTATAAAAATCTTCCATTAACTATTACTATTATAATAAAGTTTATATCTTGCCTATAGAAGTTCGTGCCATTGAGATTTTCTAGTAAAACTATTTGTATTTTATTATTTTAGATAATTTATGGTTTAGTAGAATACAATTTTAAATTTTCAAAAAAAAAAAAAAGAGCTCTCCTTTAAAATATTGACTGATGCTATGTAATAATAACTAAACTTTATAATAAATAAAGAGAAAAATTATAAGGCCTTGAGACCTACAAATAAAATTCAGTAAGAAAATTCATAAAAATTATGATGGTCGAACTATAAAAACGAAAATTGTAAAAAAAAGTATTTTCAAAATTTCGATTTAATCAATTTAGTAAAAAACTAACGAAAACTTAAATGACGAAGGAAGATAGTACCCAACTAAAAAATTGATCAATACCTAAACTAAGCTTTCAAGATATTTCGTAGATTCCATGTAAAACGAAAAAAAAAAAACAAAAGAATACCCTTTAGGACTAGTGCTAATCCCCGGGCTTACACAAGCGTTTCCGGTGGAGTGAATGCCGCCAGTATGCCCTGCACCTGGGCCAGGCGCAGGGAGTACTCCCGCGGCTCGGACTCGAGGCCCTGGGTGAAGGGGAGCCCGACCAGTCGCCACTGGTCGTGGAGCTGGCCCACGTCGATGGGCTTTAGACCGGCGGTCTTCAGATGATCGCGGACCAAGCCGTAGGTGGCGAACTTGACGGCCTCTGCGAACTGCAGCGGCTCCTCAACGGCGAGTTCAAGAAGCGTCAGCGATCTCTGCAGCAGATCCCGATAGCAGAATCTAGGCGCACCAGGACGGGGCCAGGAGGTCCTCGGGCTGCCGGGTGCGCCGATAGTTCTCCACAAATCTGCCGGCGGAGCCCTGGACCAACTTGAGCAGCTGCGTATCCCGTGGAATCTACATTGTGTGTGCATATATGTGTACATGGTGTTTGGTGTTGTTCGGTGGCAATGTTTCCCTGTGGGAGATTGGAGGACTCCCCTCCGGGATTGCGGATCGGGACGTCATACATACTGGCTATTGGTCAGAGGCGTACTATTGTCGACGCTGGGCACTGGCGTTTTCGTATTCACTGCAAACATCTTACACCTAGCAGGCCCTCAACGAAATCTACGAAATGCACAACGAGTGCGGCGGCAGGAAAACTTTGGAACAAAATATAACTGGAAAATGTTGTTAACTAATATGTGGAAAAGTTTTGAAGAAATTTGAAAGATGTGCCTTTCCTAGTGGTGACAGAGTCAATGAATTTCTTGCGATGGGCCTGTCAACATGTATCGCAACGCCTGCTATGCTGAGGGGGAAAGTTATCGATGTTTCGGAGCCTACAAAATTTCGGAGCTCTAGGGGTTTTAGTTCAAACGTAGAGTAATTATTAAATAATTCTTTAATAACATAAATACCTGTTTTTTGAATGAATTTATAATTGTATATAAATGCGGCATAATATAATAACTATAACATAACTATTATTTAAAAACATATTATGGTCATCGAAACGTAGAATTGAAGTTGAAATATGATTTAACAGGATCTTGTAATTAAATTTATTATATAATTAGTACAATTTAAGCTCAATAAAAATAAGTTTTTTTTTAATTATACAATTTATTAATTCCATAAAACGTATTAAATTAATATAAAATAAATATGAATATATATATATATTTACAGCTATTACTCTTTAGATGCCATATTCAATGTCTCTAGACATGACATTTACATAAATATCTATTATTTGTTGGCATTACTATATTTTATTTTTGTATTATTAAATATAAGTTTCAAATTCTAAGTCAAGTTTCCATCAGCAAAAAATATACGTGTAATATTAGTAACCCGCAAAATTAAATAAGTATTATTTTATCGATTTTAACCGAAACTCCTTGAAGTTTTTCACCATCTTATGTTTTCGATATCCACCACTGTTCCTTTAAAGCTTGCTCTCCTCGCTCTTGCGCGTGCGTGACAGTGCCAGAAGTATGGAAGAGAAACGGTGTTATTCACCTTGCTTTACTCGCTGGTTTCATAGAAAAGCGAGGAAGGGAGAGAGAGGAGAGAAGAGACATTACACAAACAAGAGAGGAAGGCTAGCCGGGGTACGAAGCTTGAAATACCCTTCCAGACCAGTTGTCCTCAAATCCGTCGATAGGTTATATGGCATTAATTTTCTAAGTTGGCTTTAATGTCTATGAAAAATATATTGTCCAAAAATGTATTAATTATATTAATAATCCCCTGAGTCAATGACCCGTTTTTTCCCATCGTTCCTATGCCAGCTATGTGATGTAGTGCTCCAATGCCGACTGTTCCGACTGTACTTTCTGTAACAGATGGAATGGTTGGTAAGATACTCTTTGCAAGGGCATAATAATAAATTCCAAAAAGAACAAACATTTTTCCATTGAATCATTTATGATTCACCTTCCATAGATTTGAAGTATTGTAAGGTACTTATTTTATATTTTTTATTATGCCATGTAATTGTGCAACCATATGTGCATGCATACAGACATATGTATGTATGTATATCCCAAAATACCCCTGAAATAAAAAGTAAATTTGTATCCATCTTTCAACATTTTATTTTAGTTTTCATTTGGGAGTTCCTGTTAACTTATGTCATTTTGTTTGGGAACTTGAAATATTCCGATATTAGTACAGATATAATATACAAGATATCCTTAACTATATAGTACACAAACACACACACACACTCACTCAGGCAGGCACACTCACTCACACACAGGCAGAGATATTTAATTTAATTTTTTGTTTTTTATTGCTGCCGCATAAAAAGTTAAAAAAAAAATTATATAAAAAAAACGATACACTTAATGAAAAAGTAATTAGATAATTATTGTTTAATGTGTCCAAAATTATATACACTAAAATGAAAGCAAAAACAAGAAAGGAAGGCTAGCTTCGGTACCCGAAGCTTAGAATACCCTTGCAGACTAGTTGCTTTCAAACCGTTTGATCGTTTGTACGGCAGCTATAGGATATAGTGATCCGATTTTTGGTTTTTAATTTTCTAACACGGCATTAAGTCCTATGAAAACTGTATTTCTCAAGAATGAATTAATTGTCTTGAAAAACACCAGAGTTATGCTCGTTGACCCATTTTCTCACATCGTTCCCATGGCAGCTATAGGATGTAGTGGTCCGATTTTGATGAAACTTTCAGGATAAGTTAAATTAGTCATTTAAACAAGTTTCCTAAAAAACAAATAAATTATCTTGAAAAATAGCGAATTTATGGCACTTTTTCCCAATCGTTCCTATGACAGCTATGTGATGTAGTGTTCCGATTCCGGCCGTTCCGACTTATATACTACCTGCAACAGATTGAAGGGTTGGTGCAAAGTTTCAGTCCGATAGCTTTAAAACTGAGAGACTAGTTTACATAGCAACCGACAGACGGACAGACAGACGGACAGACGGACATGAATAGATCGACTCGGCTGGTGATGCTGATCAAGAATATATATACTTTATAGGGTCGGAAATGTCTCCTTCACTGCGTTGCAAACTTCTGGTCAAAATTATAATACCCTCTGCAAGGGTATAAAAAAGGTAACATCTATAACTATTATCTAACTATTATTATATTTTTAATTATAGATTTTCCTGTTAAAAATCCAGACAATTTCATGCTAAAGCAGAAAAGAATTTAATGAAAAACATAATAATTAAATCAAGTTCCTCCAAAGGTTACTAGTAAACCTTAAATGATCTTCACAATAAAATCATTCTATTTGTGATCTAGGAACGCCTTCCTCTGGCGTCCACCTTTTGTTTTTATTTGTCAGCTCTTTTGTGTGCATCTACCCCCGGCCCACCCGCATGTCCTTTATCCTTTTTCCCTCCCCTGGCATCTCTTTAGTTGTTCTTGTCCCTTCTCCTTGCTCCATTCCTCATTCCCCGTGGCCACATCCTGCGATGCCTCCATCGTGCTCAAACACTTGTGGCGCACTCTTGTCAACACATATGCGTCTATGATGGCCACATTGCCATATGACAGAACCAGCCAGGTGTCCCTATGCCACTATGCCACATATGCTATAGATTTTTTTGTTCGTCCTGCCCGATGCAAATCCCATCAATAATCCAACAATGCAGCGTTGCTCAAGACGACATGGTGAACTAAATTTAAAAAAAAGGATAAAATAAGTAGAACATTTCTGTGGCACATCCGGGGAAGGGCAAAGGTTTCTTGTCTACTCCTTGAATGAGAAATCCGTCATTGTGATTCAACACATCCTATGCACAGGACGAAATTCTAAAAGAACAAAAATTGAAATGTTTATTTTCTATCAAATGAATAGCAAATGAAATCCAAAACAAATTGAATTCAAAACTAGAATCTGAAATAAAAATAAGTACATTTTAAGTATTTATAAAGCTTTTAGCAATGATTTAAAATCATCAGACTATTTTTTTTAACTAAAAACAAACCCATTTTGGAAATCCTTTTCGACAATCTGCGATTTTATGGAGCATAGAAATACCCGTAGTATTGCAAATGTGTTTTTATACCCTTGCAGAGGGTATTATAATTTTGACCAGAAGTTTGCAACGCAGTGAAGGAGACATTTCCGGCCCTATAAAGTATATATATTCTTGATCAGCATCACCAGCCGAGTCGATCTAGCCATGTCCGTCTGCCTGTCCGTCTGTCTGTCCGTCTGTCCGTCTGTCCGTCTGTCTGTCTGTCGGTTGCTATGTAAACTAGTCCCTCAGTTTTAAAGCTATCAGGCTGAAACTTGGCACCGACCCTTCAATCTGTTGCAGTTAGTATATAAGTCGGAACGGCCGGAATCGGAACACTACATCACATAGCTGCCATAGGAACGATTGGGAAAAAGTGCCAAAATTTCCCCATTTTTTAAGATAATTTATTTATTTCTTGGAAAACTCTATTTAATAGCAATTTTAACATATCCTAAAAGTTTCATTAAAATTGGACTACTATATCCTATAGCTGCCATAGGAACTATGGGAAAAAATGGGTCATTAAGCATAACTCTGGTGTTTTTCAAGACAATTAATTCATTCTTGATAAAAACTGTTTTCATAGACAGTAAAGCCTTTTTAGATAATTTAAAAACCCAAAAATCGGATTACTATATCCTATAGCTGCCATACAAACGATTGAACGGTTTAAAAGCAACTAGCCTGCAAGGGTATTCTAAGCTTCGGGTACCGAAGCTAGCCTTCCTTTCTTGTTTTTTTGCTCCATTAAGCCTAAGATTTCTTTTTGCGTAGGCCTGATTGACTGCCTGATTGATTGATTGATTCACATTTGTTTGTCAATGGTAATGATGCCAATGCTGCCACCGACATTGATGGCTGCTATGTTAATGCTGATTCTGATGTTGATTTTGATATTGATTTTGATGCCATTGTCATTTTGAAATGGTGAAGAAATGCCATTGTTCGGTGGTCTGTCCCTCTTCACTACACTTTTGAATGCAAAATCCGGGTAAATATCCATGTGAAGGCAGGAGTATTTAAATACATTCTCAATCAATCGAGAGCATTGCTATTGATGTTGCCGATCTTGAAAGACACTTTAATAAGGGGCCCAAATATATGCATTTTATGCTAATTGGTTTAAATTAAATTCAATTGCTTAAATTAATTCACTCTGTACGGTAAAGCATATAATTTATCTTGGAATATTATGATTTTAAATCGATATTTAAATTTATGTTTATTTAAAATTGAAGTAAGTTTTTGCCCTCAATTTTGTAGTTATTTGTTTTGTCCTGCTAGGAATATTATTGTTCATCTATAGATTGTTAACATGTTCCAAGTCAATGAAATATAATATGTATGTATAATTTCGATACATTTAAATTAGATTATTTTTAGACATTGCGACCAAAGCTCTTTTTTCTAACTAGTTTATTGAGTTTTATTTGATTAAATACTAAAAACTGTCACAGACAACTTTTCCAAATAATTGATTTTCATTGTTTGGCCTTTTCACAAATTAAATTCATATTTCATACATTATTTGCCATTACATATTAGTGATTAATTAGTGAAATTGTATATACATTTTAAAGCAAGCATATTTCTGGATGTATTTATTCTTCTTACTATAAATCAGGGTTTGTATATTATGCACATTTTTTAGAAGAATAGCGAAAACTTGGACCGCTGAAGTGCAACAAAGCTGGTTTATTCTAATTTGATTATGGGAATCTATCGATAGTTGCTAATCAATTAAAGTAACAACAACAAAAATTGAGTAATATCAACGCATCAAATATATATATTTATACTCGAAACACAGACCCAAATCAAAATGTTCCTTTCCACAATATTTGCTCCTTTTCCTTCGTCCTTCTCATTTGTGAAAATGTATTTGCATAGGCTGGCAAATAATGCAAACAAAAGAAGGGACAATAAAGTGAAACAAAATGGAGACGATAATAATGAAGGCGACTCCAGAAAGTCTGAAGATTGCAGTGCACATGCCACATGCCACATACCACATACTACATAGCAAGAAAAGGACAATGGACAAAGGCTCGCCCGATCTTTTGTAATCGGATATTCATGTGGCAAAGCAGGATGTCTCCTTCGCCTGCCTGTGCATTAAAATTTAAATTAATTGCCATGGTGTCTCCCAGGGCAACAACTGCAACATTGTCCAAATATCATATCCTGCATATCCTGGCCCTGGCCCAAAATGAGCAATCATTTATGCACTTAATGGTCCAGACCTAAGCAGGAAAGGCTTACAGGACTCCTCATACTCGGCCGACATTAATTGGATCATAAAACAAAAGCCCCCTCCAAATAGCTGGAGCTGCAGCCGGAGTCTCCGGACTGGCTCCGAATTTTAATTGAGAATAAATTTCACTCCCATAAAAATCATTGCCAAAGAATCTCCCGTAATGAGTCGTGCCCAAATAATCAGGCTTGCCTTTTCATAGAGTCTTACGAGTGATTTCAATGGACTCGAAACTCGTAAATTTCGCAGTTTCAACAGACAACAGAATTTCCGATTTACCAGGAATTTGTTTGTACATATATATATAAGCAATTAAAAAAGAGAGATTCAGAGATGCAGATCCTCAGCCTATGGGATGCCCATAATTCTCAATAATTCAATTGCAAAATTAAATATGAGTTAGTGGTAATAAACGACTTCGGCTGCTAATTTGAGTGCCTTCTGAAGAAGATGACGAAGCTAATTAGTTAGCCACATACAATGCACAACAAATTCTTACGAATTTAACAGAATTACTTACAACAATTGAGACTTTTCCTCAGCTTTGCCTACTAAATCAGGATACAAATTGCGTATACGCCGCGTCGACCCGAGCACACACACACTCTTGAAGTGCAACAGTAAGAAAGCTGAAATATGGTTGAAACCTGGGGAAAATGGCAGAAATACGAAAGGGATGTGAGGAGGGGCGAAGGAAATGGGCAAAGGCATTAGAGTGACATTAAAGTTCAATAAAAGTGAATTTATGCCCCACCGAAGCGAGTGAACAGGAAATCCTGTCTAGCACACACACACACAAGAACACATATCGCCTGATTATTTGTTCATTTGCAAGCTCTTTTAGCCTCTTTCAGCCTCTTAGCAACTTTCAGGCCACGCCCCCATTTTTTTTGCCGGCATTAAATAACAAGCGTTTTTTGCGCTCGAAGAACTTTTAGCACAGCCCCGTTTTTTTTGCCAGTGGACCATATATTATGGTACACTTTATTATTTTGTAAAATGCCGGACAGACAAGGAGCATGCTAAAAAAAAAGTGGCACACTTTGTTTTCTTTAGGAGAAAAAGTTAATGCCCAACATAGATCCTTTTCAGACCCTTTTTTCTTCGGGCTTCTTGTGGGTCATCACTGCGCCCACAAAAAGTGGGTTAGTGTAGATATGTGTATATATATCTGGCTGGGATACGTATATCCGATTTCTGGTCCAGCCTTTTGTTAATTGATAAAGCCCCAGCCAAAAGTTTCCAACTGAACCCATTTAAAACGGGGGAAAGCCAAAATAAAAGAACGATGAAATGTTCGAAAAAAATATAGTTAATTCATTATCTTAGGTGCAGAATCAGAAGTAAAATTCAGTAAAAACAGGCTTAATTGTCATAAATCACAATATCAAATAATCTGAGATTTTAAAGTAAGTAAGTAAGAGGTTAAGTAAATATGGGTTTTTTTTCTACCAATTTATCACTTTACAAATAGCTACAAATGTATTTGATTTGTTTTTCCCTTACCAACAAAATCAATTTCAATATATCAATATTTTAACATTTTTAATATTTTTGAATACTATGAATATTTTCGTTTGTACAACAAACATATTTGGTAAATTACACCTAAATATGTACATGCCAAATTTATCAAATTTATATATAAATTTTGTATTTGTATGCTATCTAATTTTGAAGTCACTGTTAATCCGATTCCCAGCCCAGAAATCCGAATGCAAATTCGTTGGCCAGAAGGTAAATGGCTACCAAGCTGTTGCCAAATACTACTCGGCACCCGGCCCTGTTTGCCAACCGGCAATAAACAATATACAATAAATAATGAAAGTTTTTGGCAAGGGTTTAAACGGCTGGCACACATCTGCCAGTTGCCCAGATGTATACATATATATATATGTATATGCTATATATAACCCAAATAACTTTTTGCCCGTGTATTTATTATTATTACTTTCGTCGGTATTCGCTTGTTGCCATTACTATTGATTTGCATTTCTATTCCTCCAGTTCCAATTCTCATTCCTTTTCCTGCCTATTCCCTACTGTTGTTCCTTTTGTTCTCCCTATTTTTGGGGTTTTCCCCTTTTTGTTTACCTTGAAACATCCTGCGCTAAATTTATATTTGAAAAGGAAATTGATTTGCGGCCTCGCTTCGCGCTTTCCTTATTGCACTGATAAAAAGATGTTCAGGAAAGCCAAACTCCCAATTAGCAAATTATTTGTAACTTCCATAAAAACGTTAAAAAAAAAGTGTCCTTAACATGCATAATTTGTTTGTCATTTAATAAACTTATTTCTTGTACATAAAGAAACTTTTTTTTTGTATCTTACCAAGAACAATAAATTTGTATTTAAAAAAACACGTACACTATTCATTAACGACCTTCCATCGGTCGTGCTTAATTCTCGCGTACTAATGTACGCGGACGATGTCAAGCTTTGTATACAATATAATGATCCCTCTCGTCAATCGGTATTACAGGCCGATCTTAATAACTTACAGGCATGGTGTGTAATAAATTCCCTAAAATTAAACGGCTCTAAGTGCAAACTGATGACATTTTACCGTAAAGAGCATCAGTTTGCTGCTTACTCTCTAGATGGAGTCTTTCTTGATAGAATCACGCGTGTTGATGATCTTGGCGTCATACTTGATGCCAAATTAAAATTTACTGACCACATTTCATGCATGGTAAATAAGGCCATGGGTGTGTTAGGCTTTATAAAAAGGTGGTCAAAAGAATTTAATGACCCCTACGCGACTAAGACTTTGTACATCTCGCTTGTCCGGCCAATTCTTGAGTACGGATCATGTGTCTGGAGTCCTCAGTATGGAGTTCACCAAGACAAAATTGAATCCGTGCAAAAAAGATTCCTTATCTTCGCGCTTAGAGGCCTCAACTGGGAACCAAACTTTCAACTTCCCTCTTACTCAAGTAGATTGATGCTCCTAAACCTACCCACACTTACTAATCGTAGAACCATGCTTGGTGTAGTTTTCATCCTTAAACTAATACACAATGAGGTTGATAGTTCTGCCTTGTTAGAACGCATCAACTTCAATGTGCCCCGTAGACTTACAAGAAATTTTATCCCACTAGCTTTAAACCATAGTAGTTTGAATTATGTCCTGCATGAACCCTTTAGAGTACTTTGCTCTGACTATAACGTAGTGCACCAACTAACGTCCGATTTTTCTTC
This sequence comes from Drosophila setifemur, assembly GCA_021224005.1. NCBI lineage: Eukaryota > Metazoa > Arthropoda > Insecta > Diptera > Drosophilidae > Drosophila > Drosophila setifemur. The sequence goes on from JAJJHY010002996.1 coordinate 178,502, forward strand.
TATTAACGACCTTACGCATATGAAGTCCCTAATTCTTACCTACCTTACTCACCACAATTCTATGTAGTTTTCCTCGAAATCTTTCAACTATTTTCCCTGCATGCTCGGTCCTATCTTCGCGATCGAGCCGTACGTTATGCGGCTGCGCCCCTCGGCCGGTTGGGCGGGAGGTGGGTTGCATCACGTGCAACGGGATTCGAAAAAAAAAAAAAAAAAAAAAAAAAAAAAATTGTTTATCCCATTTGTATTTAAAAAAAAAAATATTTTTCCCGAAAAAAATGTTTTGAGTGTTAAATTAGTTTTATTGCATAAAGGATCAAAGATAAAAATGTCAGAAAAATATAGAAAATCTATTTTTTAATATTACGACAAAACTTCAATGCTAAAAAATTTAGAGCAATTCGATGAATTTTTTTTCCAATATTCCTTAATATTTCGAATTGTTTTTTATATTTTTTTTATAAAATATTTTCTGAAATTAAATGTTATAAAAACAAGAAAGGAAGGCTAGCTTCGGTACCCGAAGCTTAGAATACCCTTGCAGACCAGTTGCCTTTAAGTTCGATCGTTTGTATGGCAGAATATAGTGATCCGATTTTTGGTTTTTAATTTTCTAAAACGACTTCAATGTCTATGAAAACTGTATTTCTCAAGAATGAAGATGAAAAAAAACCAGAGTTATGTTCAATGACCCATTTTCTCACATTGTTCCTAGGGCAGCTATAGGATATAGGGGTCCGATTTTGATGAAACTTTCAGGATAAGTTGAAATGAACATTAAAAAGAGAGTCATAAAAAAGAAATTATTTATCTGGAAAAATGGCGAATTTTGGCACTTTTTCCCAATCGTTCCTATGGCAGCTATGTGATGTAGTGTTCCGATTCCGGCCGTTCCGACTTATATACTACCTGCAGCAGATTGAAGGTTCGGTGCAAAGTTTCAGCCCGATAGCTTTAAAACTGAGAGACTAGTTTACATAGCAACAGACAGACGGACAGACAGACAGACGGACATGGCAAGATCGACTCGGCTAGTGATGCTGATCAAGAATATATATACTTTATAGGGTCGGAAATGTCTCCTTCACTGCGTTACAAACTTCTGGTCAAAATTATAATACCCCCTGGGTATAAAAAGAATTGGCAAAAAAATAGGATTAGAAATTGGTAAAGGCACAGAATTTTTCGTTTCTCAAGAAAGTTAATAATATAATTAATATAATTATGATCAAATTTGATACCCTAATATTAAGTTACAGAATCACATGTTTCCTTTTTCTTTTTATGTATTTTTTCCTTTTAATTGTGTGCCGCGACATTTCACATTTCGTTTGAACTTGCCACCTGAGTTCTTCCCCCCAAATTGTTGGTCTTTTGAGTTTGTATTTCCTTTGGCGTCGTGGCCCGACATCAATCCATCGGCATCCCATCGCGTCTACAGTTGAACACCGCTGACCCCTTGACTTTCTTCCCGGCTTTCTCCTCCGACTTTCTCCGTGACTTTCTAGCCCGATTTTCCTTCCCGGCCTTTGTCACGCTTCTTTTGTGTAGAGCAACATAAATTGCTGGTTAATTGCAAGTAGCTCCTTTGGAAAAGGGAAAAAATAAAAGAAAACTGAGTGCACATGAAAAGACTTAAGGGGAGGGGGGAGAAAATAGAAGGAAAAGCGAGAAAAAAAGTGAAAGCAGAAGCAACAAAGAAAATGGTAAATGTTAACAATGCTAGACTCCTGTTATTTGGGCGACCCCTTCAGAAGACTTTAAGCCACTCCTACGCCCATGCCTAATGACACACACACACACACACATATGCACACGCCAAACAAAATCAAACGTTACTAGCGTAGACTGAATTTTCGGGACGGATTCTAATATCATAATCTTAAAGTTTAAATAAGTCATTTAAATAAGTCATTTTAAAATTCAGAAAAAAATTTACTTCCTATTTATTTTTTATAAAAATGACAAAAAAATGTAATCTTTTTCTTGCTCATCACAAAAAATTTTAACTTCTAATGAAATCTGCGAAATAAATATTCGATATATTTTATTTATTGAAAAATTGCGTCATAAAATAAACATTATTTGGAATTATGAATTATAAACATTAGATAGTCAGTAAATAGGAAGAAGTTTATACAATAAACAGAAAGTGCCTATATAAATAAATGCATGCTTACTAAATAAATTAATTAAAGACATGACATAAGTAAAACCCCCTCAAAACCCCCCTTTCGTACCCCACTGCGCTGTTTGCTGCCGGTTGTCCGCGTAATTGGGGGAAAAAAAAGTCAGAGGACAAAGTCGGAGGAGGCTGGAGGATTTCCGAGGAGGGGCAAAAGGGAAACGGTAGCAAAAGTTGGATAATAGGGAGGAGCTCTATACATTGAGTAAGAAAGTAAGGACCAAAACTGGACCAGTGCCATGGAAACGGCATCCTAAACCTTCTAAGTTGACATTTTGTTTAAGAAACTCTTTAAATTGTGTTAGTACAGGCATTCGAAACTCTCTTAAAATCGCCAAATTTAGTAATCGCCTAAGGAATTAATAGAATTTTAATTGTTAAGCAAGAATCTATCTTTAGACTTTCATAATTTTGGATTAAATTGATTAACAAAACAAAAGTAATATATAAAACACAAATTTACAAATGACCAAATAAAAAAAAATTGCATGTAAATTTTACAAAAAATTTTAGCTTAGAAATTGTGCAGTGCAGTGCAGTGCAGTGCAAAAATTAAAACTACAAATTGCGGGGGCGGTGGGCGTGGCACCGACAAACAAAAATATACTTCTTCTAGCTCTTACGGTTGCTGAGATCTGTTCGCGCATCCAGACGGACGGACAGACGGACATGGCTATATAGACTCAGCTTTATCATGCTGATCAAGAATATATATACTTTGTGGGGTCTGGTATTATCAACAATATTTGGCAAAAGTTTGATAATTAAAATATTCATACGACACATAAATATATATAAATATGGACAGGCTTATTGATGCTCAAAAACAAGATTGAAGATGCTTCCACCTTCCTGTTACAATACAACTAACTACACCTACACCCTTTGCACTATAAGTAAAATAATATTAAAGCCAACTTTGTTCCCCCTTCGATCTCCCCTCCAATTGCAGTGGTTGTGGCCAACCAACAGATGCGCTCCACCACCAACCTGCTGATTATCAACCTGGCCGTGTCCGATATCCTGTTCGTAATATTCTGCGTTCCATTCACGGCCACCGACTACGTCCTCCCGGAGTGGCCGTTCGGCAATATGTGGTGCAAGTTCGTCCAGTACATGATTGTGGTTACATGCCACTGCAGGTGGGTTCCAAAGATACTTAGATACTTAACTGCATGCCCGTGCCCCATTTACAATGCCCCTGATGAGACTCAAACCCGAATTGTGTGCCGAGTTGCAGTGTTTACACCCTGGTGCTGATGTCCTTTGATCGTTTCCTGGCCGTCGTTCATCCTGTGACGAGCATGTCCCTGCGGACGGAGCGCAACGCCACACTGTAAGTGCTCCATCTAACCGGAATGCATTCCAAGACACTCCGAAAAAAAAAACAAGTAAGAACGTTACAGTCGAATTTCCCGACTGTTACAGACCCTGTACAAATTTGGTTTTAGGCAAAATAAGAAAATATATATAAATATATATATATATATATTCACACCGAGTCCGGTCTGGGATTCAAACCCAAGATCTTCGCGTTTTAAGTCGAACGTCGTAACCATTCGACAAACCCAAACTTTGCGAACCGACAGCTAATACAGTATAAATATATTGAAGACGCACATTCATACATATGTATATGAAGGTAGGGGCAGCGCAGCTGCAGCGACACTTCCGAGAAAAATCAACCACTGAACGCAAGCGATTTACCGTTTGTTTGAGCAAATAAGCAGATTATTTGTAGTAAGCGCCTGTAAACTTTAGGTATTTATTGTCCGCTTTCTAATTAACCAATCTTGATGAAATTTTCAGAATCGGTAGAAACCTATGCTTCAATTGCATGTGTATTTTTAAAAAAATTTTAGCTTGAAAATTGTGCAGTGCAGGGCAGTGCGAAAATTCAAATACAAATTGCGGGGGCGGTGGGCGTGGCACCGACTTAAAAAAATAAACTCTAATTGACTCAGTATTAGGAGAATCTACACTGTTAATACGGTTTCTCTAGCTCTTACAGTTGCTGAGATCCGTGTGTTCATCCGGACGGACAGACGGACGGACGGACAGACGGACAGACGGACATGGCTATATCGACTCAGCTCGTCATGCTGATCAAGAATATATATACTTTGTGGGCTCCTTCTGCCTGTTACATACATTTGCACAAACTTAATATACCCTTTACCCTTTGGGTACAGGGTCTAACAATAAAGCAAAGTAATAAAACCTTCTGTATAGGATAAAATAAAATCTATTTGAAAGACCTTAATGTGCAAACAAGAAACTGGTTGCCTCCCAATAAGTAGTTTTTGCATCTATTTTAGGATCTATCTATAGTTTATAGTATAGTACAGTTTTTTTTGCAATTAAAATGTAAATATGCACCCATTTTCAATTGTTAACACTTTTATTAAAACTCATGATTTTCCCATGTAAGGACTATAACCAATTCCTCGATAGGGCAACCACTGATTTAGCTTGGTGTAGTTCATCCAGCTGCTCTCCGTATCTCACGTCATCTGGACTAATTGCATCAATTTGTCTGGGCTGTGTAATTAGCCAACTGGATTGCCTACCTGCAAGTCTTTTTCCTTGACCTGCGACCTGCGACCTTTGCGTACACCTTCCGTCCGCCATTGTGGCATGACATCTATGTCTAGCAATATCGCATTTAGGCTTCGTTCCTCTTAGATACGACAAAATAGTGACACTTGTAGGAAACTTAACTAAGAAACCAGCAAACAAAGCCGTCCTGCCATTTCGTTGAGACATTTTTCAGTTAGCCAAGATCAAATTTTGATGGCAGCAGCAGCCTTTCCGAAGGAAAGGATGAAACATTTTAGTGATTTAAATAGATAGAGGAAAATTTACTAACAAAGAAGCCATTGAAAAACCCTTTAATACTAAAGCTGATAAAATAAAAAATATTGTGTAACTTGTTTATTATTAATCCATATATATTACTCTTCTGTGTTTGCCACTCTTTTATTTTTACAACCGATTCCATTTTTAATTACTGACTTTTGGCATTTGGAAATATTCAAAATCGTGTTGAAAACTTTCTGTACTTTTCTTTTTGTATCTCAAATTCAACTTTCAATTTCCAATAGCCACTATGAGAAAAATATTGTTTAAAATGTTTTATAACATTCGACAACAGTTTATAAGACACTCAAAATATAGATAAACGAGATATTAAAAATATTTACACATATATATCTGCAATTTGCAACCCAGGGCCATCATGTGCGCTTGGATAACGATTGTGACATCTGCGATTCCGGTGGCACTTTCGCACTCGGTGAGGAACTACCAGTACCATGGAGCTGCTGGCACCGCTTGCGTTTTCTCCACGGAGGAGGAGGTCTGGAGTCTCGTTGGTTTCCAGGTGAGTTCTAGCCATGTTTCATGTTCCATTTTCCTCCCCCTAGCTACTGTCACCCGGCACTTGCGGATACTTTGCAGCGTAGCTGGCCACGAGTGAAATTGAAGAGATGGCTTATTGTTGAAATAAAGTCATATTTTCCAGTGCTTGCCCACCAAGATTTCAATATATTTGCCACTTAACACAGACACACATTCTCGAGCTTCTCAAGCGAAGCGCGAGGAAAATCTCTCAAAACGAGTGACAAGTCCTCATTTCCCGAACGATGGAGAAACTCTGAGGAAATATTATGTATTATATATTTAAGTTTTAACCATTTTTTAGATAAATCTGCAAAAATACACTTTTAAAAAAAAAAACAAAATGCCCAACTTGTGCGGCCTACATTGCGTATGAGTAAGTTTAATGCCTATTAATTGCAAAACTCTGATTTTTTTAAAAAGCTCCAATTTAAAATTCTTATTATTGGAATTTATTTATCAAATATGTAAGAATATTAAAACAAAACAACAATGTAAAGTATTGATTTAAATCTAGAGAAAGTGGTTAGAACTTATCAAAAAGGACAAAGTTTATCCATTAAATGGAATTTTAAATGATTCCATTATTAAAGGCGGAGTTTTATTTTCATGCATAATTTTCCTTCTATTCTTTAATTGAATTAATTAATAATTTGCAGACACAAAGCGAAAACAATAAGCATTATAAATCATTTCTTATTATCCACATTTGGGTTGAAGGTTGAATTTCCATCTTCGTTGATAGGAGAAAAGGAGTGTCGTCTAGTGGCGTAGCTAGCAATTATTTTCCCGTTTTTTTTTTGGGGGGGGGGGGGGGGGAGGGGGAGGAGTGCAGTGCAGTTCCATCATCATTATGAATCCGATTTCCCCCTCATAGATCAGCGTTTTCCGCAATGGATTTTCCGTCCGCTCGAGCTGCTCATCTTTTTTGCTCTATTCTGATCTGGTCTGTCCCAGTGAATCCAACTCGAGTTTTTTATGTTTATTACTTGAACTTTAGTCCATTTATCAATTCGGCACCCCCCCAGGACGGCGCCCCTGTTTGAAGGAGGATTCATTTTGTGACGGAAGGATGTTGCACAGGAAGCCACAGTTGTTTTTCGGGGTGGCGATGTTGGTGGGGGGGGGGAATAAACCTCGTTGAATATTCCCGTTTACTGAGACACTGAGCGAAATGCATTTCTTGCTCTGAGTTTTAAAGGTCGCAAAAAAATAAATAGTTATAGGCTAATTTTAGTATGTACTCGTAAACTATACTATGCAATGTTTCTTAGTTTATCAATGGTCAATCTTATATTTTTAAAATTTCATCAAATTAACATACTCACTTTGATGTTTTATTTGAAAAGGTTTTAAAACAAAATAATGGAGGCCCAGAAACATTTTATATTATTTCAAAATTCCTTTTTTTGAAGTTTCAGAACAATAATAGCTTTGAAAAAATAAATACATTTTTCGAATACATTTGAACAATTCGAGTTCTGAAATAAACATGAACTTTTAATAATTAGTTTTCTCTCTGTATTTGTAAGTGACTTACTGACAAACTGAATGAATGAATGAATGACTGGCGGACTGACTGACTGAGCGACTCCGTGAGCAATTCGCTATCTTAAGCTAATATGCACCCGTGGAACTACCTCGCCTCTTCCTGCTCTTTCTTCACTTTCTTCTGTTTCCCTTCCGAATTCATCTTTGTCTCCCCATCCCCCCTCTCCTGTCCCCTCCTCACTCCGCCCCTGGAAAAGCCACCAGGCACGGCAAATTGCACAGTTCGCTTGGCTGACACAGACACAGATACGGATACGGACACGGACACGGATTCGGATACGGATGTCCCCGACACCACGACCCCCAACCCGCTCCCCATTCGAACATCATATGAAAAGAAAACCACACCTCGGAGGGCCAAATAAAACCGGATTGCGTGGATGCTCTTTAAAGGACTTTCCCAAATCCCCAAGAGCAGGAACATGCAATCGATTAAGAAGACAGCAATCAAGTAAATTACAAAAATCTGGAATATGGAAAAGGGAACAAAAATCGAGGAAAAATAAATTTCAACAATAAAAACCATGTGGGATTAAATTTATTTTAGTTTTTTTATAAATCGGCTAAAAACTTTGTTATTTGAAGATTACCAAAAGTTTGGACATATTTTTATAACTAAATTATATTTGGAATTCAATTGTTTTTGAATGATTCCTGAAGGTCACATCAAAATCGGAGCACTATATATCCAAAAGCGGCCAAAAAATGGGCATTGAGCATAACTCAGTTGTTTTTAAAGATAAATAATTTATTCTTGGGATAAATACGATTAAAGATTAAAATAAATCAGATCACTCTATGCTATAGCCGGTCTGCAAGGGTATTCCCTTTGCAATTTTTAGACCCTGTACCCAAAGGGTAAAGGGTATATTAAGTTTGTGCAAATGTATGTAACAGGCAGAAGGAGGCGTGGCAGACCCCACAAAGTATATATATTCTTGATCAGCATGACGAGCTGAGTTGATATAGCCATGTCCGTCTGTCCGTCTATCCGTCCGTCCGTCTGTCCGTCCGGATGAACACACGGATCTCAGCAACTGTAAGAGCTAGAGAAACCGTATTAACAGTGTAGATTCTCCTAATACTGAGTCAATTAGAGTTTATTTTTTTAAGTCGGTGCCACGCCCACCGCCCCCGCAATTTGTATTTGAATTTTTGCACTGCCCTGCACTGCACAATTTTCAAGCTAAATTTTTTTTAAAAGTACACCTGCAATTGGAGCATAGATTTCTACCGATCCTAAAAAATTTCATAAAGATTGGTTAATTAGAAAGCGCACAATAAATACCCAAAGTTTACAGGCGCTAAACACAAAAAATCTGTTTATTTGCGCAAACAAACGGTAAATCGCTGGCGTTCGGTGGTGGAAGTGCCGCTGCAGCTGCGCTGCCACTACCTTCACATACATATGTATGAATGTGCGTCTTCAATATATTTATACTGTATTAGGTGCCGATTCAAAAAGTTTGGGTTTGTCGAATGGTTCCGACGTTCGACTTAAAACGCGAAGATCTTGGGCTCGAATCCCAGACCGGACTCGGTGTGAATATATATATATATATATTTAGACCCTGTACCCAAAGGGTAAAGGGTATATTAAGTTTGTGCAAATGTATGTAACAGGCAGAAGGAGGCGTGGCAGACCCCACAAAGTATATATATTCTTGATCAGCATGACGAGCTGAGTCGATATAGCCATGTCCGTCTGTACGTCCGTCCGTCCGTCCGTTCGTCCGTCCGTCCGTCCGGATGAACACACGGATCTCAGCAACTGTAAGAGCTAGAGGTACCGTATTACCAGTGTAGATTCTCCTAATACTGAGTCAATTAGAGTTTATTTTTTTAAGTCGGTGCCACGCCCACCGCCCCAGCAATTTGTATTTTTATTTTTGCACTCCCCTGCACTGCACAATTTTCAAGCTAAAATTTTTTTAAAAATACACATGCAATTGGAGCATAGATGTCTACCGATCCTGAAAATTTCATCAAGATTGGTTAATTAGAAAGCGCACAATAAATACCTAAAGCTTACAGGCGCTAAACACAAAAATCTGTTTATTTGCGCCAACAAACGGTAAATCGCTTGCGTTCGGTGGTTGATTTTTCTCGGAAGTGCCGCTGGAGCTGCGCTGCCACTACCTTCATATACATACATACGAATTTTTATGTATGTATGTATGTATGAATGTGCGTCTTCAATATATTTTTACTGTATTAGCTGCCGGTTCATAAAGTTTGGGTTTGTCGAATGGTTACGACGTTCGACTTAAAACGCGAAGATCTTGGGTTCGAATTCCAGAACGGACTCGGTGTGAATATATATTTTTTTTGGTTTTTTTTTTATTTTGCCTAAAAACAATTTTGTACAGGGTCTGTAACAGTCGGGAAACTCGACTGTAACGTTCTTACTTGTTTTTTTTTGCACAGGGTCTGTAACAGTCGGGAAACTCGACTGTAACGTTCTTACTTGTTCTTGCTTGTTTTAGCTCGAATTTGATTTTGAATTGCCGAACCTGGATATTGCCATTGTCAGGGTCATTAGTGTGATCGGAGCTCATATATATGTGGCTATAGATTTTGGTATATATATGTATACATATATGTATATGGAAATAAACTGAAAATCCAACTTGTGCAACGAAACTAACGATCAAAATATTGGTCGTCGTGTAGAACTCATATAAATAAAACAAAAAAGTTTTAGAAAAGCCGGAGTTGGAAATGGGAAAATCGGAAAAGGAGGAGGGCTGAAAGTTGATTAAAGACGTCTTTGATTTATTGTGTTTGTTAAACTATTTAACACTTATAAATATTGCAATATAATTGTTAATTACCAACTGACTTCAAAGCTACCGTACAGAAATACCTGTTTCACCTTGCTGCCTTTTACCAAATTAATTCTACAGAATTAAGTCCATTTAATCGATCTCATAACAGCTTAACTGATTTGTTTGCAAGTTTATTAATATTTATTTCCAATAAAATACAATTCACCAGAGATTTTATATATAGAGAGATTTTATAAAAACTTTATGAGAACGTTTAATTAAATTGAATTTATTAACAATATTTTACTAATAAGCAAAGAAAATTAAAGACACATTTTGAATATGTTTTTATTCAGACATATTTATAAGCATAAATAATAATTGTTAGGTGAAACTAATATTAGTATCCCTAGTAAAAGTGTCGCCAAGTAGCCAAGCAGCATTGTTTAAGTTTATTGGCTGTATTGGAGCCAATTCATAATTTCACTCATATTCTGGGGGCTCATCACATGGGCGTAGGTGGAGGGGGGGTTGGGAATTTATGGGAACATTCATCAAAGTGTGTGGATCATCAATTCGAAAGTGCAATTGGCGTGAAGAGAAACCGTTTCCGAATGTTTGCTAATGATTTGAACTTTTTGTTTTTGTTTTTTGAGAGTTTTGGCAGCTGAGATCGCTTCAAGGACAAGTTTTTGCTACAGGAAGAGCAGGATAAATCCTTCCTTGCCAGTATCCAAAAATGTAGCCAGTCACTGGTTGTGATTTATGTTCATTGAATTAAAAAGCTACTGAAATGTACAACAAAAGAGCCAAAGTATTCAAATAAACTCATTTCAATAATCTTCCTGTCACTCTCGGTATTATTCACTGATGTCTTGTGAACGTGTCATAAAATGCAGCTCCTGCTCCTGCCAGAGATATCATTAACATCATTACAAAGGACTTCCTTTGCAAATCAGGCTTTAATTATTGCATCTGTCTGCTGCTTAAAACAATAATGAAGGAGTATTTCAGCAGCCAAACTGATAGATACGTCCAATGCTTACCCCTTATTTAAATTAAAATGTATTTATAATAATAAGCAAATTGTTCCACTTTGTAAAACTAATACCATTCAATATATTACATCTATTTTATGTGTATTTAAATTGTAGTTTTGTATATAATTCTAGCAGAAATAACATTAATATATATATACTAATTGGGGTACAGGAGTAATCTGTAGTTGGCGAAAGTATCATTATCCCGAATCCGAACCCAGATCCGGACAAGTGTCAGAACGGATTATGTCACTCCTGCTCCTGCTCCTGCGTCCTTGCTACGTTGCCCTTGTTGTCGTTGTCGATAACAAACGACATGTTCATTGGCCATGGCCAATGGGTAATCCCAACAAAGTGATTTCCATTCCATGGCTGTCAGGCATTGCCCCGCCCCCTTAAGCCCCCCACCCCTTTTGAATATGAATGCGAAGGCGTGGCAGCGATTAATAACAATTGCGGCATTCGCGATTTCATCGTGTACTGCAAAAAAATAAAAACTTACCTATCTTAATATTGTATAAGCTGAACAGTAAATATCTGTATTCAATTGTATTGGAATTAATCTCTCATTATTAATACAAATTTGAATTTTACATCAGTTTGCAATAGTATTCCAAAAATATAATATTAATTTTAATGTGGATTTTATTCAAAAACAAGAAAGGAAGGCTAGCTTCGGTACCCGAAGCTTAGAATACCCTTGCAGGCTAGTTGCTTTCAAACCGTTCAATCGTTTGTATGGCAGCTATAGGATATAGTAATCCGATTTTTGGGTTTTTAAATTTCTAAAAAGGCTTTACTGTCTATGAAAACTGTTTTCCTCAAGAATGAATTAATTGCATTAAAATCTTGAAAAACACCAGAGTTATGCTCAATGACCCATTTTCTCCCATCGTACCTATGGCAGCTATAGGATATAGTAGTCCGATTTTGATGAAACTTTCAGGATATGTTAAAATATCTATTAAATAGAGTTTTCCAAGAAATAAATAAATTATATTTAACAAGAAAGGAAGGTTAGCTTCGGTACCCGAAGCTTAGAATACCCTTGCAGACCAGATGCCTTTAAATTGTTCGATCGATTGTATGGCAGCTATAGGATATAGTGATCCGATCTTTGGTTTTTAAATTTCCAAAAAGGCTTTAATGTCTATGAAAACTGTTTTTCTCAAGAATGAATTAATTGGCATTTTTTCCCAATCGTTCCTATGGCAGCTATGTGATGTAGTGTTCCGATTCCGGCCGTTCCGACTTATATACTACCTGCAACAGATTGAAGGGTCGGTGCAAAGTTTCAGCCCGATAGCTCAAAAACTGAGAGACTAGTTTACATAGCAACCGACAGACGGACAGACGGACAGACAGACAGACAGACGGACAGACAGACAGACAGACAGACGGACATGGCTAGATCGACTCGGCTGGTGATGCTGATCAAGAAAATATATACTTTATAGGGTCGGAAATGTCTCCTTCACTGCGTTGCAAACTTCTGGTCAAAATTACCCTCTGCAAGGGTATAAAAATGGCGAAATTTTGAAACTTTTTCCCAATCGTTCCTATTGCAGCTATGTGATGTAGTATTCCGACTCCGGCCGTTCCGACTTATATACTACCTGCAACAGATTGAAGGGTCGGTGCAAAGTTTCAACCCGATAGCTTTAAAACTGAGGGACTAGTTTACATAGCAACCGACAGACAGACAGACAGACGGACAGACGGACATGGCTAGATCGACTCAACTGGTGATGCTGATCAAGAATATATATACTTTATAAAAGGAAGGCTAGCTTCGGTACCCGAAGCTTAGAATACCCTTGCAGACCAGTTGCCTAAAAACTGTTTGGTCGTTTGTATGGCAGCTATAGGATATAGTGGTCCGATTTTGATGAAACTTTCAGGATATGTTAAAATAATCATTTAAAAGAGCTTTCTAAGAAATGAATTAATTATCTTTAAAAATTGCGAAATTGTGGCATTTTTTCCCAATCGTTCCTATGGCAGCTATGTGATGTAGTGTTCCGATTCCGGCCGTTCCGACTTATATACTACCTGCGACAGATTGAAGGGTTGGTGCAAAGTTTCAGTCCGATAGCTTTAAAACTGAGAGACTAGTTTACATAGCAACCGACAGACGGACAGACAGACAGACAGACAGACGGACAGACGGACAGACGGACATGGCTTTATCGACTCGGCTGGTGATGCTGATCAAGAATATATATACTTTATAGGGTCGGAGACGTCTCCTTCACTGCGTTACAAACTTCTGGTCAAAATTATAATACCCTCTGCAAGGGTATAAACATAAGCCCAGACAAATATAGAATTCCATTATTATCAAACTCAGAATGTTGGTATTAAGAAATCATAAAGAATTTTAATCCTGTTAAATTTATTATTTGGTTTACGGCTTTAGATGGATTTAAAAAAAATATAAACCTTAAATTATTAAACAGAAATTAAACCATAATTCATTCAATGTCATCTGCTTTCTTTTATTCAGTTATTTCAGTTATTTTCAGTTATTATTCTATTAAACTATTTTTCAGATCAGAAAAGAAAACATAAAACCGTAAATGCCAAAAAATAATTTACTTGTTAGACCCTGTACCCAAAGGGTAAAGGGTATATTAAGTTTGTGCAAATGTATGTAACAGGCAGAAGGAGGCGTGGCAGATATAGCCATGTCCGTCTGTCCGTCAGTCCGTTTGTATGTCCGTCCGTCCGTCCGTCCGTCCGTCCGGATGAACACACGGATCTCAGCACCTGTAAGAGCTAGAGGAACCGTATTACCAGTGTAGATTCTTCTAATACTGAGTAAATTAGAGTTTATTTTTTTAAGTCGGTGCCACGCCCACCGCCCCAGCAATTTGTATTTTTATTTTTGCACTCCCCTGCACTGCACAATTTTCAAGCTAAAATTTTTTTAAAAATACACATGCAATTGGAGCATAGATGTCTACCGATCCTGAAAATTTCATCAAGATTGGTTAATTAGAAAGCGCACAATAAATACCTAAAGCTTACAGGCGCTAAACACAAAAATCTGTTTATTTGCGCCAACAAACGGTAAATCGCTTGCGTTCGGTTGTTGATTTTTCTCGGAAGTGCCGCTGCAGATGCGCTGGCACTACCTTCGTATACAAGTACATATGTATGAATGTGTGCCTTCAATATATTTTTACTGTATTAGCTGCCGGTTCAAAAAGTTTAGGTTTGTCGAATGGTTACGACGTTCGACTTAAAACGCGAAGATCTTGGGTTCGAATCCCAGACCGGACTCGGAGTGAATGTATGTATATATTTTTTTGGTTTTTTTTTTATTTTGCCTAAAACCAAATTTGTACAGGGTCTGTAACAGTCGGGAAACTCGACTGTAACGTTTTTACTTGTTTTTTGTTAGTTTTGTGTTCAGTGTAGGCCACTCGTACTTTTCCACACTCTCGTATTTCCGTTTCATTGCCTTCATTTCGTGGCTCACAATTGATATAGTATATACATATATATCTACATACTTTCCCGACTTGCACCTTTGCGCATATTTTCCTGGGCCGCGTGTGGTTTATTGTTTTCATTGCCTGCCGCCCCGCTTTTCCGCTCTTCCGCTTTTCCTGCGGAGGAAAGGCGAGAAAGGGGATGCCCCTTAATCATTCACACGTGACTGCTAAGGAAAAAATGAATCCACGTGAAAGTTGAGGCGCCGCCAAATAAATTTTAAGCCTGCAGCCCATTGAAAATCCCAAATTAATCCGCAGCCCCAAATAAAATATAAACAAACAACAAAAAAAGAATCCAGTAACCCAGAAACCCAACTGGCAAAAGACTCAATAGGATTAACTAATCATGAAGTTACGGAATGGCGGCAAATTATTATTATTATTATTAAATTATTCTCCAGTCCACCGGTTGAAGAGAGGTTCCGATATAAAAGTTTACAAATTCGCTGAACCAAGAAACTTAAACAAAAATTTAAAAACAAACAAATTTTATATATTCTTTATGCAATTAAAATTCCGAAAATCCAGAAAATACTCGTATGATCAATACATTTATTTAAAGAAATACTACAAGATTTAATTAGAGTAACATTTTTGTTTATTATATATTTGAAATTTGATTTTTTTGTAATTTTTATTTTTAAATGCAATTAAAACACCTTAAAAATACTTAAAAATCTAAGAAACAACAAATATATAATTTTGAAGCATTATTCATTTGCGGGTCCAGGATATCAATGATATAGTAGAATAGCTCCAAAATATTAAATAAACAAGTAAGAACGTTACAGTCGAGTTTCCCGACAGTTACAGACCCTGTACAAATTTGGTTTTAGGCAAAATAAAGAAAAACCAAAAAAATATATATATTCACACCGAGTCCGGTCTGGGATTCGAACCCAAGATCTTCGCGTTTTAAGTCGTAACCATTCGACAAACCCAAACTTTATGAACCGGCAGCTAATACAGTAAAAATATATTGAAGACGCACATTCATACATACATACATACATAAAAATTCGTATGTATGTATACGAAGGTAGTGGCAGCGCAGCTGCAGCGGCACTTCCGAGAAAAATCAACCACCGAACGCAAGCGATTTACCGTTTGTTGGCGCAAATAAACAGATTTTTTGTGTTTAGCGCCTGTAAACTTTAGGTATTTATTGTGCGCTGTCTAACTAACCAATCTTGATGAAATTTTCAGGATCCTTAGAAATCTATGCTCCAATTGCATGTGTATTTTTAAAAAAATTTTAGCTTGAAAATTGTGCAGTGCAGGGCAGTGCAAAAATTCAAATACGAATTGCGGGGGCGGTGGGCGTGGCACCGACTTAAAAAAATAAACTCTAATTTACTCAGTATTAGAAGAATCTACACTGGTAATACGGTTCCTCTAGCTCTTACAGGTGCTGAGATCCGTGTGTTCATCCGGACGGACGGACGGACGGACGGACGGACGGACAGACGGACAGACGGACATGGCTATATCAACTCAGCTCGTCATGCTGATCAAGAATATATATACTTTGTGGGGTCTGCCACGCCTCCTTCTGCCTGTTACATACATTTGCACAAACTTAATATACCCTTTACCCTTTGGGTACAGGGTCTAATGAAAAACAATACAAAAAGTATAGATACATCCAAAATAGTTTTATTATCTTATATAATATATTTTGTATTGTTTGTTATGTTCTATATTTATCAAATATATATAAATCGAAACACACAAAACTACAAACAACAAAAAAAAATCTTACAAAATTCTATAAATCGAAAATACAATCTTTGGATGTTCCAGACCAAAGATTCCAGCGTAAAGATACATGTGTTCATATGAATTTAAGCTTTTCAATTTATTCGACATCCAATCTAACCGATTTATAGCATTCTTTATTATTTTGTCGTAGCATCTTGCTTATGGATAGATAATTCCGAGCCGATTTATGCGCATTCATTTTCGTGGAAATTCCGCGGCACAATGCAGTGAAATTTGGTCGATTGGATGGCCATTGGGAGGAAAACCAGCATAACTGCGAGTATTTTCTGGCACTTTTTCAAGCGTCACTATCTGCCATATTTCAGAAATATTATACTATATATGTGCATGCATATACTATATATATATATATCTGTTGGGAATACGGCTAAGCGGCAGCTGGTGAAGTATAGTGGATTGGGTTTGATTTGCTGGGTGGTTGGGGAGGGGGATGGGGAGGGGAAAGCGTCTGGTACTCATATCTGGTATCTGGTCAGCATTACGGGTCAGCGCGTCTCACAATTTCCATGCAAAAACAAAAGCCGCTGACATGGCAGCAGATGGCAGAGGAAAAACCTTCGACCTCCGACCAGAAAAAGGCACAACAATTTCATGGCTTTAAATGAGGCTTAATGATTATATTTTTATTGTTAGTTACTAAATCGTTATGTCAAATTCTTTAATAGCTGAATAGTAGATTTCATCATGTTCTTCAAATCCCATTATGTACATCCATACATTGTTTATAATATTGCTTATTAAAATTAGCAAGAAGAAAATTACATTTTCAAAATTTGTTTATCTTCTGATATACGATACTTAACTATTCTCTTTGCCAACTAGTATTAGTTTTAAGCTTTCAAACTATTTTTTCAGTGAAGGTATATATTCAAAAAATGCACAAGAGTTGTAAGAGCTTATCACTTATTTTTATACCCTTGCAGAGGGTATTATAATTTTGACCAGAAGTTTGTAACGCAGTGAAGGAGAGATTTCCGACCCTATAAAGTATATATATTCTTGATCAGCATCACCAGCCAAGTCGATCTAGCCATGTCCGTCTGTCCGTCTGTCCGTCTGTCTGTCTGTCCGTCTGTCGGTTGCTATGTAAACTAGTCCCTCAGTTTTAAAGCTATCGGGCTGAAACTTTTCACCGAACCTTCAAACTGTTGCAGGTATTATATAAGTCGGAACGGCCGGAATCGGAATACTACATCACATAGCTGCCATAGGAACGATTGGGAAAAAGTTCCAAAATTTCGCCATTTTAAAAGATAATTTATTTATTTCTTGGAAAACTCTATTTAATAGCAATTTTAACATATCCTGGAAGTTTCATCAAAATCGGACTACTATATCCTATAGCTGTCATTGAAACGATGGGAGAAAATGGGTCATTGAGCATAACTCTGGTGTTTTTCAAGACAATTAATTCATTCTTGAGAAAAACAGTTTTCATAGACAGTAAAGCCTTTTTAGAAATTTAAAAACCCAAAAATCGGATAACTATATCCTATAGCTGCTATACAAACTATTGAACGGGTTGAAAGCAACTAGCCTGCAAGGGTATTCTAAGCTTCGGGTACCGAAGCTAGCCTTCCTTTCTTGTTTAATTTGGCATCAAATTAATAATGATTTATTTGGTCAACTAAAATATGCAATGTATGTTTTTTTGAATTCTTATTTTATGCACATACATTGATATAAATCCGGGTTAAAAATTAGTCCCTAAACTTAGACAATTCCCCCTTTATTATATTTCTACATATATTTACCTCCCATTTTTTTGTATTTGTTTCTTATTGTAGGTGTCGTTCTTTTTATCATCATATGTGGCACCGTTGACGCTGATTTGCTTCCTGTACATGGGAATGTTGGCTCGTCTGTGGAAAAGTGCTCCGGGCTGCAAACCCTCTGCAGAGTCACGGTAAGTGGAAAGCGGAAAACAACAAGTAAATAAATACAAAAAAAAACACAACAAATGACGCCCAGACACAGAGAATCCTGAAAATATTGCGTATACGCCACGTGGCGAGTGAGGGAAATTATATATTTTGCCAGCACCTGCGGCTGCTGTTGCTTTCCCTATGGGCCATGATGAATGTCTTTTTATTAGGCTGCGAGAAAAGCTCATAAGCATTTGCCCATGCATTTTTTAGTGGCCAGTGGCCGGGTCAACGGAACAGAAACTTCAACTCAAACTGAAACTGGAACTGAAAGAGGCCACAAATGTGGGCGATGTTTCCCAGGAGGATTCAGTTGGGAAAACACACACACAAAACGCAGTTATGATGCCGGGAAAAGGGGAAGCCAGTCCCTGGACAATATTTGTTGTGTTATTCGGGGACATTTTGTGTCAAATAAAGCTAGAATTTTAAGGAGTTTGCCAGGGATAATTGGAGTGTAAAATATTTTGTTGTGCTACATATGCTTTAAAAATTAGTTTGAAGATAATTTGAAAAAATTCAAGAATATACTATAATGGGTAGCAATAGTATTCAATAGAGTTTGCTTAAACAAAATCGATAGGGAACCCAAAAACGTGATCGTAGTCACCAAGCATCGATTTCAGGTTGAACTTCCAGCAACTTGAAACTTCTTTTCCCTCAAAACTAATTGCAATTGCTTAAAGTATGCCATCAACTTTGAAATACTATGGCCAACTTTGGTTTTATCATAAGCCAAAATAGTATTGAATATTGAGTATGCCCAGCAAAGTTTCAGTGCTTTTAAAATAAATGTGAATGTTTTGTATTAAAATGCTTCCCAGAATGCTTTCCTATATCCTATATTTTATGGGGTCTACGAAAAAGATTACTTAACTAAAAACAAAGGCGTATTAAATTCCTCCATTTCGAAATGAAATAAAGTTTTATTTGTTCAACAAAGGTAATAAGTCAGATGTTTTAGACAGTTTCATTTCATTAACTTTGTGTGAAAACCGTCAATAGTGATTCGAATTGCATAAAGACTCGACTGCCAAAAATAGTAAAGAAATTCATTTAAATCAAAGAGTAAGAAGTTAAAATTGAAAAATTCCCCAAAGTGAATATATATATTTCATATTCACATATTTATCTCGAATCTCCCTGGCGTGTGTGTATATATTTTATAGAGGTTGCACTTAGATTTCCTTATATATCTTAAATTTCCAAACCGGCTAAAATGTAGTTCGTAATTCGCACGCACAGTTTATAAATCACCGAGCACCACCCAGAAACTGGACTACGGTATAATTTATATATAATTGATACACCCCCATCCATGTGTGCATATATATCTGATATATCTGATATCTCTGAACAATTCTATTTGTTTGTTTTTTTTTCAGCAAGGGAAAGCGACGCGTAACCCGAATGGTTGTTGTTGTCGTTTTGGCATTTGCCATTTGCTGGCTGCCAATTCATGTGAGTACAGCAAAAAATCATCAAAATCAAAAATCATCAAAATCAAATTCAAATCACACAAGAGTAGACTCCAAAATTGTGAACATGCTCATTAGAGTCAATTTCGCTAGTAATTCGGTAAACTAGTGTCGCAATCTGATTGACAGCCGACCATGAAATTATATGGAATCGCAATCGGAATCGGAATCGGAATCTGATATATTTGTGGCTTTACATATGGCGGAAAGTCGGGTGGGCGAATTAATGATTATTGACATCGAACGAAAATAGATTCTTTGATAACGAAATGTAAATTAAAAGTTCAAGGGCATCAATTGGCCAAGACACTTGGCCAGTTGTGACAAATTGACATTTCCGATTCCGTTTCCGATTCCGGCCTGAATTTATTTGCTGAAATGTTTAATAAGCCAGTCGAAGGCTGGAAGCAGCTGTTGCCCCCTTAAACTCAGTCTTCAAAGTGTTTGCACAAAATCAATGTGCTCACAAATTACAAACGAAATTACAATTACACAATCATTTGACATTCGATATGCAAAATGTGCAAATTGCATTTACTATATCAATGCCAGGAAAATGCAAATGCAAATGCAAATGCATCATCGCCCAGAAGCACTAAACAAAAAATATATAGTACGCTAAAAGTGTCAAATATAAATTGAAGAGATATATGTATACAATTAACGTAATTATAAATAATTACATAAATTATATATACAAAAATATATGGAAAATACCTTTTCATTTAATTTTCTTTTTGTTTTTCTGTTGCTTTGATATTATATATCAAATACTATTAAATACATATATTTATTCAATATTTAACTAAATCCCTTTCTATAAATTAATTTTTAATTCGGCATACGAGTCTGCACATTCCAATAAAAATTACGTTTAAAAAAATGCAAATATAAATTGAAGAGAAATTATTCCTATATAAATTCGATTTAATTCAGGATTTTCACTGATAAAAATATATGGAAAATAACTTTTGATTTAATTTTGTATTCCTTTTCCTATATTTTCCTGTCTTTAAAACATAATCTTTTCACAGATTGTGTGATATAACATTTCAAATATAATTATACGGATATATCAATTAAATATTTAACTAATTTCTTTTTTTTTTTGTAAATACATTTTTAATATAACATATTAGTTTTCACATTTCATACAACATTTTCATATGAGACATATTCACAATTCTCTGGGTAGATATAGTTTTCTAACCCATCTCCCCACATTTTTTATGAAGGTAATTTTGGTGATGAAGGCACTGAATCTGTACGGCGGCAGCCACTTGTCGGTGATCATACAGATCATTTCGCATGTGGTGGCCTACACGAACTCCTGCATCAACCCGATTCTATATGCTTTCCTATCCGACAACTTCCGCAAGGCATTCCGCAAGGTAGGTTCTCGGGTTCCGCATCTGGTATTTGTAATAATTCCTTACTCCGATTCCCAATCCGAATCCAGGTGGTTTGGTGCGGCAGCCCTCCTCCGTTGATGACCAACCATCAGGTGACCAAGACTACGCGAACTGCAACCGGCAACGGGACGTCCAATATTGAAATGCTCTAAGCGGGTAAAAACGAATTTATTTTAATAGGAAATAAATATGTATGCATTAATTTATTATTTACAAATTATTACTTGAATAATTATTAAGGGATTCGATTATGTATACATTTTTAGATTGAATTTTAGTTGTTTTTGCTTCCCTAAATTAATTCTAGTTAAACGAAAAAAATAAATCACTTGTATTTTTTTAATAGTAACATAAAATTTGTTTGAATTGGCACGGGGAGCTTGGCTACAAGAGACGTGACTCCCAGCAGGATGTGGATGCTGCAGGGATGCCCCTCTATCCCCGCCGCGGCCAGTGAACCGGAGAGTCGCTGGGCCTTTCACTGACCCTCGGCGACCAGGCGGACGCCTACTATTGTTCCTCGTCCAGCAGCATCGGCTTCAAGATCGCCCTGCACAGCCCCAACGAGTTGCCGAATGTGCGGGAGACCGGAGTCCTGCTGGCGCCCGGCATGGAGACGAAGCTGCGGATAGACCCGGCGAAAATCCTGACGGAGAAGCACCTGCGCTGGGTGGACCGCAAGTACAGGCGCTGCCTATTCCGCAACGAGCTGAAGCTGCTCTGGTTCGCCCACTACACCCAGCGGAATTGCGTGGCCGAGTGTCTGTCCAGGCTGCTCGTTCCGCGGCTCAAGTGGAACGACAGCATTTGCTCGGTGGGGAAGCGGGACTGCGTGGAGTTGGTGCGTCTGCGGATCGAGGCCGTCGAGTCCTGCCTGGAGGAGTGCCTGCCCTCGTGCTTTGACCTCTCCTTCAGCACCACGGCCTACTCCCACGACGGCTTCGAGCAGGCGCATCCCAATGACCGCTGGAACTTCTCCGACTCCTATGTGGAGCGCAGCGTGGCGGTGGTGAATATGTACTTCAAGGATTCCACATTCAGGGCCAACAAGCAAACCGAGTTCATCGGACTCTCCGATTTCCTATGTGAGTGCAAATAGCTATAGAATCATATTTCGGCAATTTCATTTAATTTGCTGCTTAATTCTTTTTCTAAAACTAATTATATATATATATATATATATTATTTAATATATATTTAACATCGAATCCCTTGCAGCGGCAGTTGGCGGACTGATGGGCTTGTTCTTGGGCTTCAGCTTCCTCTCCATAGCCGAGTGCTTCAACTTCGCCCTCATTCGACCTTGCCGCACTTGCTCGGAACTCAGGCAGCAGCAGCAGAAGGAGCAGCAGCAGGAGCCGCAGGTGATGATCCCCCCAAAGATTGGATTGCCAGGAAAGATCAAATACGTTTCGCCAGCGAATTAGTTTCAGGCCGAGATGGCCTATTAGCAGCCCCAGAGGTTCCACTTTAATCCGGCTTAAACATAGCACTAACCAACTGACTGACTGACTAGCTAATCTAGATGAGCTCCCAGTACTTGGTGAGAAAATCGTTCTTGGGCAGCGCCAAACTTGTGAGTTCCTCGTTGCTCAACGCGAATTGCTTCGCCTTCGTCTGGAATTCGTCGTCAAATATCTGAAAAGGGAAATTATGGAATCAATAAAAATAACAGATGCTCCTCCCCCCAAACCCGTTTTATTATTCAAGGGCATTCCGCAGGGCCCGCTTACATTCGACTCCTTCCTTCCCAGCAGTGGTCCCAGATCAAACTCCATGATGGACAGCGAAGAATTAATGAATCGAGCGGCATTGGCCACCTCCGGCACGGCGTGCTTCTGCAGCAGGGCGATTTCCCACAGCGAAATGTTTATGGCCTCCGACTTGACCGGGTCCGATGCGGTTTCATCGTAGGGATCGCTGATCTCGTCCGTCTTGTGACTGCCGCGGATCAGCTTCTGCAGGCCAGTGTGCCGCAGCAGCAGATTGCAAACGAAGCGAATCAATCATAATCACGGCATCCTCGGTGGGCGATCGCTTCACGAAGGATTTTTTCCTTTTTATTTGGCGCCCTTAAAGAGTTTATTTATCGTTTTGTGCCTTCAAATTAACAAAAAAAAATCATGTATTTAATTCCTTTTTTAATGCTGAAAGTTTTTTTAAGAAATCCTTAAATCTCTCCACCCAAATTTAGCAGAACATTTTCAAACACCACTGGGTAAACATCACCATAATTTAAATTTTACAAGTATAATTTATAATAAAACAAGAAAGGAAGGCTAGCTTCGGTACCCGAAGCTTAGAATACCCTTGCAGACCAGTTGCTTTCAAACCGTTCGATCTCTTGTATGGCAGCTGTAGGATATAGTAATCCTATTTTTGAGCTTTTAATTTTCTTAAACGGCTTTAATGTCTATGGAAACTGTATTTCTCAAGAATGAATTAATTGTCTTGAAAAACTCCAGAGTTATGTTCAATGACCCATTTTCTCCCATCGTTCCTATGGCAGCTATAGGATATAGTAGTCCGATTTTAATGAAACTTACAGGATATGTTAAAATTACTATTAAATATAGTTTTCCAAGAAATAGATAAATTATCTTTAAAAATGGCGAATTTATTACCCCTTTTCCCAATCGTTCCTATGGCAGCTATGTCATGTAGTGTTCCGATTCCGGCCGTTCCGACTTATATACTACCTGCAACAGATTGAAGGGTCGATGCAAAGTTTCAGCCCGATAGCTCAAAAACTGAGAGACTAGTTTACATAGCAACAGACAGACGGACAGACAGACGGACAGACAGACGGACAGACAGACGGACATGGCTAGTTCGACTCGGCTGGTGATACTGATCAAGAATATATATACTTTATAGGGTCGGAAATGTCTCCTTCATTGCGTTGCAAACTTCTGGTCAAAATTATAATACCCTCTGCAAGGGTATAACAAACACAATGCACGAAAATACTTTACTCAACTTCGAAAATGGTCGTCGAGAAGCTCCAAATGAAGATCAAGATGAGCTGGTTTGTACCTTCTTTTCTACAAGAATCGTTTCTTCGTCTGATATGGAAGACACCATGGTTTGTACCTTCGTTTCTTGTAGAAAACACCAATGGTTTGTACCTTCGTTTCTTGTAGAAAAGAAGGTACAAAGCATGGTGTCTTCCATATCAGACGAACCAGAAGAACATACGTGGGCGCAGATGGAGATAAAAAAGATTCTGATACAATCAACAAACGATCAAATGAGCGAACACATGGTATCCGAGTGGAGGACGATGAGGACCTGGAAAAGGGCACTGTTGAAAGTCCTGCAACTAGAGGACATCCTAATGCGGCAGTTGGCGGCAGAGGAGCAAACGGCCAAGGACCAGTCGCTCGAAAATATTTTGAAGGATCATATATGGTTGGCAGAACAAATCGCTAAACTCAAGGGTGAAATCGAGCAACGTCGAGAATGTCGAGGGGAGTACGAGGTTACACTGCCCTGCTTGGTCCTGGGGGGTAATGGTCTAATGGACTCCTGGCAATGCCTCCACAATGGCCCCCAAATCGTCAATCGGCACATACGTTTCATGAAGATGGCGGGGGTAGAACATGTTGTACAGCTTCTCGTACACATCCGGGTAGGTGATGTTCTGCTTCTGCATCAGAGTGAAGATTCCCTGGAGGGCCAACAAGGCAATGGGGCCATCTGCGAGATTGTCAAATGGATTAGTATTGGTATTCATATTAGAATGAATATATAAATAAATCAATAGTGGCTGAGGAATACCAACCGAACTGATGCAGCGAGTCCAATAGGAAGTCGGTCTGCTGAATGGGATCCTCCAGGTGGTTGATCACTCGCTCCAGCAGAACCACCAGGATTTGGCGGTGCAGCTTCTCGTCGACTCCGCTGCTGGCGAGGATGGTGGCCTGCCAGAGTTGGTTCAGTTTCTTCCGGTTCTGCTCGTAGCTGAAGCTCCTCGACTTTTCCGGCTTCTCCGGCTGCACATGGTACTCGGCCACATTGAGCACGGTCTTGCCCAGGTCCAGGAGGTTGAACAGCGCCAGGAAGTTGCTGGCCTTGATGGGATCATCCCTGAGGTCTCCCGCTGGCAGCAGGTGCCCCAGTTGCTTCCAAGACATCAAGATTCTTGCAGTACTTCCCGTAGCTCGCAAAGGCAAACGCTGGGCTCTCCTCCGCATTGACCAGGGTCTCCAGAATCTCGCGGATCCGGTGGAGGGACCAGTTCTTGCTCGGGGCAACGGGGTTCTTGGCCTCCGCCTTGACCAGTTTCATGCAGGTCTTCAGAGCCACACCGCTCCCGGCCTCGTTGAGAAGGTTCTCCCGGAGCAGCAGCCACGTTTCCTCGTACAAGGCACGGATCTTGATGGACTGAGGATCGGTGTTGTCCAGGAGGGATTTCCTCTTCAGCAGGTTCTTGAAGATCACCTCCACCACGTTCATCGCATCCGCCAGCTGCACATTGTCCGGGGTATCCCTCTGTGACATAATAATAATAACAATTGCACATTATTATATTATTATTATTATTATAAATAATTTCAACGACTTACCAAAAGATGAACGAATCCCTTGAGAACTTTGAGGTCAACTTTCGCAGAATTCAGCAGGGAGTTGGCCTTGGACTGGAGTTGCTTCTTGGCCAGGGGCTCCTCCAAGTCTTCGTCTGTAGTCGCAGCTGCTCGCTTCGTCCTTGTTTGGTTTATTTTGGCTAAACTAAATTAAATAACGCTCCGAAGCAATACAAAAACCAAATGAAAATATGCGGTGTGCCGTGGCGTTGCCAGCTAGTCGGGAAATGGTTGTGACAATTAATTCATTTCGAAGTCTCCAATTATTTGGTACAAAAATTTGAAATTGTTTTAAAGATCTCATAATAACATAAGCTAAATAACGATTATTTGGGTTTGAAAAATATACAAATATATATATAGTGACATATTTACATATTTAGCTTCGTTTTAAGATATAAGAATATGCTGTCTGGGCTATTCCACACTCAAATCAATGTAAACGATCGAAATCCGAAGCGGGCAATCTCGCTATTAAATAACAAACGATCCTTGAATCCCATAAGTGGCGGTCTCACGTTGCAGCCCCACTCTCAAATAACCACCACCAATATCCCAAGCGGGCGATCTCGCTTCCAATAGTCTGTAAACCTAGGGCAATACTATTAAGATTTTCAACTCATGAATTCAGTCTTAAGCAGATATCTAATGAATAAAGAACAGAAAACTACACTCCTCGGTTTTATTTTTCTCGGTTAGTCTTCAGCGTTGTCCTAAGTCTTTTGACGGGACATTTGTTCGACTCAGTATTATTAACTATTTAACTATATATGTATGTATAAATAAACACTAATTTGAAGAAATGGAGCGATTTTTGTTTGTATTTTATTAGTCACTAAAGTATTCTAAATACGTTTAAATCAATACATTTTTAAATTGATAACATAACAAAAGATAGTTATGTATATATACCAATTAAATAACAATAAATTAAATATGTAATATATTGAGAGCTTTTTAAAATTCATATTGTTATCCCTTTATTGTAGGTTGTGGGTAAAAACTATATAAAAATAAAGAGAAAACATCTGATTTTCAACTATTACTCTTACAGGTAAAATAAGGATTTAATTAAATTATTTACATGTATTGAAAATTCAAATTTCTGATTTTCAATCTTAAATTTTAAGCTCTCCAAAAGGTAAGTATTTTTGGACTCTCTGTTTAGGGTCATACTGTCTGATGTGACTTATCGACCTATCGATATATTGTGGCGCCAGAAATTCAAAATATCCTTAACATGCCAAAAAAAATGCAAAATTTAAAGTAAATTATGTAGTTTTTGCGATTCGGGAGTAAAGTAGAAGAACCCCTTTAAATAAAATGAATGCAACTTAACTAAAAATAAAAAATAGTTGACTGCTGAGTGATAAATAGAGACAACTACCACGTGCATTCATTTTCATTCATAGAGCAAAAGTCACTCAAGTTGAGTTTTCACTCATTTTGAGTTCGGCTACGTTTGGGTCTCAACTCGGCTTTCGTTTTCGTTCTGCTGTCGGTTGTCGGCTTCGCTCGCTTTGTTTACAAATATTTCGGCTCGTCCTTTGGCTCCTTTGGGACTCTGCATGCTCGCCTGTTGATTCCTTTTTTTATAGGCCAAAAACCAGCAGCCAGCAGCTGCTTTTCACTTTCCATTCGGCCTCCCAATAATCAGAATTTCAGTGGAAAAAGTGTTTTTTAATTTTCATGTACATATGTATGTATGTACCTATATTAATATTACTTACTTTACTTAATAGAATATTGTATATCTGTTCAAAAAAATTTTTACCATCTTTACATTATTGGTATTTCAAAATATGCTTTAATAAAATTAATATATTAAATAATTTGCTAAACATTATACATATATATGTATATACAAATTTACCTATAAATGTGTAATTCATCATCCAAATAATATATTTTGTTTGCTATTTTTCTGTAATTGCTTTATAGAAAATGTTTTCATAATAAAATTGTTATTGATCACATCACGCAAATCGCAAAAAATATGTGTATTATGTAAAAAAGCTACAAATTAAAATACTATTAATCACAAAAAAAATCAGAAAGTAAGGATAACTCGGATTCCGAATCTTAGAATAGCCAGAAATACCCTTGAATGACATAATTTTGATGGCAGCTAGAGGATTTACTATACTTTTTTGCGTTTTAAAGTGGGCTTTAATGTTTCAATAACGAATTAATTAAACTAAGCTATTCCAGATAGATCAAGAATATATATATTCCATAAGACCAAAATTATAATGAAATTAGAATTCCCTCTACAAGGGTATAAAAATCAGGTGTAACAAGGAAAAGCAAAAAACCGTAAATAAAAAATGCAAAATATTTGGTTCAGAGATTTTTTTTGTTCACATTAATTAACCTTACATTTATTGCATTTTTAAATTATTAAAAACCTTAAAAACTAAGTGAATCTTCCCATAATTTGTAATTTTATTTAATGTCCAACTTGTTCTTTTCAGCACTCACGGACATCGGGCGACTCGAATGCTTTGAGTGCTTTCCACGGGGCGAAAAGTCAAAGGACTTAGCTTGAGTGACTCCCACGCGGGAGCGCCGAGGTGTATCCTTCGGATCCTTCGGCTTTCGGCATTCTGCGTCCTGTGTTTTGGTTTTCGCATCTGCCAACTTGGCGACGTTTCGCCAGCAAAGGCGCTTAGTTCGCTTGCGAATGTCCTGGCCGACGGTTGTGGGGCGGACTCAAAAAAAGGACTCCGCAACGGAAAAATAAAACTCAAATAGTCGCAGTTCGAAATTGAAATTTTTGAAAAGCGTGTGAACAGCATTTTTTGTTCTAGTTTTTTAAAGTGTGCCATGAAACTACGAAAAAAGTAACGATTGAGAAATCCGTCACTCAAAATTAAATGCAAAATTTAAATTGTGAAATCTGAAGAGAAGTAAAGTAGAAAAGTTTTTGTTGTGTGAAAATTAACCGGCTGCGGATTTTATCTTCCGGTTTCCCAAAATATCGAAATCAAATAGAATTGTTTTCTTTTTTAATTTACCCGCTGACCAACGGCTCTAAGGAAAATCAAATAAGGTGAGTGTCAGCAGCTGCCGGCGGAAATTGAACTAAGAAACCGGTAATTGAATTAAGCCAGTCCGAAGAATGCCCTAAAAAGTAGGATTACCACCTCTTAATTGGTCCAGAAATCGTGTTTTTTGCCCATCTAATTAACTCGCACATCCGGAATCCAAAATCCGGAGCGGGTTTAAATTCAGCGGGCAGGCGGCTTTTCTTGGCCATATGTGATGGATGTGGCTTAAAGGATTTGCAGTTGACCTTTGCAGGAATAGTGAAATTTAGAAAAAATCTAAAAAAGTGACGGACGGTGACAGGTGTGCTAGGGGGATCTCCAGCTGGAGATGGCCATTGCCTGGTGGGAATCCCTCCAATCACTCGGAACAGTTGTTGCATCAACAAATATTGTCAATCAAAGTGGAAACGAAAGTGTTCTAACAATTGTGAAGAATTATAATCGTGAAAGGGGATTTAAGCTAATATAAACAAAATCCATTATATTTAATGCGATTTCCATTGAATATAAAGAAAAAGCTGGTGAAACGTTGAATCAACACAGATTTAGGAAAAATTTAACAAATTATTATTTACATATAGTAAACAAAAATGAAGGTTTTACAAATTATTTTTTATATATTGTTTGTTTTTAGGAAGATGAATTTAATTATATTCATAATTTCGAAAAGTAATATTTATAAAATTCAGAGATTTATTTAATTTTTATAAGTTTCAAAAGCTTATCCCTACAACTGCCTAAAAATAATGCAGAGTTTTTTAGTGGATTTAAGAATGGATGACTAAAATGTGTTCAATATATATCTGCGAGATATGAGAAACTAATTTGTCAAGTCGCTTTATTAGTTCGTACTAAAACAGATGGCACTATGAACTGTAGTTAATAGTTAATAACAAGTTATTTCCGCGTTAATACACGAGTGCCACCTATACAAACTGCGTGACTTTGTGAATAACCAAACAGATTGGTAACACGAACGGCTAAAAGCGTTTTGATGAAACTATTCACTGGCACTCAAACCGCGCCTTAAATGTCCCCCTGGCAGCGATTCCACTATATCCCTCTAATCCGAGTGCAAATCCAATCCAAAATCCAGGTAGTATCTCACCTGGACACGCGATTCCCCATGCCACATGCCGCATGCCGCATGTGACATGCATTTAATTTGAATTTGCAGCTAGCCGCCCAATTTACACATTTAATATGTGTGTAATTTGCAGCTAAATTTAATTAGCCATTGGCCTCGTAATTAGGTGCGACATTCGTGGGAGGAGGGAGGGGAGGGGGGTGGGTCCTGCCATTAAGTGTTTGGCCAAGGACCTGCCTCAAAGTAAACCAGAGTCGCGTCAATTCGGGCGAATCAAGTGAAATAATTGATAATTGGCCAATTGTCAAATGGTGGGAATCTAACATTTGGAATTGATTGATTGATTGCAGGTCCTTGAAGGACCTTTAATTCTGGGACTTCTCCATGGAGATAAACATATGAGTTGAGTAACACACAATAGAGTAATCATTGCAGTCAAATAGTTTTCTCTGTGTATTTAATTGGCTTTCGAATGAAATAACAAATGCACATTAATTGTTGATTGTTTAGGGGGTTTTTTAGACCCTGTACCCAAAGGGTAAAGGGTATATTAAGTTTGTGCAAATGTAAGTAACAGGCAGAAGGAGGCGTGGCAGACCCCACAAGGTATATATAATCTTGATCAGCATGATGAGCTGAGTCGATATAGCTATGTCCGTCTGTCCGTCTGTCCGTCCGGATGAACACACGGATCTCAGCAACTGTAAGAGCTAGAAGAACCGCATTACCAGTGTAGATTCTTCTAATACTGAGTAAATTAGAGTTTATTTTTTTAAGTCGGTGCCACGCCCACCGCCCCCGCAATTTGTATTTGAATTTTTTAAAAATACACATGCAATTGGAGCATAGATTTCTACCGATCCTGAAAATTTCATCAAGATTGGTTAATTAGAAAGCGCACAATAAATACCTAAAGTTTACAGGCGCTAAACACAAAAAATCTGTTTATTTGCGCAAACAAACGGTAAATCGCTGGCGTTCGGTGGTGGAAGTGCCGCTGCAGCTGCGCTGCCACTACCTTCACATACATATGTATGAATGTGCGTCTTCAATATATTTATACTGTATTAGCTGTCGGTTTAAAAAGTTTGGGTTTGTCGAATGGTTACGACGTTCGACTTTAAACGCGAAGATCTTGGGTTCGAATCCCAGACCGGACTCGGTGTGAATATATATATAAATATTTTTTTTCTTTGTACAGGGTCTGTAACAGTCGGGAAACTGGACTGTAACGTTCTTACTTGTTTTTTTTTTTTATTTTCAGGTTGTTTTGGATTGGATTGGTGTATTCGCTTGTAGTTAACGATTAAGACAAATTCAGTTATTTGTTTGCCAAAACGCAATGCATTAGGAAGGAACAAACAATAGATGAAAAAAAAAAATCAATTATAACCGACTTATAATGAAGTTGATCTCTAAATGTACGCAGAAGTTGCGGGCGATGCTACCAATGGACGCAATCGGTCCTTAACTTCTGCAGCCGATCGGATCCTTTATAATTACAACTACAATCTGGGGCCAGAGTTGTTGCGGAGAGGCGGCGGCTCCTGTTGCGTGATTAAGGTTGCTTGAAGTAGTTGGTTGTTGTTGGAGCTGCTGGAGCTGGTGTTCTAGCTGGTTGTGGCACCCCTTTCTGATCTGCTGCTGCTGCTGATCCGTCTCGTGGTGCTGGTTGTGGTGTTGTTGTTGTGTGGCTGTGGTGTGTGATTGTGTGGTGGTGGTGTTGGTTGTGAAGCCGGCCCTCATATCCTTTTCAGTTAACTATAATTTTCAGCTTATAGATCCTCGTCGGGCAGGGCGGTCGCCTGGGCCTCCAGCAAGTCGCGCTCGATCTGCAGCTGCCAATCCTTGTCCATCTTGACCTCGGGCGGCAGCAGGGCTGGCATGGCGACGAATTCCAGGTTGGGATCACCCACCAGCTTGCGCGCCAGCCAAAGGAATGGTTTCTCGAAGTTGTAGTTCGATTTGGCAGAAATGTCGTAATACTGCAAGTTCTTCTTCCGGTGGAAGACGATGCTCTTCGCTTTCACTTTACGATCCTTAATGTCCACCTTGTTGCCGCAGAGGACGATCGGGATGTTCTCGCAGACGCTGACCAGATCCCGATGCCAGTTGGGCACGTTCTTGTAGGTGACGCGCGACGTCACATCGAACATAATCACCGCACACTGGCCCTGGACGTAGTAGCCATCGCGCAGCCCACCGAATTTCTCCTGACCAGCAATGTCCCACACGTTGAAGCGGATGGCGCCGCTATTGGTGTGGAAGATGAGCGGATGCACCTCCACGCTCAGTGTGGCCACGTACTTCTCGAACTCGCCGGTCATGTGGCGCTTGACGAAGGTTGTCTTGCCAGTGCCGCCATCGCCGACGAGCACGCACTTGAATGTGGGGATATCATGACCTTCCTGAGCCATCCTGCTGCTAGCCGTTTACGCTTCTCGAGGGGTGTGCTTTTCTCTTGGATAACGGGGCGGCGGTGCGTTGAGAGACGTTGCTGAGTCGATCGAAATTCACTTCCTTTGCAAATCCACAACTCTGCCTCTTCGTGAGCCACTTCGCAAATCGACCGAGTTCCTTAGTGAATTGTCGATTTAGGTTTTCTAAGCGGACTTTTGGCTGAAACACAAAAAACACAAACAAAATCCGCATGCCAGGAGAATTTTTTAATAATTACGCTAATAAAAAAAATATATTATCTTCTTTTAGCCAAGAACTACAAAAATGCTAAAAATGTTGAAAGAAAAATCATTGTTTTAATATTTTCAAACTTATGGAAAAATAACAAACATTTACATAATTATTTTAAGATTCAAACATGCAAAATAAAAATAAGATACACTTTTTATGAGGACCTATTTCCAAAGATGTGTTAAAAATGTTTGACAATTAAATAATAAATATAATTAGGAATTAATAAATATTTTAATTGGAAAT